>PIJE02000028.1:495208-707708 GCA_002895965.2 Coryphaenoides rupestris
GCCATGTGCTAATTCAAATATAGCCTAAATCATATACCTTTAAATAAAACAATACACAATAATAAATTACATCCTTACAAAATAACATAAATTAGTATTGTCGTAGTTAAAGCGGCCGGTTGAGGTTATAGGAGATATTTTACGGTATATTCATAAGAATGGCTTGTCATTATAATGTATGGGTGAATTAAGGGTAGAGAAAGATAACCTCTTCCCCAGTTGCTTATCTGCATGACCAGGCGTCACCTTCAGTTGTGACTAGGCAAGGAGGGGGATACATCCTGCCATATAATTTCTTGAAACAGTAATAGAAAAGAGAACCTATGTTACTGTTACTTTAAATGGGGTTTGGATTCTCACGACGGCATCATCACGATGACGATGTCACGCAGACCATGTGACGTTGACCATGTCACGATCTCACGAAGACCATGTGACGTTGATCACGTGACGATGTGAATATAGGTCGGAGTCAAAGAGGAATGAATTCAGTCTCCTCTGCAGAGCTGACTCAGGCTTATTGTTACTATTGGCTGTGACAAATAAAGTCTTTAACTTTCAAACTTTGGTCTTCCTGATCACCCTCTTAAACTTTCAAACTTTGGTCTTCCTGATCACCCTCTTACGAATGTCAGAGCAGTGGTAAAATCCACGACAAGGTCCAGCAAGCAGAGCTGTTGATTTTTTTTTATGGTTTATTTAAAAGTGCTTGAGTCGCTTACGTGCATAACATAATCAAACTAAACATGAAATAACAAAAGGCGAACGTGATAGCAAACTATCAGACAGTTACTTTCTGTAACTCCCAAGGCTAGGGCCAGACTTGTCCTACCTCCCTCACGACCACTTCCAAATGGCATATGTCCAGCTTAAATAGGGAAGCCTGTGCATCGCTCCACCCATAAGCCAAACCAAAATGTAACCAAATCAATTAAGAAATAGAAATATATTTACACCGTCCACCTAATAAATAATATACAATATATTATAATAATAATAATAAGAATACTAACTATACATTATATATTAATTACTACATACATTTTAACCCCCAGGATAAATAAACATTGCCTACATGTGAGGTACATTCAAACATACCCCTGTGCTAACATACAATGGGCTGACCCGGTGCGGTCAGCTGACATGAATAAGGAAGTATAATGGGTGGTATCCCTTTAAGGGTGAACTGCGGTGGGTGCATGAGATAACTGTTATGCTATTGTGGAAATGTAGGATGTGTATCGTGGAATAGCTGTATGAAATTATCCTGAATGTAATCGTATACACTGTATGTGCAGGTAACAAATAAACAGTGTTGACGCGATCTATGACTGCGTGTGCTTATTTTGGTGAGAGACAATGAATGATGAATGAAATTCATGGTGACCGGGTATTGTGTGATGAATATAAACATAAACATACATGTACAACACAAACTTTGTCCATATGCATGTCATCATGCTCCGTTCACTCGCATAAGTGAGTGACTCTCACATCTGTGAGTGATGATCGCGCATGCGTTTCGTCACAAATATACAGTATCTCATCTTAAACTTGCTAAATATTCTCTTTTGTCACTCTTTTATAGCAAAGCTTTTGAAACCAGTGCCTAGTAAACAGCACTGTGTTTGAACATTACTTGCAGTGACAGGTTTAAAAGTCAGCGATTAGAAGTTCACGGTCAGTACTTGCACAGTATGAGCATGTTCAACAGAGCAGTAGCATACATGGAAGTATTGATGTATGTGTGTCCCTGACATGGCTCATAAATAAAGCTTGGAATATACGCAGACTGGTATTCAATAGAAGTGTCAGAAGTTAACCATGGCAAAGTTCCCACCGCCAGACAACTTTGATTTCAGTCATCCAGAGCTATAGCTGAATGGAAGCAGAAGTAAATGGTAAATGGATTGCATTTACTGTATATAGCACTTTTATCCAAATCGCTTTACAGTTGCCTCACATTCACCCATTCATATACGGCGGTGCCAACCATGCAAGGTAACAACCAACACGTCAGGAGCAGTTAGGGTTAGGTGGCGTCTTGCTCAGGGACACCTCAACACTTAGCTAGGCGGAGCCCGGGGATTGAACCAGCAACCTTCGGGTTGCCAGACAACCGCTCTTACATTACTTACGACATAATAGTATATAGAGAGATGACTGACGTGCACGACCAGCGCCTAAAGAGAGTACTACAAACGTTCAAAGATGCCGGGCTGAAGCTCAAAGACAAAAATGCAAACTGAGACAAAGTCAGATCCAGTTCTTTGGCCACATTTTAGTTTACAAGTGTGGTGTCAGACCTGACATGGAGAAAGCAGAGGCCATAAGAAACATTCAGCCACCACAGAACACCACAGTGCTTAAGTGTGCCATGGGCATGGTACATTATCTGGGACGCTACTTGCCTAACCACAGCCACTCAATTCACAAAGGTCAAACAGCTGTTGACAGAAACACCCATACTAGCATTTTATGATGTCAGCAAACCAACAATCATAAGTGCCGATGCCAGCAACTATGGGATGGGAAGTGTTCTCCTTCAGAATCACAATGGATAATTAAGGCCGGTTGCTTACTGTTCTCGCACACTGACAGATGCCAAAACAAGATATGCACAAATGGAGTGTTTAGCTGCGGTCTTGGCATATGAAAAGTTCTCAAATGACCTGTATGGCCTGGATAACTTCACTAGTTGGGAAGTAATACTGCACATGATATTGAGAGTATTGCACATGATGTTGGGTAATAATATTAATAATGAACATGGTATTGAGAAAAATGCACATGATGTTGAAAGGTAATATTGCACGACTGTTCTCAGTCTTCAACTTTCAAATTTCAAGTATTTTATTGTCACTTCACAATTTACACGTGAGTATAAGCAGTGAGTGAAAAACTTTTTGTGCAAAACGCCCGACAGCCGACAGTAATTTCCGTCCACCGCGCGGACAGAACAAAGACTCTCTCCGGTAAAGATCGTGGAGGGGGGGTATGTCTCATGATAAACAGATCTTGGTGCAACCAGAGTCATGTGCAGACCCTCAAGTCTTTCTGTTCCCCGGACCTGGAGTACCTGATGCTTATGTGCCGACCATTCTGGCTACCGCGGGAGTTTACAGCAGTAACCGTGACTGCTGTGTACATTCCCCCTCAAGCCAACACGGACATAGCGCTGAAGGAACTTTATGGGGCTATCAGCGAACAGGAGTCGGCTCACCCTGAGGCTGCTTTCATTGTGGCGGGGGACTTCAATAAGGCGAACCTGAAGAAAGTTCTCCCGAAGTTCTACCAACACATCACAAGCAACACACGGGGCGAGCGGATCCTCGACCACTGCTACACCCCCTTCCGGGACGGCTACAAGTCCCTCCTCCGCCCACCGTTCGGCAAATCAGATCACCGCTCGATCCAACTACTCCCCGCCTACAGGCAGAGACTGAAGCAGCAACCAATCGCTGTGAAGGAGGTCCAATGCTGGTCGGACCAATCAGAGTCTATGCTGCAGGATTGTTTTGATCACGTGGACTGGGATATGTTCAGGGTTGCGTCGGACAATAACATCAGCGAGTACGCGTCCTCAGTCACCGGGCAAGTGCCTTTGACTCCGGGAATATGGTGGAATATACGAGAGCCCGCTACGACCTCCGCAAGACCATCGGCTCTGCCAAGCGGGAGTATAAGAACAGGGTGGAGGACAAATTCAAGAGCCACGACGTGAGGGGTGTGTGGAAGGGGCTGCAGACAATCACGGACTTCAGAGGGAGAACCAGCGGTGTAGAGAACTCCTCTACCTCCCTCCCTGGCGAGCTAAACACCTTCTTCGCCCGGTTCGACGTGAACGGCAGCCCGCCGAAGTCAGCGCTGCCTGAGGAGGCCAGCCTGCTGAACATCTCAGAGGCTGACGTGCGCAGAGCCTTCAAGCGGGTGGACATCCGGAAGGCGGCGGGCCCAGACCACATCCCGGGGCGCGTCCTCAGAGCATGCGCAGACCAGCTGGCAGGAGTCTTCGCAGACATCTTCAACCTGTCCCTGTCCCAGGCTGTTGTTCACCAGAGGTCTTCAAAGATGTCCATCATCGTGCCTGTCCCTAAAACACCCCAAGGTAACCTGCCTGAATGACTGGAGACCCGTAGCCCTCACCTCGATTGCCAGTAAATGCTTCGAGAGGCTGGTCAAGGACTTCATTTGTTCCATGTTGCCTTGCCACGCTTGGACCCCATGGCCAATATTGCGTACCGTCAAAACAGATCCACGACGACCCATTGCCATGGGCACTTCACAGCTGCCCTCTCTCACCTGGAAGGGGAAGAACTGTTGTGTGAGAATGCCTGTTGTGGACTTTCAACTCAGCGTTCAACACGATAGTTCCTGCCAAGCTCGACACCAAGCTCAGGAGTCTAGGCCTGCACCCGACCATGTGCAGTGGATTACGGACTTTCCTGTCGGGGGCCGCCGCCAGGTGGTGAGGATGGGCAGCACCACCTCAGAGCGCTGACCCTCAACACTGGAGCCCCTCAGGGATGCGTGTTGAGCCCTCTCCTCTACCCTTACACCCACGACTGCATGGCTATGCACAGCTCCAACGTCTTCATCAAGTTTGCTGACGACACGACAGTGTTGGGTCTGATCGCCGACGACGACGAGACACGCCTACAGGGAGGAGGTTGGATCACTTGCACAGTGGTGCCAAGAAAACAACCCGCCCCTCAACGTCAAGAAGACCAAGAGCTGATCGTGGACTACAGGAAGCGGAGAGGAGAGCACGCCCCCATCTCCATCGACGGTGCTGCAGTAGAGAGGGTCAGCAGCTTCAAGTTCTCGGCGTGCACATCTCCGAGGACCTCACATGGACCACGCACACCACACACGTGGTGAAAAGGCCCAACAACGCCTGTATTTCCTCAGCGACTGAGGAAATTCAACATGTGCCCCCGCATCCTCAGAACATTCTACTCCTGTACCATCGAGAGTGTTTCTTACAGGATGCATCACCGTCTGGTACGGGAACTGCACCGCACTGGGGGCGTAAAACACTACAGAGGGTGGTGCGGACGGCCCAGTACATCGTTGGAGGTGAGCTTTCCCTCCCTCCTGGATATATACACCAGGCGGTGCGTGGCCAAGGCCAAAAGGATTATTAAAGACAATAACCACCCCAGCCACGAACTGTACACACTTCTACCGTCAGGCAGGCGATACCGCAGTATCAAGTGCCCACACGAGCAGACTCAGAGACAGCTTCCACAGTCAGGCATCAGGCTGCTGAAACAGTTCGGCATCAATGTCTAAATGCTTAGTGCTAAGTGTTACTGCTAGTGCTAGTCCTGGTGATAAGTTGTTACTGCCGGAGCTAGTGCTGGTAGCAGTGCTAAGTTGTTGGGTGGCTAGTGCTGTTTGTGTTACTGCTAGTGCTGGTCCTGGTGCTAGTGTTTACTGCTTGGCTGCTGGTGCTAGTACTGGTTTAGGCTAGTCCCTGGTGCCAATTGCTGGTGCTATGTTTGTGTCGACTGTCTGGGAAGGTATTCTGTGACATTCTGTGAATGTCAGCATATAACAATGTATATTTTAGTACATCGATTTATATGTTGTATTGCTCACCTGGATATTTTTGCTGTATATTCCATTTCATTTTAGATTTCATTTACTTATTTTACATAGAAATTCTATTTATAGTTCTATTTCTATTTTGTACAGTTCTATTTCTATTTTGTAGTTTTATTCTATTTTGTATTCCTTTATAATTACTGTCGGCTGTCGGGCGGCAACCCCCTCCGACATCCATGTCTCCATCAGGCAGATGATGCAGTTGTCCTTTGTTTCCCGGTGGAATTGAATACGAGCCTGCAGAAGGGGCAGGATTATAAAATTTGATGGACGCAGGCAGAAAGGACCTCCGGTGGCATTCTGTGGTGCACCTCGGTAGTCTTAGTCTATGGCTGAAGGTGCTCTGGTATGACTTCAGTGTGGCATGCAGGGGATGAGAGGTGTTGTCCATAATACTGAGTAGTTTACTCAGCATCCTCCTCTCCGAGACCTCCACCAGACACTCCAGTTCCACTCCCAGGACAGAACCCGCTTTCCTGATGAGCTTATTGAGTCTGTTAGCATCGGCTGCCTTCACCCTGCTGCCCCAGCACACAACAGTGTAGAAAATGACGCTGGCCACTACCGAGTGATAGAATATCTGCAGCATGGTTTTGCAGATGTTGAAAGATCTGACTTTGTAGAAAATACAGGCGACTCTGACCTTTCTTGTACAGGGCCTCTGTGTTTTTAGTCCAGTCCATCTTATTGTCTATGTGGACGCCCAGGTACTTGTATTCCTCGACAATGTCCACCTCAGACCCCCTGATGCTGACTGGTTTCGGGTGGGTCGGTTGCTTCCTGAAATCTACCACCAGCTCCTTAGTGATGATTTAGTCCACACCACTCCACAAAACAGTCCACCACACTCCTGTACTCAGACTCCTGTCCCTTGCTGATACAGCCCACAATGGCAGAGTCGTCCGAAAACTTCTGCAGGTGGCAGGACTGTGAGCAGTATCTGAAGTCTGAGGTGTAGAGTGTGAACAGGAAGGGAGACTGGACTGTCCCCTGAGGTGCTCTCGTGTGGCTCACTATTGTGTCCAACATGTTGCTCTGCAGCTTCACATACTGTGGCTGACCTGTGAGGTAGTTGGTGATCCAGGCCACCAGTGGAGCTGGTCCACCTGCATGTCTCGTAGCTTAGTCCCAAGCAGGGCAGGCTTTATGGTGTAAGAGAAGTGCTTGAGAAGTCGAAGAATGTGACTCTCACAACACTGCCTGCCTCTTCCACGTGAGAATAAGCCATGTGCAACAGAAAGATGATGGCGTCTTCCACTCCAATGCGGGGCTGGTAGGCGAACTGCAGGGGGTCTAGTGATGGTTCAACGAGTGCACGGATGTGCTTCAAGACTAGCCTCTCCAACAACTTCATGACATGTGAAGTCAAAGCCACTTGTCTGTAGTAACTGAGGGTGTTTGTATGTCTTTTCTTGGGGACAGTAACCAGGCATGATGTTTTCCACAGTACAGGGACCACCGTCGTGCTCAGGCTCAGGTTGAAGATGTGTTGGAAGATGCCGCACAGCTTAGTCGCACACAGCTTGAGCACTCTGGGGATGAGGCCGTCAGGCCCTGCAGCCTTGCCTGGGCATAGTCTGCTGAGTTCACTTCACTGAGTTCGCATCCTCTGCCGTGATGGTGATTGGCCCAGGAGAAAGGAGAGAGGAGGTGAGGGAGGAGAGAGGGGGGAGTCACGGGAGAAGCTCGGGGGAGGGTAGACAGGAGCCACATCATCAAACCTGTTAAAGAACAGCTTTAAATCATTGGCCTCGTACAGGTTTCCCTCCCTCCCCTGGATGGTCTTTGTTCCATGGCCAGTGATGGTTCCCATGCCACTCCACACCTCCCTGAGGTTCTTCTGCTGGAGCTTCCTCTTAAGCTTTCTTCTGTAACTATCCTTGCCCTCTGTGATCTTTTCCCCCCGTTCTCTCTGCACCTTCTTAATCTCCTTGTATGTATTCAGTGATGCCTTGATGTCCTTAGTCACCCAGGGTTTGTTGTTGGGGAAGCCTAGTCTTGGTAGGGATCACACAGTCCATGCAGAAATTGACAGTCAATTTCTGCAGCATGTGTGTCCATCTATGTCCTGTCCATGTGCATTACAGAGAACATCCCACATCAAACCAGCCCTGGAGAGTCTGCTCTGCATCCTGAGACGACCTCTGTACAGTTCTGGTGACCACTGGTTGCCGCTGGACTGCAGGTTTATAGAGGTGCCTAAGGTAGACCAGGTTGTGATGTGATCTGCCCAGGGGAGGGAGAGCTATGGAGCTGTATGCCTCCTTAACATTAGCATACAGCAGGTCCAGTGTTTTATTTTCCCTAGTTTTGCAGTCCACAAACTGTTTAAATTCGGGCAGGGTTGATGTCAGGGCGACATGGTTAAAATCACCCGATATCATTATGAACGTGTTTGGGTGTAGTGTCTGTAGATGGTCATGGAGTTGGTGACGTCAGCATCCCACGACGAATTTGCCGCCGGAGGAATGTAAAAAACAACCATCATAATGACCTGGGAAAACTCTCTGGGCAAGTAATATGGACGGAGACTTACTGCTAGCAGTTCGATGTCCGGGCTGCACACACATTCTTTGACTGTAATGTGTCGTTGCAACTCCTGTCTGCCTGCACCAGCTGAAAGTCGGCTAAGCTCACTATAGTGTCCGGTACATTGTCATGCAGCCATGTCTCCATGAAGCACATGACAGACCCCTCACAAAACACTCTTGCTCCTTGTGAGTGATGTTAACTCATCCACCTTGTTCACCAGAGATCATACGTTCCCCATAATGATAGACGGAAGATACAGACGGTATCTCCTCTTCCTTAGCAGTCTTCTCCTCCAGGCCCTGCAGCCCAGGTATTTCCTCCTCAGCTCCCTGGGTATTTCGAGTCTCCCGCCGCCCCAACCACACATTTGGAGGTTCAGCAGCTGATCTCTTGTGTAAACAATGGAGCCCTGGGTCACGTCCGCGTCCGCCATGACAGGGGTCGGGCAAAATAAAAGTTGTAAAAAACAGCGAATAAAAACAAAGAGAGAACTCGCGGAGCCAGCCTTGTTCTGCTGTACAAATAACTTGGCTAACTAATTAAATAGCAAGAAATCTAAAAAGAAATGGAAATAAATAGAACAAAGTGGAAAAAAGGCACAATATCACAAGGAGCAACTCTGGCAAGCAGCCGCCCGGGATGGCGCCAGAAATACAAAGAGCTCTTCCAGATCTCCCAGACAGACCCTGAGAGAAAGTAGCTGCTGATATCTGTGAAGTGGACAAAAGAAATTACCTTGTGGTAGTCGATTACTACTCCAGATACATCAAGCTTGTCTACTTACTAGACATGACGGGCACCACAGTGAGGTCTCGCCTCAGTTCCATCTTTGCAAGGTGGGGTTGTCCCACTATCCTGGTGACTGACAATGGGCCACAATTCTGCGGGTACCAGTTTCAGCACTTTGCAAAAGCTTATGACTTTTAACACATAACAACAAGCCCACATTTCCCCCAGTCAAATGGTGCAGCAGAAAGTCTAAGAAATGCGAAGCACATTTTGACACAGAAGAATCCCTCACTTGCTCTTCTCAGCTAGAGAGTTAGCCCCATCCAGGCAACAGGTTATAGTCCAGACAAGTTGATGCTAGCCCATCAACTGCAGACTCCCATAAGTGAAGAAAAGCTTATTCCCCAGTGGCGGAAAATCACCCTGGTGAAGGCAGCAGATTCCAGAGCCAAGGCTGCCTATAAACACCACTACGATAGACGTCACTCCAGCTGTCCATTGCCTCTGCTCAAGCCAGATGACTGTCACTGTCAAAATTGACAACCATAGTGGATAGACTAAAACTCCCACTGTTCTGCACAACTACAATACCCCAAGATCCGACCTCATTCACACATTGATGGCATCCTTCACAGGAACAGACAGCATCTACGTCTACTGACCCTGTCACTTCCTCAGCCTGAGTTTGAGGAGGGAGAGGAAAAAGACATAATACATGAGGTGGAAACTGAGGTGTAAATGGACAGTGGACGACAACAACAAGATGAAAGGACAACAGCGCTGACACCAGCTGCTGTCACCACATCAAAAAGGAAAGACTTTGTAGTTAGTGCATAGATTGCTAATGAGGCATAATAATCCTCAGCATCTATGTGGGCAACTGGTAGTCTAGTTGGAAGCCCTAGTCTAGGTTAATGTAATTGTTTCGATTAAGAAAAGAACTCAGTAGACACTGAAACAATATAAGATTTACAATGAAAAGAGCTAATATACTTGCTCAGTCCTGTTCAATGGCCTGTTACAGAAAAGTTTAGTAGTTTAGTATTTGCTTTATTTTACATTGTCTAAATTTCCTAAATGCATCCTTAGTTACTCAAGGAGGGAAGGTGTAATGTTGCGAGTCTAGTGAATAGTAGGGACTAGTTAACACCTACACAGAAGTAGCAATGTATTGTGTGTTCCTGACATGGCTCGAAAAATACCGCTTGGAACGGTGGTTATTCAACGTCAACCAGAATTATATAGGACATGGTGATATTTCCAAACATTGATAGGTATAGGGAAAGGTAGAAAGAGGAAGCAAACCTCTAGAAGTAACACCAAATCAAAGAGCCATTGGGGCAGTGACATAGCCTGGAAATCTAGACCCACATCTAGAAAGCTGTAGGGTCTGGTAATGAGTAATGAAAATGGCCCAACTCGAGGGGCGGCACCAAGCATGCATTTGAAAATATCACTGCACGCAATTGGATAACACTACGACCAATCAGAAGAATACACGGGGTGATGTATCCAGAGCGACGGAAACAAGTTTGTTTTGGAGAATAGTTTGACAGAGAGACGTAAATGTAGCCTAATGGAAATGGAGCCACTAAACGACTTTTGCCGTTTTTGCAAGCAGAATATGAGAATAGTTGGTTTGTACAGATACTCAGTCAACATTTTCGATAGCCATCTTGCAATGTTTACTGACTGATTCCGGACTGATTCCGTCGCAGCGCTGTCGTCATCTGTTTATATCAGATACACCGATGTGATTGGTTTACGTTGGATCAACAGGAATTGGTAATGAGCATATTACTGATCACCAGAGTGACTCGCGAGCAAATTGTGCTCTCACGAGAACTCTGGATTTCCAGGGTAGCAGTGACATTGAACTGTGGAAAATCTGTACATGTTTGAGAAGCGGGTGTTTGACGCTTTGTTTTTAAATTTTCTTTGGCACTCACCATGTTTGATCTTAAATGGGGAAAAATATGTCCATGTAGCTTTAAATTGATTCAGTGACAGAATTTTTTGTCCATCTGGGTGTTTAAATATAGTGTTTAAATTTGACCGCAAATTTGTGGTACCAAACTTTTTTGAGACCTGCCTACCAGGTATACATATCGTCGACAAATTAGAAAATTTCACTATTGAGTGAGCAGGAGCTGAGCTAATGACATTACCAATCAATCATAATAATAAGAATCCCAAGAAGTCCCTAGAAATCTCTAGAACAATTGGTATCCAAAGATACAATGAATACCTAATAATAATTAATAGAAATTAATAGATTAATTAATAGATTAATAGATTAATAGATAACAGATATTACGTTGGGCACCCAAAATGCAAATTTGTCAAAAGAGAGACTATATCGCTAGTGGTACATTAAAATAGAACAGGTTTCAAGCATTCATAATTGCTAGGATAATAGAACAGGTTTGACGCATTAATAATTGCTAGGTTGACAGAAAGATAACTAGGATAAGAACATAAGTACGATTTTGAGTGCTATACCAACATCCAAGAAGATGCAAGATGCTAAGTACTATTATTGAATGCCAAGATGTACAAACATGTAAGTAAGTGCTAGTTTGGAGAGGGAGAGAGACGCAGCGCCTGCGGAGACTGTCGCTTATTTTGGTTGATACTGGGCAGTATTTACATACATTTTAGCATGATAATCAACCATGGTTAAACCGTGACTGTCGTTATGACAATTAAAATGTGTCTAATTATCCTAATTCTTTTCTCTTCGACTCCACACTGATCTCATTCATGGCCTCTGAAATAAAATTGATGGAAATCCGTTGCGTTGACGGAGAACTTGAATCCCTGTGATGTTATAAAAAAAGTCAAACAAGTGACTTAATAATAGAAAGTAGCACATTTTACTTATGTAGAGCAGAAACGGGATGGGAGAAATGGGATGGCTGCAAATTGCAGACTGAATTTGCGCTAAAATAAATGTGAAAACACGAAGTGCACGTAGTGCACTCAATTTCTTGTTACGTTATATTGTTATACCATTGTATGAGACCATTTCTGTTGGAATGCACCAGAGCCTAACAGGAAGCAGTGATCAGACTAAAACCTCTCTGTGCCTGTGCACATCAGCACCATGCACATCAGCACTGTGCACAGGCAGGTACGCACTGTGCACGCGCACATCAGCACTGTGCACAGGCAGGTACGCACTGTGCACGCGCACATCAGCACTGTGCACATGCACATCAACATAGTGGACCACGCACACACCTCACCACCACTTCTGGGAAAAAAATTGTCGGGTAAATACTAACCGCAGTGTTCTTCGTCACTGTTGTCACCACAGTCATCCTCGTGGTCGCACTTGAAAGCCAGAGGGATGCAGGAGCCCGAGGCCATACAGCGGAACTGGATGGATGGGTCACATAACGTGGTAGCTGCAGCAAAAAACAAAAAAGAGACAACACACATGAAGGAAAGTTTAAGGATCATAAAAGGATCTACACTGAACAAAAATATAAACGCAACACTTTTGTTTCAGCTCCAAGACTTTTTCTATGTACACAAAAGGCCTATTTCTCTCAAATTTTGTTCACAAACTTGTTTAAATCTGTGTTAGTGAGCACTTCTCCTTTGCCGAGATAATCCATCCACCTGACAGGTGTGGCATATCAAGATGCTGATTATTGCACAGGTGTGCCTTAGGCTGGTCACAATAAAAGGCCACTCTAAAATGTGCAGTTTTATCACACAGCACAATGCCACAGATATCGCAAGTTTTGAGGGAGCGTGCAATTGGCATGCTGACTGCAGGAATGTCCACCAGAGCTGTTGCCCGTGAATTGAATGTTCATTTCTCTAGGTACGTCTTTTAGGTACGTCACTAATCTCCCGCAGTTCCATGCAGCACAGGTGTTTTGAGTAATTGTTTTAAATTTCCATGACTGGGTTTTTTTGAGAGCTTTTCAGGGCAGACAGCAATATTCAAGAATCAAGATTCAGGATTCCTTTGTTGCCATACGTAACAAGTACAATGGAATGCTTACTCCCCATTTTGTCCTGCAGTATTCTTCTAAACACACATTCTAAAACAACAACTAAGATAGTACCTAATAAGTACAGTAAAGAGTGACAAGTACGAGTAGCAATACTATGGGGGGTGGTGCAAAAATGTAGTAAAAGTGTCCGTGTATATTAGAGTAATATTTTTATAATAGCATAAAAAAAATTTAAAATGTAAATAGCATCAACATGTAATGATAAAGTATAATGATAAATGATAAGTGACCAGTGCAGAACAGTAGAGTGAGAGTGCATGCTATGTAGCCAAGTTCCTAGTGCAATTGTAAGTCTACCCCCTGTAACTCGAGTGTAATTGTAAGTCCAATAATTTTCCAATAGTCCAATAGTGATAGTCTAGTGTAATTGTAAGTCCGATAATAGTCCAATAGTCCAATGGTCCAATAGTCCAAAACGTCCAATAACAGTCAAATAGTCCTATAGTCCAAAAAGTCCAATATTTGAGATTAACAGTTCAATAGGCGCACTGCCTGTTGTGTAGAAACTGTTCTTGAACCTGCTTGCCTGGGTTCAACTGCTGCAGAACTGGCAACTGGACTGCACAGAGGAGAGCAGTTGGTGCCCAGGGTGATTGTGGTCCTGTATGAAGGAGCTGGCCATTTGTCGACCCCTGGGCCGAAAGATCTCCTCAATGGACGGAAGTGCACACCTAATGATCTTTTCTGCCATCCTAACGACCCTCTGGATGGCTTTCCTGTCCTCTGCAGTGGCATTGCCATACCACACAGTGATAACACCAGACATAACGCTTTCTATGCTGCCACAGTAAAAGTTCACAAGCCGTCGTGTACTTATGCTGCATTTCCTGAGGCACCATATGGGGTAGAGGGGCTGGTGTTTCTTCTTGAGCATGACCCCCGTGTTGTGGGTCCACGCTAGGTCGTCTGAGATCTGTAGTCCCAGTTGCTGCTGTGTATGGCTGAACAGTCATGTGTGAACAGAGAGTACAGCCGTGGGCTGAAACAGCAGCCATGTGGTGCTCCGGTGTTGATAATTCCCACTGAAATGAATTAACAAAATATAACGAACTAGTTAAAGTTTTAGCAAAGCATCAATTTCAGACACTTTTATTCCGAACTAATCCCTTTGTGAAGTTGAACTTAATCAAATGTGTACACTGATTGGATGGCTTGAAAATAATATATGAGTGCTGCAATTGATGTCGGGATGGGTCATGATTTTTTAATATTCAAATTGTCATTTTATTATATAAAACAAATCAAATAGTTTGTGACTAGAGTCCTGTTTAAAAAAATAAACGTCCCTTGTTTTCCCCAGGTCCGCATGGGGGCAGTATAGCGCCGATTTTACGCTGCGACCCGCCACAATCAACGGGTTGGTTGATGGTCGGGATGGTCGATCTTTGAGACTTTCCCCGTAGCTCCCGAAAATAATATAAAAATGCATACACAAATGTATATTTGTTTATTTATATGATTTATTATTATATTATTGTGACATTCGAGGGGGCGTCATTTAGCGCCGGCGGGTGAAACGCAGGGAGCGGAGCTGCTGCCATCGCTCCTTCCCAAACAGGACCCGGGACATGGAGACGGCAGGTGCTGAGTCGTCACGCCGATGCGCCTGACCTGCCAGACGCAGGAGACAATGTAGTAAAGTTTATGTTGCCACAATGCCACCTTCCGTGGTTTGATCGGGTTCTTCCTTACAGCTTCATAAGGAACATTTTAATATTGTTTTTAGTCGGCCTCGTGTCAGGTCCTGCTGCTCCATCTGTCCATCTTACTGTGGGGAGAGTAACCTGGTGTCAAATAAATATGATCAGGCTGATCATATTTTCACCCGCCGGTGCTAAACCACGCCCCCTCGCATACCACAATTATATATTATTTATACATTGTGCCGATTAATGTTTGGTTTTAAAAGCGCCCCAGTTGTTGTATGTTTTTCAGCATAGCAAAGTGACATGGACAATATTGCTGCATTCGTTTCAAACCCATTCATGCCCATTGATAGAGAACAGGTAGCAGATAAATTCCATCTCGTTTTTGCTTTGCCAAGTGGCGTTGACAGCGATAGTTCATTTGCAAAATGACAGCTGAAAGCCAGATCTCGGGACAGTGACTCATGGGGACTACCAATGTCACTTCATATGATCTGCTCATTGTAAGACGTTTTTTTTTCTTTGTTGCTCTTGTGAAAAAAATAACTTACTCAAATTATTTGTTCTTGGTTGCATCAAATTCAAATTGACTTCATGTAATTCAATTAGCCTAAATAAAATGCCTCAAGTTGGAAATACAGACTGGGCTGACTTTTTCTCTCCAGTAGATATTGCCTTTCACTAAGGCCGAGGTCAGGGATCTTGGGCTTAAAAAGTTTGGTGACCACTGGGAGTGAGGATAAAATTTTGTGGCCCTCTCTATCATAAAAGTTGCCCATCCCTGGTATACACGGCTCTACATCTCAACAAGTACTGTTGTACTCATTTTGTGTGTTCAGAATAAAAGGTCTTCCACCAATGTACACACATCGACAGTCTGTTTAACCTGTCTGTTGTAAAGTCTATCTGCGTTACATTCATTTTCTGCAGGCTTTTTACTGTTGTTGCTATTGGGATACACTTGTAAACAACTGTTTCAATGCAATATTGATTCGAGACGTTTTGAAAGGTAAGACATAGATGGCTAGTTTAGGACAGGTGTTATGAACTACTGTGCGTCTAGAGGTGTGGGGGAAATAAAGGATAAATAAAAGGAAAAGATGATAATATATTATCAAACCCTGTTGGTTTGACAATAACTCAAATTGGCCACTCTGGCAGTAAACTTGAGCTCAACGGGCACTAACAGAAAAATACTATGGGCGGTACCGAAAGAAAGGCAATTAATAAAGCAAAACCAAACAAAACTGCCTTATCATTTAACTTTAAATTAACTTATCTTTCTGTAAAGGGAAAAGGAAGCAATATTCTGGCTAACTGCTCGGCACCAAGCCTTTACCCTAGTGTTACTTAACAATCAAAAACCTACCGTGTGCTGTAGTGCAAACCAACCTATTTTCTCTAGTGCCGTTATCTATCAAACCTAAGCTATGAAGCTACACAGTTGTCTCATTGAATGCTGGTCCTTCCAGGTAGCTAGCTAGCTAGCTTTGGTTGATTTTCAAAGCTGTCTGTTCACACAGGTGTAAGGCAGGATTGGCCAACAGGAACTTGGAACGTGTGAGCCAATCAGGATGGAGACTCAATCAGCCAATCATATAGGTGGATGGTGTGAGCCAGATCTGAATAAATCAAACAGTGACAAGCAAAGAAATACAGTGGCATTTGGTGGCTGACATCGCAGGGTAGCAATTTGCCTACACTCCAGTCCATGATTTCCAGCCCACCCTGCAGCTGTAGTAGGGCTGGGCGATAAAACGATAACGATATGTATCGCGATAGACACGTAATCAATATCGATAGAAAATGCGTTCGATAGAACGTTTCGATATTTTTTTTTCCTCGTTGGAAGAAAGCGGAGCTAGCTCCGCTTTGAACCAGAGGTTGCGAAGCAAGGTTGGTTGCATGAACAAAGGCACTCGTCCTCCGGTACCTGGCAACGTATGGAGTGACACGCTAACAGCCAATCATGTAACAGTATCACGTTTGGTTGCGCCGTCTCGTTGTCTCGTGTTCGTGTTTGTTTCTTGAATAACAGAAACATCGCGGAGTGAGAAGTGAAAGATGAGTGCCGCAACAAGCGAGGAAATTGTCGACAAAAATTGAAAGATCAGCTCACCAGTATGACAGCTTTTTGGATTTTATAAGTCAGACCGTAGTCAGACCAATGTTGTCTGCAAATTATGACCGTCGTCCACCAAGACTGGTAATACAACCAACTTGTTTTACCACCTTAGCCGCTCTCACCCTTTGGAGCACAACCACAGCCTTTACACATGTTTTTGTAACAGTTTATTTTTGTTCAGCACTTTATTATTGATAATTGTTAAGTTTTCATTGTGATTTTAATTTTCATTCATGTTTATTTTTATTTATTTGAGTGTTTTCCATGGTTGTGTTGACATTCCTTTTCCCTGTCTGCCTACAATCAGGAAGGTTAAGTTTAAAATAAAAATGTTTAAATTCAGTATATTTTTCTCCTGGTCCTTATTTTAAATAGGTCATACAAATTATCAATAATTATCGATATCGACCGATATGAAACACTTATATCGTGATACAGTTTTCAGCCATATCGCCCAGCCCTAAGCTGTAGTATGTAGTCCTCTGTCAGAAAGTAGGAGCACAGAGTCGTGGTCCGACCTGCTGAAAGCCAGTTGTGCGATAGCATGGTAGGCGTGAGTCCTTCCATTTTTTGTCAGACAGGAGATGTGTTGATAATATTTTGGCATTACCTTCTTTAAGTTGCAGTGGTTGGAGTCACCCGTGTTGATGGGGACTGCCTCTGGGTAGCGATTCTGCTGTAGAGTTCGCTCAATACAGCGTTAGCATCGGCTTGTGGTTGAATGTAATGCCGATTTTTTTATGTTTTTTTTATAACAATATATAATTTGATAATACTGCCAGTTTGAAGAGTATCCTGATAATGACAAATGAAGAAGACACCAGAGGGTTCTGTAGTATTCTTATAGCCAATCACACGACATGTTGATCTGCCAGGATATGACGTGTAGATGGAGTACCGGATGTAGCATGATGGATGTGATGCCCAGGTGGAAATGAATAAATGGACTTACCTTATTACACTGATTTCATCAATTTAATAATCAGATAGAAACAGTGAATATTACATGGTGTCAGAGTAGGTGATCGAACTCACTACAAAGAAGGAGAAGATGGATTCCCTCGGTGTTCCAAGCCCAAGGATGGATTGGGATTCCACGAACCTCCCGGACGCATGGAGAAAGTTCAGACAGCATGTCGAGCTAATGTTCTCAGGTCCACTACGTGCACAAGACGAAGAAGCAAAATGCAGTTATCTCCTGCTATGGATTGGAGAAAAGGGTCGCGATGTCTTCAACACTTGGACACTCACAGCTGAAGAAGCTAAGTTACTGAAAACGTACTATGACAAATATGAGGAATATGTGATTCCCAAAGCTAATCCAATCTTCGCTAGGTATAAGTTTCATGAGAAAATGCAACACGTGGGCGAGTCTTTTGAACATTTTGTAACTGAGCTAAAGTTACTTGTTAAGGACTGCAACTACGCTAATAGTGATGAAATGGTACGGGATAGGATCGTTTTTGCAAACAGCTCACCAAGAGTGCGAGAAAAGCTCCTAACCCACGGACCAGATTTGACCCTAGAAAAAGCCATTGAAATCGCTAGATCGCATGAGTTGGCACAGGAGCAAATCAAAGCGATGGTCGGCAGCCGTGCCAGTAGCGACTCAGCTGTACATGCTATAAACACGAAGCCCAACAAGAACGATGCAGTAAGCTACAGAAAGGGGCGATATGCCAAGGAAGAAAATGACTACAAAAAATACTGTAACAAGATGTGTGGATATTGTGCACGGGAACACAATGACAATGAGGTCTGTCCAGCAAAAGGGAAACAATGCAACATATGTAAGAAATGTAATCACTTTGCTAAAGCTTGCAAGACAGGACCACAACAACAGAGATACACACGCAAAGTACATGGCATATCAAAAGATGATGAGACGGAGAAAGAGGAAGAATTCTCCATAGATACAGTTATGAAGAAGGCCAGTGATAATAACAAGAAGCAAGCATTTGCTGAACTTGAGTTGGGACCACGAAGGCACAAACTGAGCTTTAAACTGGACACAGGTGCCGATGTAAACACAATACCAAAAGACATCTTCAACAAGGACTTCAAAGATGTAAGCCTAAGACCAGCTGAAATAAAACTCAGTGCATATGGTGGTCAAGCACTACATGTAAAAGGGATGTGTGACTTAGAATGACAAAGACACTACTGCCATGAAGGAGTTCTATGTTGTCAGTACACGATCCCCACCTGTCCTAGGCCTGCAAGCCTGCCTAGACATGGGTTTAGTCAAACTGGTGCTATCTGTTGATGCAGTACAAAATGAACCTACTAACATTATGGAGGAGTACTCTGATGTTTTTAAAGGCATTGGACAGTTCCCAGGCGAATGCATCATCCACTTGAAACCAGATGCAGTACCAGTGGTGTACCCTCCAAGACGGATTCCACACAAGCTCCGCAACCGGGAATTTGAAGGACGAGCTGGAGGAGATGGAAAGGGAGGGAATCATCAAGAAGGTAACAGAACCTACGGAATGGGTAAATGCACTTGTAGTTGTTGAAAAAGCCAGCACTGGCAAACTGAGAATATGCCTTGATCCCAAAGACCTGAATAAGGCAATACAAAGACCACATTACCCAATGCCTACCTTGGATGATGTTACACCAAAGCTGGCTGGAGCACAGTACTTCAGTGTGCTCGATGCTCGATCAGGCTATTGGGCAATCAAACTGACAGAAGAGTCCTCAATGTTGACAACCTTCAACACTGTGGTTGGCCGGTACAGGTTTCTCCGCCTTCCTTTTGGTGTCATTTCAGCACAGGACGAGTTCCAGAGGAGGATCGATGAAACCTATGAGGGCCTCAGCGGTGTTGCAGCCATAGTCGACGACATCCTGGTGTATGGCAGCACAAAAGAGGAACACGACGCAAACCTACGTGCCATGCTGCAGAGAACGAAGGAAAGAGGGGTAAAGTTAAACCCAGATAAATGCATCATCTGTGTTCCAGAGGTCAAATACTTCGGACACAGGCTGAGTCGAGAGGGCATCAAACCAGACCCAGACAAGGTGAAAGCCATCAGAAGAATGGAGCGACCTCAGAACAAAGCAGAGCTAGAGACAATACTGGGGATGACCAACTACCTGGCCCGATTTACACCTAGATTGTCAGAGGTGAACGCACCACTACGTCAACTACTGAAGGACAGCAGTGAGTTTGTATGGGACACAACACACGACATGGCATTCCAGAACATGAAAGATCTCATTGTACAGGAACCAGGTCCGGTCGTCACGTACTTTGATCCGGAAAGGGAACTGATAGCAAGTTGATGCATCCAAGAGTGGCCTCGGAGCAGTGCTCCTACAAGAAGGTAGGCCGGTTGCCTATGCTTCAAAGTCATTGAACAAGTCTGAAGAAAACTACGCTCAAATCGAGAAAGAGCTGTACGCAGTCCTCTTTGGGTGTAAGCGTTTCCACCAATACGTGTATGGTCGCCATGTAGTCATCGAGTGAGAAGATCATCGTTCCACACACACTACGAGAAGACATGTTAAGACGCATACACACAGGGCACATGGGAATAGAAAAGAGGAAACAAAGAGCTCGGGACATTTTGTTTTGGCCTGGCATGAATGCACAGATAGAGTCCATGGTGGAGAGATGTTCCATATGCATAGAGCGCCGCAACTCAAACACAAAAGAACCAATGATCTCACATCCTATTCCGGAGAGGCCATGGCAAGTCGTTGGCACAGATTTGTTCGCATCTGAAGGGAAAGAATACATAATAGTTGTAGATTACATTACATTACACTACTTCGTCTGCAGTCATTCACAAAATGAAAGCCATATTTGCTAGACAAGGAATACCTGAGAGAGTGATTAGTGATAATGGTCCTTGCTATAGCTCCAGGGAGTTTGAAAACTTTGCAAAAGCATATGAGTTTAACCACATCACTTCTAGCCCCCACCATGCACAGAGCAATGGTCGAGAGAACAGTCCAAACAGCCAAGATGATACTGGACAAAGCCAAAGCAGAAAGGAAGGATCCATACCTTAGTTTGCTGGAGTACCGCAACACCCCAGTCGATGGCCTAAAGTCACCAGCCCAGCTGCTAATGAGTCGACGACTGAGATCAGTGCTTCCTACGACAGGTAAACAACTGCAGCCACAAGTTGTCTGTCAAAAGGCTGTGCATGCCAGGAGAGTGCAGTGCCAGCGCAGACAGAAACAGTATTACGACCGTAGTGCAAGACCATTGTCAACGCTACAGTGTGGTGCAACAGTCCACATCCAACAGCCTAACGGACGTTGGAAACCTGCCACCGTGACAGAGCCTGCAAACACAGAGAGATCCTACAACATCCGCACTGATGAGGGTCAAACCTACCGTCGTAATCGTCGCCACCTGCTACAGACAAAAGACAACACTACACGCACAAGCTGTGGAGTACAGCCAGAACCTAACGTCGATACAGAACCAGAGACATCAACACAGGAGACTACATCTTCACACACATACACTACCAGGTCTGGACGCACAGTTAACCCAAGGAAGATCCTTGACCTGTAAATGTAAAGGGTGTAGGCGGATCGCTGCCCTGTGGACATTTGTAACGGAAAAAAAAAATAATCATAATCACCCTGTTGAATGCATCATTTTGAATTGCACTGAACATACTGAATGTAAGAAAAGGTGTTCTGGCACTTACCTGTGTTTTACTTACCTGAAGGATCTGCCTCATTTGAATATTTATGGTTATCTTATGCTGAAAGAAAATGTTGAAAAAAGAAAATGTTGTTATGTTGCAAGTTACATTGTTGCCTTCACATATTTACAGTGTTTACAATAATATGCACTTATGTCGAAATATAGTTTACTTACTGGAGCAGTAGAAATGTGACTGATTAAATGCCAGATGTGTTATGTTCATAGGCACTTGATTTTAAGAAGGGGGATGTAGTATTCTTATAGCCAATCACACGACATGTTGATCTGCCAGGATATGACGTGTAGATTGAGTACCGGATGTAGCATGATGGATGTGATGCCCAGGTGGGAAATGAATAAATGGACTTACCTTATTACACTGGTTTCATCAATTAAATAATCAGATAGAAACAG
Source organism: Coryphaenoides rupestris (assembly GCA_002895965.2). Classification (NCBI taxonomy): domain Eukaryota; kingdom Metazoa; phylum Chordata; class Actinopteri; order Gadiformes; family Macrouridae; genus Coryphaenoides; species Coryphaenoides rupestris. Next base: position 516,971 of record PIJE02000028.1, read on the forward strand.
TGAATATTACAGGTTCATTAGTTAAACTTTAGAACAGTTTATTAACTAAAATAATGAACATGCTGTAATGCCCTTAATAAAACACACCTTTCAAATTATTTAAATGTAAATAAAACTGAAAGCTGGGCAGCAAACATCTCATGTTTTTCGAGGTAGACAAAAATAGTAAAACAAGTGGCTCAAATGCCTTGTGCAACTTTAAAAAAGGCGCAAAATGTAAACATTTAGAATGAAAAAAAAAACATTTAACTGTGCAAACCAAAAATAAACACTCAAAAGTGCAAACATGCAACAAAAGTAAACAAGGCACATTCAAGTACAACTGTAATAATAATAATAATAATAAGTAACATACTAGTTTTACATCTCTTAAATGAAATCTGTAAACACTGTAAACCAGTCATTATGCTACACATTTTAGCTTGTGCACATCATTTAAAGACATTCTAGATTTTTTGCCAGAAAGGGATCATGTCTTTGGCAATGAAGTACGATACTGCATTATATATATCCGCGCTTCTTTTTGAATGTCTTTCATACGGGGAAATGGCAGCAAATGAGACACAATCGATGCTTGTTTGGGCCCCGCTGCTACTTGTGGAAGGGCTCTCTTGGTCCGCAGCCCCAGGCTCTCGGCGTAGTCGCTGGGGTGCTACCGTTTCAGGTGCTTCAATAGGTTGCTCGTGTTTCCCGTCTTGGTAGACACCCCGTCCGATGACGAGTAGACGCAGACGGTTGTTTTCTGTGCCTTGTCGTTTTTAAAGTAACCAAAGCAGTTCCATAGAATAGACTTCGCGAGGCTCTTTTTGTTGACAATTTAGTCACTTTGGAACTCGCGTTCCTCGCTGTTGGTAAACAATGCCGATGTCAGATCTATCCAGATCGAGAAAAATCGCCAAGGCTTATAGATCGAAATCGACAAATATTTTATCGCGATCTCGATTCCATCCATTATCCATCCATTATCGTCCGCTTATCCGGGGTCGGGTCGCGGTGGCAGCCGGCTAAGCAGGGCCCCCCAGGCTTCCTTCTCCCCAGCCACACTCTCTAGTTCCTCCTGGGGGATCCCGAGGCGTTCCCAGGCCAGACGAGATATGTAATCCCTCCAGCGAGTTCTGGGTCTGCCCCGGGGTCTCCTCCCAGTTGGACGTGCCCGGAAAACCTCCAAAGGGAGGCGCCCGGCGGGCATCCTAATCAGATGCCCGAACCACCTCAGCTGACTCCTTTCGATGCGGAGGAGCAGCGGCTCTACTCCGAGCTCCCTCCGGATGTCTGAGCTCCTCACCCTATCTCTAAGGCTGAGCCCAGCCACCCAACGGAGGAAACTCATTCCGGCCGCTTGTATCCGCGATCTCATTCTTTCGGTCACTACCCAAAGCTCGTGACCATAGGTGAGGGTTGGAACGTAGATGGACCAGTAAATCGAAAGCTTCGCCTTCCGGCTCAGCTCCCTCTTCACCACAACGGACCGGTACAGCGCCCGCATTACTGCAGACGCTGCACCAATCCGTCTGTCCATCTCCCGCTCCATTTTGCCCTCACTCGTGAACAAGACCCCGAGATACTTGAACTCCTTCGCTTGAGGCAGCAACTCACTCCCAACCCGGAGGGAACACTCCACCGTTTTCCGGCAGAGAACCATGGCCTCAGACTTGGAGGTGCTGACTCTCATCCCGACTGCTTCACACTCGGCTGCAAACCGCCCCAGTACATGCAGGAGGTCACAGTCTGATGTAGCCAACAGAACCACATCATCTGCAAAGAGCAGAGATGCAATTCTGAGGTCCCCAAACCGGACACTCTCCTCACCTTGGCTGCGCCTTGAGATTCTGTCCATGAAGATCACAAACAGAACCGGTGACAAAGGGCAACCTTGGCGGAGTCCAACACCCACTGAGAACATGCTTGACTTTGTGCCGAGAATACGGACGCAGCTCGCACTTTGTTCGTACAAGGACCGAATGGCACGTACCAACGGCCCCGGTACCCCATACTCCCGTAGTACCCCCACATGATTCCCCGGGGGACACGGTCATAGGCCTTCTCCAAGTCCACAAAGCACATGTAGACTGGATGGGCAAACTCCCATGCGCCCCCCAACAACCCTGCGAGGGTAAAGAGCTGGTCCACTGTTCCACGGCCAGGACGGAATCCGCATTGTTCCTCCTGGAGCTGAGGTTCGACAATCGGCCGGAGCCTCCTTTCCAGCACCCTGGAATAAACTTTCCCGGGGAGGCTGAGCAGTGTGATACCCCGATAGTTGGAGCACACCCTCCGGTCCCCTTTCTTGAAAATGGGGACCACCACCCCGGTCTGCCACTCCACAGGTACTGTCCCCGACCTCCACGCTACATTGACTAGGCGTGTCAGTCACGACAGCCCGACAATGTCCAGAGCCTTCAGCATCTCAGGGCGAATCTCATCCACACCTGGCGCCTTGCCACTGAAGAGCTTTTTGACTACTTCAGCGACCTCTACCAAGGATATGGGTGAGACTTCCCCCGAGTCTTCAGACTCTGCCTCTTCCCCAGAGGACGTACTGGTCGGGTTCAGGAGCTCCTCAAAGTGTTCTTTCCACCGCCCGACAATATCCTCAGTCTGGGTCAGCAGTTCTCCTCCCCGACTGAGCACAGCCTGAGCCAAGCCCTGCTTTCCCTTCCTGAGTCGCCGGACAGTTTGCCAGAACCTCCTTGAGGCCAACCGAAAGTCCTGCTCCATGGCCTCCCTGAACTCCTCCCACACCCGGGTTTTTGCTTCAGCAACCGCTGAAGCTGCGGTCCTTTTGGCCTCCCGGTACCCGTCTGCTGTTTCAGGAGACCCCTGGGCCAACCAGGCCCGAAAGGCCTCCTTCTTCCGCCTGACGGCTTCCTTCACCGCTGGTGTCCACCAACGGGTTCTTGGGTTGCCGCTACGACAGGCACCGACAGCCTTTTGACCACAGCTCCGAGCTGCAGCCTCTACAATGGAGGCTCTGAACATGGCCCACTCATGTTCCATGTCCCCAACCTCCCCCGGGATGCACGAGAAGTTCTTCCGGAGGTGGGAGTTAAAGACCCTACGGACAGGGGCTTCCACCAGACATTCCCAGTTCACCCTCACTACACGTTTGGGTTTACCAGGTCTGTCTGGCAGTCTCCCGCGCCATCTGATCCAACTCACCACCAGGTGGTGATCAGTTGACAGCTCTGCTCCCCTCTTCACCCGAGTGTCCAAAACATGCGGCCGCAGATCTGCTGATACGATTACAAAGTCGATCAGCGACCTTTGGCCTAAGGTGGTCCGGTACCAGGTACACTTGTGAACCACCCTATGTCGAACATGGTGTTTGTTATGGCCAGTCCATGACTAGCACAGAAGTCCAATAACAAAACACCACTCTGGTTCAGATCGGGCAGGCCATTCATCCCAATCACTCCCCTCCAGGTTTCTCCATCATTGCCCACGTGTGCGTTGAAGTCCCCCAGTAGAACTATGGAGTCCCCGGACGGAACCCTTTCCAGGATGTCACCCAAGGACTCCAAGAAGGCCGGATACTCTGAGCTGCTGTTTGGTGCGTAGGCACACACAACAGTCAGAGCCTTCCCCCCAACGACTTGCAGTCGCATGGAGGCGACCCTCTCGTCCACCGGAGAGAACTCCAACACAGCGGCGCTCAGCCGGGGACTTGTGAGTATCCCCACACCCGCCTGGCGCCTCACACCCTGGGCAACTCCGGAGAAGTAGAGGGTCCAGCCCCTCTCCAGGAGTTTGGTTCCAGACCCGGTGCTGTGCGTGAAGGTGAGCCCAACCATATCTAGTTGGTACCGCTCCACCTCCCGCACCAGCTCCGTCTCCTTCCCCGCCAGTGAGGTGACGTGAATCGATCTCGATTCAAGATCGATTAATCGCCCAGCCCTAATTGCCAGTAATTTCCGGTGAGGTGAGCAGTGTTGTGAAAGGACCTGAATGTCAACCAGTTGTTGTTGTTAAAGCAGCAGACGCCCCCACCTTGGTTCTTCTTCATGGACTCACCTGATCTATCGGTCCGGAACAAAAAGAATCCCTGTGGTTGCAATGCCTCGTCAGGTATCACAGAGGTTAGCCACGACTCCGTTAGAATCATTGTGAAACACACCCTAATGTCCCACTGAGAGGCGATATGACAGTTCAGCTCATATAATTATATAATGTACAAGTAAGACAACAGAACAAAAAATGTGTTTAAAAGTACAAATCAGAGTCACAGAGATACATTTCAGCAGTAGGATTAAAAGAGGATATTACATTTCAAGTAGAACGTTAAGCTAAACATGTACGTCTTGAATGAAATAACATCATAGCCCACGTTGGATCTGGATACTCACGGCACTCTTGTTCATCGCTGAAATCTCCACAGTCGTTGTCACTGTCGCATTTCCAGATGCTGCTGATGCAGCGGCCATTGGAGCAGTGGTACTGGTTGGGCAAGCAGCTGTGCTCTGATTGGGCGAGAATGGGGGGGATGACAAATTATCCAATCACACGCAATCAGAGGACACTTATAGGGACCAGGAGATATGCAGGGACCAGAGTTACATCCTTCCACCCTTTCACCCCCAAGCCCATTCAAAATACAACTCCACATTAGACAAATTGTAAACACATGTCCGTGTTTCTCATTTCTTAACATGTCCTTCTAATGGACATGTTGACATACATTTACCAATGTTATTTCATTCCATTAACTTGCATTGAAATCAAACAAACTAACTTTACTTGTATTGCTATATAGGAGTAATGATTATGTGCTTTGTTATTATTCCCGTTTAGGTACTATACAGTATTGTAGCGACCCTGGATGTTAATTACATGTGTTATGTGTATTCTGTGTTGTTCTGATGCAGCCGTTCCCGTGTGCGTCTATTGGAAGGTGTTACCTGTCAATCTGGGTGGGTGGCAAATCATAATGAAGTGGGAGGGGCTTGTAAAAGGGGGAGTTGTTATGTTTGGAGCGGGAGTTTAGGAGTCTTGGTTTGGTTGGCGTAGGTTATGGCCAGACAGTAACCTGTGGAATCATTGTTACTAATAAACAAGTTGTTCAACTTGTAATACTGACTCGACATTCATTCTCTCACCCCGGGGATCATTACATTGGTGTCAGAAGTGAAAGTAGAACTTTTTTTTATTTTGGATTCCCGCCCGGTGAGCTGTCGGGCAACCACCACAGCCATTAGCTTTGCTGCCGCGTTTTTCAACACGCCAATAATGTTACCTGCGGACTGTCGGATAAAGATGGAGACGGAGACGGACTACTACGGCGAGGGGGAGTGTAGCGTAACTTCGCCGTCCCTGGAGGGGGGGAAGCGCCTATCGGGACCCGGCGGCGGAGATGGCCACCGAGACATTCCATCGGTTGTCGTCATCGGTTGAAGGAACCCAGCAACTCGGCCAGGGGGGTTGGGGCTCCACCTTCCCCAGGAGCAGATGACGGCATTCTGGAGCATGTTGTCGTGGTTGGGCGCACCTGGGTGGGGGACTTTTGTCATGTTCCTGTCACTGTCGAGGGGGTGGCTTGTTCGGCCTTGGTGGATACAGGGTCTACCGTGACTCTAGTGAGGCCGGACATTTTACCAAGCTGGACCGAATTGCAGCCTACAACTGTGCAGCTCCGCACAGTCACGGGGGAGAGGGCACCCATGAAAGGGAAAGGGTTGCTGTCCATCTGTGTGGGGGGTAGGACGGTTCTCCACCCAGTGTGGGTAGCTGCTGTACAGGACCCCTGCATTCTGGGGTTGGACTTCCTAAGGTGCACAAGGCTGCCAGCTGGACCTTGAGAGGGGGCTATTGGCTTCCAGGGAGGGCCGACGATCTATATGGCCCCATCAAACACCCCTCACATCCAGCCCCCACCGATGACAGCACAGGCACACGTCCCTAGCCCTGTGGACCCCCTGGCAACACCCTCCATGAGCCCAGTCCCCATCCCTTGCTCTGCCCAGTTTCCACAGGCAGGGGATGAGACGGCGCTGTCGGCTGTACGGGTCATATGGCAGGGTAACTGCGATGGACTTGACCCCCAGCAGCAGGAGCAGCTGTGGCAACTACTGGCGGAGTTTAAGGACAGCTTCGCCCTGAGTGAGAGCGACGTGGGTCAGACGCATCTGGTGCAGCACCAAATTGACACTGGAGATGCCAGGCCCTCCTGACGAGCCCTTGGCAGCTGCAGATCAGGCACTGTGGGAGATGCAGCAGGCGGGCCTCATAGAGCCCTCCGACAGTCCCCCCTGGCCCGGAGTATGCCAGGAGACTCCAGGACCGCTTGGAGACGGCTCACTCCTTCGCCAGGAGGCAGCTGCTGAATGCAGGGGAGAGGCAGAAAAGGAACTATGATGTGCACTCCCGTGGCAGGCACTTTGTGGCTGGTGAACTGGTCTGAACCTACAGTCCCCAAAGGAAGAAGGGAAGGTGCCCAAAGCTGGACAGCGAGTGGGTGGGGCCCTGCAGGGTCCTGGAGAGGTTGGGGGAAGTGGTGTACAGGGTCCAGCTACCACCTCGGGGAAGGAGGGTGTCTCTGCACAGGGACAGGTTAGCCCCTTACCATGGCAACGCCACCCCTCAACCTGCTCCAGCAAGCCCTGTGGCTCCCCGCACCAGTGAGAACAGGCCCCGGACACACTCACCCCAGCGCGCTGACTCCAGGCCCACCCCTAACCCCATTCCTGCCCCCACTCCTCATCGATCACCACAGTCAGCGACTGTGCCCCCAGCCCCTCCCCCACCCTTTCCCTTGCCCCCTGTAGCCCCCACACGGCCTCGTAGGGAGCGGAGAGCTCCGGGTCGCTTCCAGGACTTTGTTTGTCCCCTCGAGGACGAGAGACTTTGAAGGGGGGAGGCAATGTAGCGACCCTGGATGTTAATTACATGTGTTATGTGTATTCTGTGTTGTTCTGATGCAGCCGTTCCCGTGTGCGTCTATTGGAAGGTGTTACCTGTCAATCTGGGTGGGTGGCAAATCATAATGAAGTGGGAGGGGCTTGTAAAAGGGGGAGTTGTTATGTTTGGAGCGGGAGTTTAGGAGTCTTGGTTTGGTTGGCGTAGGTTATGGCCAGACAGTAACCTGTGGAATCAATGGACCTCATTCACGAACATTTTCTTAAGTGTCTTCTTAAATATCTTCTTACGAACTTTGTAAGAACAAACTTAAGAAATCTATCCGCCGGATTCATGAACGCGAGGAAATGTGTTCTTAACCCGCCAAAGTGTTCTCAGCTGCACTCACCCGATGAGGAATGCCACTCATCCTTAAATGGAATGTGCGTGCTTGTACACCTGAATTAGCATACAGTGTCAGCTCCGCCAGCTCCTTATAAGGGCAACAACAGGACCATATGCACACAGAATCATGCCAAAGCGAACAGTTAAAACCGTTGGTGCACCGGCCAAACGCAGTCACGTCACGTGTCACATGCAACATCATACCAGTAAGATGAGCAGTGGAATGTTTCTCCACTGGCTCTTACAATGTACACACTAAGCAAGGTCAAGAAAATAGAACCAACAATGAAAAATAACAATAGAGAACAAGACGGCTGAGAGCAGATTCAATTGTACAGTTGAGTTAAATACATGAGTAGGCTACTTGTGGATCTTGATAGGCCCTATCATGGGCGTAGAATTTAGTGGGGACGCTGGGGACATGTCCCCACCAATATCCAGCGATTTCCCCCCCCCCCCCCCGAGACGCTGACTCGGAGCCCGACGCACGCCTCACGGGAGCATAATTGCGCATCCTTGGCGCAATACCTGTGACGTCCACCAATGTCCAAAACAACAATATGTCCTTGGGCCCTATGTATATTATGTATATTATGTATATTATGTATATTATGTAGGCCCATATGATATTTTAGTTATGGATATTCACTTGTTCATTCACAGAATGTAGATGTGTCAATTCTATTTACCTATGGCTATATCCACACGATTGAGTTTAGTGCTTATTTATTTATTCACTGCCATTTGCAGTGTTCGTGTAGTGCTTTTATTTATTTTAGGACATCACGATGCCTCGTAGAATCATGAGTATGCATGTGAAACGTCATTGTTAATGATACAAATATTCTCGTATTTATTATTATTATAATTATTTACATCCGAGGATGTCTGTAGAATTGATGTGAACGCAATCACCAATGATTTCTAACAAATTCAGCCCTTAAGAACATGGGCGCACTTTCTTGAATGCCAAAATTCGTAAGTGGAGTTAAGAAGAAATTTCTTCATAACTTTTTCTTAACTGTGTTCGTGAATGAGGTCCATTGTTACTAATAAACAAGTTGTTCAACTTGTAATACTGACTCGACATTCATTCTCTCACCCCGGGGATCATTACAGTATTGTAGTGGCCGGGGGGGGGGGGGGGGCGCGGCCACCATACAGCCGCACAGATGACGTAGGGGGCCTCGAGGGATTATGGGCAAGTTAATGTGTGTCACGAGGGGGTTATAAAAGGGGGTGTTGCCATGCGGTTGAGTGGTTCAGGCAGTTCAAGTGGTTCATGTGGTTGCACATTGGTTCTTGGTTCAATAAAAGGTTGACTATACTCCGCGTCCGACTCCTCTCTTCAGCTCCTCCGTGGGGTTCGCTACAGTATGTAAGAGTGCATTCTGAGCTCCGTGTCTTGAGACAATAACAATCAGAAACTAATACTAGTTCTAATCATAATTAAACCTTGTGCACATTTAAAAAAGCTAATATATATATTTTAATTATCCACGCTTACATGTCACTTCGTTCCTTTTTCCCATGAAATCCGACCCTACTCAAATATAAGAGAAATCAGCCCAAAAGCTATTCTACGCAATAGAGAGAATCGGGGAAGCTTTCATGTTTTTAACTTCAACCACAACCTGCTCATTAACTGGCAATTTAAAGCGATTTGTGCTGTAAAATCCTACATGTAGTCCCTGAACAGATTCATGATTCTTACATACAGCACCTTTAAACTTGCATTGAAAGCACATTTTCTTTGTTGTCCATGCGACGCAACATAACAGCTGAAGACGTTTGCAAAGGATAACTAATGGGATATGCAGCATCACTTTGAAGCCACCTTTAGCAATTTTGTATAGTTGTCAAAATATCAAAAATCACTTCAGACCAGGATAATGGTTAATTCACACGCACCTGTCTTGCAATGAAATTTCCACAACGTGATGACTAAACAACTGAAGATTTATTTCTATCCACCAAGAATCTCCACAAGTGGTGAGAATATTGTTTCCCCAACCTGGTCCCTCCCCCCACCGTACAGGTGAATGCTATTTAAAGGTGCGGAACCAGGAAACAGAATCCATCCATTTAACAAAATAACATAACTAATCCTACAATAATTTCTAATATAATTAACAAATATTATTAATGCATGAGATGAGTTGCTGACTATTGCAATCATGTAATCATGTCTGTAATGGCAACAGTTAGACAGCTCGTTGGCTGTGCCATCCATGTATTAAGATAAGATACAGTTGTGGTCAAAAGTTTACATACACTTGTAAAGAACATGTATGTCATGGCAGTCCAGAGTTTCCAATAATTTCTACAACTCTTATTTTTCTGTGATAGTGATTGGAGCACATACTTCTTTGTCACAAAAAACATTCATGAAGTTTGGTTCTTTTATGAATTTGTTATGGGTCTACTGAAAATGTGACCAAATCTGCTGGGTCAAAAATATACATACAGCAACATGAATGATCAATTTAGGTGATGTAGAAAGTTGTGTCAATCAGCTTTGTGGCATGGCCTCTTAACTCATTCCCCGCCAGAGGTTCAAAGGAAAAGTCACCAGCCACAGCCAGGGTTTTTGATCGTTTTGACTAATCTCCCAAGACCCACAGAATATTTTATTCTATGACTATGTAAACACTGAATATCACAAAAGATAGAAGAGAGCCTCTACTTTCATAGGGGGGGAAAAGTTTGTTTCTGCCTTCTTCCGTTCATTAGTTATTGACACTTGAATGTAGGTCGTTTTCACCGAAAACACCAGACTGTGAACAGGAAGCTGAGAAAACGGCATTTTTGTGAAAGAGACTCTCAAGCAGTGATTGTCAAACAGTGACAATCAGTCAAACAGGTGGTTTGACTGATTGATTTTTGGCATGAGTCACACATCAAACAATTGAACATTGGTTGTTCACAAATAAAAACAACCCTGAGAAAAGTGCTTTTGAAGCCATTTGTTCCGGCTCATCCGTCCTCGCCTCCACGTCCGCCTCTCTCCCCTCCCGCTACGCGCCCTTCGCGCTCCTCTGCGCGCCGCCTCGGACCGGGCATACGAGTCCCACCTGGCTCCCAGGTTCTCACGTTCCCCGTCCCGCCGGCTCTGTCCTCTCGGCAGGCTCCTCCCACTCCTCTCACCTCTCTGACTCGGAGTCGGATCTCGACGTTAAAAACATAAAAAAAATTATAATTCACCTTTGAAAAAAAGGGAGAAGTGCATTTTTGACAGCCATTTTCAAACAGACTTCATTTCCATCCATCCATACACACATACACTCTTCCTGCACCCACCAAAGGGAGGAAGCGTGCGCCTCTGCATTTTTATAGGTTGTGCCGATCAATGGACCTTTCCACACTGTCAGTCACGCGGAGAATAATAACCAATAAGATTGCCTGATTTCTTAAGACCACGCCCCTTGCAACAGAGCCGCCATGATGTCCCACAAACAAAGCTTGTCCCGCGTTGTTGTGTTCATAGATTAGACTACAGCTACATTTAGTTAGAACAACATGGTTCTTAGATGCGCTTGGGGAACGTGCAATAATGACCACAGATATCCAGAGAGATTACAGGGAGCGCGTTTCATCCAGATTTGGAGTATCCATGCAGTCTGCTAGCCTGGAAATCCAGACCTACATCTAGAAAGCTGTAGGTCTGGTAATGAGCAATGCAAATCCCAACTCGAGGGGCGGCACCAAGAATGCGTTTGAAAATATCACTGCACGCAATTGGATAACACTACGACCAATCAGAAGAATACACGGGGTGACGTATCCAGAGAGACGGAAACAAGTTTGTTTTGGAGAATAGTTTGACAGAGAGACGTAAATGTAGCCTAATGGAAATACCACGAAGATACCACTTTGGCAACGCAACGTTAACCTTGTAATATTCTTAGCCAAGGAATATTGAAATAAAGAGATGCAACCGAGTTGTCGTTTATGGATGTTTAATAGCAACTGCGCATGGTACCGAGCATGGGCGTAGAATTTAGTGGGGACGCTGGGGACATGTCCCCACCAATTAACGGAGCCCCCCCCCCCCATCAGAACCGCAAATTAACAGAGCACCCCCCCCCCATCAGAACCGCAAATTAACGGAGCACCCCCCCCCCCCATCAGAACCGCGAATTAACAGAGCACCCCCCCCCAGACAAAAAATAACATGTTTTCAAAGTCATTAGAACTGTAATGGTTTTATTAAGTAAAAAAAAGTGGTATCGGTGCATCCCTAGTTTGTACAGATACTCAGTCAACATTTTCGATAGCCATCTTGCAATGTTTACTGACTGATTCCGGACTGATTCCATCGCAGCGCTGACGTCATCTGTTTAGCCCGCCTCTGGCCCGCCTATATCAGATACACCGATGTGATTGGTTGATGTTCGAAACAACGGGCATAGCTAATGAGCATGTTACTCGTTACCAGAGTACTCGCTGAGCAAATTCTAATTGTGCTCTCGCGAGAACTCTGGATTTCCAGGGTAGCAGTCTGCAGGACTTGTTTTTAATACATAGATAGAGCTTATGTATTTAAAATTTGGACAACTGAGCATATGGCCTCATAGAGACATTATTATTAAAAACATGCCAGAAAACTTTTGAAAATAATTTCCTTCTACTTTATTGATGGTACTGGATTGAAGACCCAGGTGCCATCTGCACTGGCTTTACAGAGTCAGCTTTATAGTGACTATAAGTCAAGCAAGCACAACCCTCAAAGCATTGATTGGCTGTGATCCAAGTGGGTCTGTCATTTTTGTGTTCGAGTTATTTACAGGTGCTGTATCTGATAATGTCACGTGGAGAGCTGGAGGACCCAAACGCAAGACTCAGACTCGGGGTTATGCAGTACTTATACACTCAGCATCAATGAAAACTTCACACTTACAATACCACTCTAGTTTTAGCTTGGAATTTACTATTTGTATTTACTACTCATACTTGAGTAGTAATGAGCAAAACAAGTGAAATCTGGGTGGTTGTTTTGCCATTGACCTACGGTCACACCTGACTGCACTTGCATTGCCATTAGAGCAATGTCGTTGTGCTCGTTGTGTTTGCTGCCAATCCTGTGAGTTTTTGGGATTGGTTCTTGTTCTCTATAAAAAGCCATGCTGACAATTGTCCTGGATGCCATTATGCCTCGCCTATCAGAGAACGACCGACATCGAGCTCTGGGTCTGTTGGAGGGTGGACTGTCAATTCGACAGGTGGGCTGTAGAATGGGTTGTTCTCCACCCACAATAATGAACTTGAGACGCCGGTTCAACGAAACCCAGTCTGTGAGGGATAGAGCACGTCCTGGACGCGAAAGAGTGACGACTGAGGCCGACGACCGTTACATTGTGATGCAGCACAGGTTCCATACGGCTGCCCAGACGGCTGCAGAGACTCCAGGCAGGCGCCAACCACGCATCAGTACCAGTACCGTACGTCGGCACCTGCATTCTGCCAACTTAGCGGCCAGAAGACCCAAAATTGGACCTGTCCTCACCAATGAACGTCGCCAGAATCGTGTGGAATGGGCTCGGCGCCACCTAACCTGGACTCAAGCACGCTGGCGTGGAGTCCTCTTCTCTAATGAGTCCAGATTCTGTCAGTACAGGAGCGACGGACGTCAGCGGGTGTGGCGCCGCCCTGGGGAGAGGTATGCGCAGTGCTGCGTGCATCAGCATGATCGATGGGGTGGTGCGGGTGTTATGGTGTGGGCTGGCATCTCTGCCAACCATAAAACCCCACTGGTCATCATTAATGGCAGCCTCACTGCCAGACGTTACATTGACGAGGTGCTGGAGACGTGTGTGCCGTTCATCAGGAATCATCCTGAGATCAGCATTCTGCAGCAGGATAACGCCCGCCCGCATGCTGCACGTGTCACCACAGCGTACCTCGAGCAACAGAACATCGATGTGCTGGACTGGCCGCCATACTCGCCGGATCTCTCACCCATTGAGCACCTCTGGGACCAGCTGGGACGACGTGTCTCTCGACGTGTGCCTCCGCCCAGGAATCGGCAGGAACTGGTGGATGTGTTTCACCAGGAATGGGCAAACATACCCCAGGACAATGTTGGACGTCTTATACGGTCAATGCGTAGACGTTGTGTGGCCTGTCTTGATGCTAATGGCGGTAACACGAGATATTGAAATGTCAGGAATTTGGAAATTGGGTATGTCATTGTTAAATATCAATACAATTATGAAATTGTGGACTTTGTTGATTTCTTTCAAAACTATTTAAAAAAAAATTTCGGTTCAAGTACCGACATCAAAAAAATCTGACCACACATAAATAATCACCAGTGTTAAGTTTTCATTGATGCTGAGTTTATTTATTTACGATACATACAGAGGAGATAATGGGAGTGAAGCCAGCGGGACGGGTGGCGAGCGCGGCAGGCAGATGCGGGAACCGGCAGGCAGGGAGAGACGGGCAGACAGGTAGACAGGGAGATCGGCTGGCTGGCAACGGGTGAAGTCCATACGGGGGTTAACAATAACTATTTGCAACAATGAACCGACAATCAGTGGGTGGCAAGCCGGAGTCTTTATACTGGCACTGATAGTCGATTGCCTGCAGCCGCGAACGCAGCGCAGGTGCTGCCAATGATGCAGGGGCGGCACCGGAGCCCGGAGCCACGCCCCCCAACCCCGGGAGCCCGGAGACACGGCCGAAACCATGACAGTACCCACCCCCTCAACGGGAGCCTCCAGGCGACCCACGATCACCGGGCTGGCACCATCAGGCGGACGACCTGGTGGCAGGGCAGAGGCCGAGCAAGGACCCTCAGGTGGGCAGCAGGAACCGGCAGGGGCTGCTGCAGTGCAGCCGGGACCGGGACCCGGGATGGCTGGCACCTGGCAGCAGGAACCGGCAGGGGCTGCGGCGGTGCAGCCGGGACCAGAACCCGGGATGGCTGGCACCTGGCAGAAGGAACCGGCAAGGGCTGCTGCGGTACAGCCGGGACCGGGACCCGGGATGGCTGGCACCTGGCAGCAGGAACCGGCAGGGGCTGCTGCGGTCCAGCCGGGACCGGGACCCGGGATGGCTGGCACCTGGCAGCAGGAACCGGCAGGGGCTGCGGCGGTGCAGCCGGGACCGGGACCCGGGATGGCTGGCACCTGGCAGCAGGAACCGGCAGGGGCTGCGGCGGTGCAGCTGGGACCGGGACGGCTGCGACCCAGCAGCGGGACAACGGGACTGCTGCGGTCCAGCCAGGATCGGGACCCGGGATGGCCTGCCTCAACGCCTCTAAGCCCGCTGGACGCTACGAGGCCCCCCCAGGGCCAGGCGGGTCCCCAGGTAGCTCGGCGCCGGCTGGGTCTCGTATGCCGGCAGCGGCTTGCACCGGTTGGCCAAGTACTGCCACAGGCTGATTAACCCCAAGCCTGAGTCTGCTGGGTCCATGCTTGGTTGGTTCATTCTGTCACGTGGTGAGCAGGAGGACCCAAACGCAAGACTCAGGGGTTATGCAGTACTTATATTTATTTACGATACATACAGAGGAGATAACGGGAGTGAAGCCAGCGGGATGGGTGGCAAGCGCGGCAGGCAGATGCGGGAACCGGCAGGCAGGGAGAGACGGGCAGACAGGTAGACAGGGAGATTGGCTGGCTGGCAACGGGTGAAGTCCATACGGGGGTTAACAATAACTATTTGCAACAATGAACCGACAATCAGTGGGTGGCAAGCCGGAGTCTTTATACTGGCACTGATTGTCGATTGCCGGCAGCCGCAAACGCAGCGCAGGTGCCACCAATCATGCAGGGGCGGCACCGGAGCCCGGAGACATGGCCGAAACCGTGACAGATAAGGCAATTACTGAACGCAGTGGTTTTTATGATGTACTTAAAACACTGAAAGTTCACAAGTGCAACAATCAAATGGTTGATAGCGACTGCACACATCAATTTACAGCAGCGCCGACACAAAAAGCTACAAAGCTAGCTAATTTGTTAAAATTCAAAGGTTTATTTGTCACCTATTTCAGTGTACAGGTACATTGAGCAGTGAAATGTTTTTTTTCGCTAGGACGATTGTTACCACGCCATCGTGTGATTAGCATAGCTTGGTGATTAGCCCATTGTAGCTAGTAGTTAGCAGATCTTAGGCTTATTTTCATTGTAAACACATCACTAACGTACTCACCCTGCTTTACATGAGCAGTAGGACTCCACGATTTTGTCCTGACGAATTTCAATGTGGAGTTTGTGAGGCGTTTGTGTCTTCCGCATCGATCGCCAACACTTAGTATCAAGTTTTATGTTGTCATCTGCTCCGTCCAAAATCCGAATGTCATGGATATATCCTTGTGTACAATAGTTCAGGCCTTTCTGTAGAACTCTCTTAGATAATGTAGCGGCATTTGGCAAATAACATACAGCGATATTGTCAGGAATCCTTGAGAGAGAATCATCAGCAGGGGGGCGTTGTTCAGTGGACATTACTAACATGCTGCAGAGCTGTGGGAAAGCTTGTGGGGCATAGCAACAGTAACTAGGGGGGGGGCGGGACTTTACCAGATTTACTCACAGAGCCCCATCTAGTGTAAACCACTGAAAACACCTATTAACGAGTAAACTCGTCTTTGGCGGGAAAGCGTTAACGTTTTGTGAGTGATTATGATTGACTACAGCTGGTGACTTCTTTGAGCCCATTTAATAATAATAATAATAATACATTTAATTTATATAGCGCTTTTCTAGGTACCCAAAGTCGCTTCACAAACAATAAAATTATCTAAAAGTATGAGACGAAACATTTAAGCTAGAGTCGGTGAGATGGAGGGGAGGATGATTGTCAGGTGAATGTGAGTTTGAAGAGGTGGGTCTTGAGGGCCTGTGGTGATGGAGGAGGGGAGGGTGGGTGATTGTCGGATGTGGATGGGGAGGGTGTTCCAGAGGGAAGGTGCGGCAACTGAGAAGGCCCTGTGGCGCCAGGTCTGGAGCTTGGCAAATTTAAATAGGGCTCATTTCATACAATGACCCCAAACAGTGGTAAAGGAATGGCTAAATCAGGCTAGTATTAAGGTTTTAGAATGGCCAAATTGAACAAAACTCAAATTCCCAAAGTCCTGACTTAAACCCCAGCGAGAACATGTGGACAGTGCTGAAGAAACAAGTCCATGTCAGAAAGCCAAAACATTTTGCTGAACTGCACCGACTCTGTCAAGAGGAGTGGTCAAAGATTCAACCAGAAGCTTGCCATAAGCTTGTGGATGGCTACCAAAAGCGCCTAATTGAGGTGAAAATGGCCAAGGGACATGTAACCAAATATTAGCATTGCTGTATGTATATTTTTGACCCAGCAGATTTGGTCACATTTTCAGTAGACCCATAATAAATTCATAAAAGAACCAAACTTCATGAATGTTTTTTGTGACAAAGAAGTATGTGCTTCAATCACTATCACAGAAAAATAAGTGTTGTAGAAATTATTGGAAACTCTGGACTGCCATGACATACATGTTCTTTACAAGTGTATGTAAACTTTTGACCACAACTGTAAGATAAGATAGAGGTTTATTAATCCTGAAGGAAATTCTTGTGCCAGGTTGCATAGCAATACAGTAAAACAATAGAGAAATAAACAGAATAATACAAATAAACAAACAGATTTACAAATGTACAGTCCTAGTAGAATAGAAATACAGGTGAAATATACAATTATATAGGCAAGATAGGGTATTCAGTCTGTGAAAACAATTTGGCATAATTGAAGTGTAATACAACTGTGATGATAATAATAATAATAATGATAAGAGGACATATTAAGAATATTGCACATAATGTTGAAAGGTAATGTAGAAGAGGTATTGCACATGACATTAGGAATATTGCACACGATGATGAGAGGAGATGAGAGGTAGTATTGCAGGTAATATTTAGAGATAACATATTGTTGCAGCCGGCCACCGAGGAGCAAAAGAGGAGAGCTATTGTAGCATTATTCGGTCCCGGCATTTACACTTCGGCCACTAGAGGGAGCCACTGAGACACAGCCGCCTAGACCGGCAATCATCCGTATTGGAACAACCTGCGCCTTGTTAGAGGAACTCCAATCAACGCCCTGTATTCAGGACATAAATAGGAGAGGACCTGGGAAGTGGAGGTCGACGTCGAAGTGGTGGTGGTGGACGTGGAAGAAGTGGAAGAAGTGGACATGGAAGAAGAAGCGGAAGAGGAGGAGGAGGAAGAGTGGCGATGAATGAGCTGTGTGAGTTCTGGGATAAGAGAAAGAAGTGGCTGTGTGCCTTTGCCTTTGAACGTCCGAGAACCAGTTTCATGTATGACCCTTGCCTGCCTGACTACCCTCGCCCTGATGGACTACGACGAATCAATTGGATTACGGACTTGGCACTGCAATAACCATGAACGTTCCCTCCCCATTACAGTCGATAAAGTGTGTATTTCATTGAATCCTGGTGTGTAACTTGAATAAATTAATTTCAGTCCCTTGAACACATGTCACCCCCCTGAGTGTGTCACAATATTCATAATATTAATATAATAATATAGCACATGATATTGAGAGTATTGCACATGATAGTATTATTAATATTGCACGTAATACTGAGATTATATTTCAACCACAGAGGGGGGAGGAGTTATAGAGTTTGAGACCTCTACTAAAGACTCCAATTCCACTCCCAGGACAGAACCCGCTTTCCTGATGAGCTTATTGAGTCTGTTAGTGTCGGCTGCCTTCACCCTGCTGCCCCAGCACACAACAGCGTAGAAGATGACGCTGGCCACCACAGAGTGATAGAACATCTTCAGCATGGTTTTGCAGACGTTGAAAGATCTGAGTCTCCGGAGGAAATACAGGCGACTCTGACCTTTCTTATACAGGGCCTCTGTGTTTTTAGACCAGTCCAATTTATTGTCTATGTGAACACCCAGGTACTTATATTCCTCGACAATGTCCACCTCGGTCCCCCTGATGCAGACCGGTTTCGGGTGAGTCGGTTGCTTGCTGAAATCCACCACCCAACTCCTTAGTCTTACAGATGTTGAGTTGCAGGTGATTTAGTCCACACCACTCCACGAAACTGTCCACCTCACTCCTGTACTCGGACTCCTGCCCCTTTCTGATACAGCCCACAATGGCAGAGTCATCCGAAAACTTCTGCAGGTGGCAGGACTATGAGCTGTATCTGAAGTCTGAGGTGTAGAGTGTGAACAGGAAGGGAGACAGGACTGTCCCCTGAGGTGCTCCCGTGTTGCTCACTATAGTGTCCTCACATACTGTGGCCGACCTGTGAGGTAGTTAGTAATCCAGGCCACTAGTGGAGTGTCTGCATGTCCAGTAGCATGTCCCAAGCAGGGCAGGCTTTATGGTGTTGAAAGCGCTTGAGAAGTCGAAGAATGTGACTGTCACAACGCTGCCTGCCTCCTCCAGGTGAGAATAAGCCCTGTGCAGCAGGTAGATGATGGGGGGGGGGGGGGGAGAAGGGAGGGATAGGGGAGAGCGTCACAGGAGGAGCTGGGTGGAGGGTGGAGAGGAGCCACATCGTCAAACCTGTTGAAGAACAGGTTTAACTCGTTGGCCTCATCCAGGTTTCCCTCCCTCCCCTGGATGGTCTTTGCTCCCTGGCCAGTGATGGTTCTCATGCCACTCCACACCTCCCTGAGGTTATTCTGTTGAAGCTTCCTCTCAAGCTTTCTTCTGTAGCTCTCTGCACCTTCTTCATCTACTCCTTGTCTCCACTCCTGAAGGCCGTTTTCTTCCTGTTCAGTGATGCCTTGATGTCTTTAGTCACCCAGGGTTTGTTGTTGGGGAGGCAGTGCACAGTCTTAGTCGGGATCACACAGTCTGTGCAGAAATTTACATAGACCGTTATGCAGCCTGTGAGTCCGTCCATGTCCATCACAGAGAACATCCCAGTCTGTCAGCTCAAAACAGCCCTGAAGAGTCTCCTCTGCATCCTGAGACCACCTCCGTACAGTTCTGGTGACCACTGGTTGCCTCTGAACCACAGGTTTATAGAGGGGCCTCAGGTAGACCAGGTTGTGATCTGATCTGCCCAGAGGGGGGAGAGCTGTGGAGCTGTATGCCTCCTTAACATTAGCATACAGCAGGTCCAGTGTTTTATTTTCCCTGGTTTTGTGGGCAGGGTTGATGTCAGAGTGACATGGTTAAAATCACCCGATATTGATATGAACGCACGGGTTCAGTGTCTGTAGACGCGCGGTCACGGAGTTGATGACGTCAGCAGCCCGCGACGCATTAGCCGCAGGAGGAATTTAAACAACAATAACAATGGCCTGGGTAAACTCTCTGGGCAGGTAATATGGACGGAGAATCACTGCCAGCAGTTCGATGTCCAGGCTGCACACACGTTCCTTCACTGTAATGTGTCCAGGGTTGCACCATCTGTTGTTCACGTAAACAGCGACTCCCCCTCCTTTCTTCTTGCCGCTTTCGTTGCAACTCCTTTCCTGAAGTCCAATGTCCGGAACATTGTTATGCAGCCAAGTCTCCGTGAAGCACATGACAGAGTCCTCCCGAAACACACTCTCGCTCCTTGTGAGTGATGTTAACTCGTCCATCTTGTTCACCAGAGATTGTACGTACAATCTCTGGTGACGTCCATGACGATGGACGGGAGATACGGTCGATATCTTCTCTTCTTTAGCCATCTTCTCCTCCCGGCCCTGCAGCCCCGTTATTTCCTCCTCAGCTCCCTGGGGATGTCGGGTCTCCCGCCAGCCCCACCACACAGTCGGAGGTTCAGCAGCTGATCTCTTGTGTAAACAATGGAGCCCCGCGGCGCGTCCGTGTCCGCCATGCCGGGCGTTGGGCACAGTAAATGTACTATAAAAATAGCAACTAAAAACTGAAAAATAGCTCACTGAGCCATCTTGTTCGGCTGTACAAATAACTTATCTTACTAATTAAATAACAAGAATTCAAAAACAAGTAGATTAAAGATAGAAAAAGAAGAAGAAGAAGAAGAAGAAAAAGTACAAGATCGCTCAGACCAACTCTGGCTGGCAGCCGCCCGAGACGGCGCCGAAAGTATTATATAGTAGCATAGCATAGTAGTAATACAACACTATTGACAACCAAATTCACAATTCCAATTATTCACACGTATGTCGCACAATGATATGCATTCTTGACTCATCGGTAAATGTATGTCGACATCTTCATTAGAAGGACAATACAAGTCATGAGAAGCAGGGACGTGTGTTTACAATTAGTCTAATGTGGAGTTTGATTTTGAATGGGCTTCTACGGGGTGTGGGGGGTGTTTGCTCGGACGATTATCAAATATCTAAATATTGAAGCAACCAAACTAAACAGTCTGGGGTGCATACAAAAGCCAGGGTCGGTGTGAAAATGATCCCAGAAGTGGTTTAAAGTTCTCCTTTAAAACACCTCAACTGAAATTAAACACAGCCTAATAGTTGAGATTTTAAGCATACCAAACTAGAACTTTAGAGGACTCTTTTGGAAGTTGACATTGATGTCAACCTTGTATGAAGGTGCCATGTCTGTGATGTATAGAAAACCAGCTGAAAAGAGCAGGCCCACCTGTCTTGATGCAGGTGGCGTTCTGGAGCTGGTAGCCAGGGGGGCACTGACAAGGAAGCTCCCCATTAGTCCGGGCTACAGTGGGAGAGCCATCGGGGCAGACACAGGTGTGGTGGTGTCCGGGCAGGGGGAGACACAGCAGGCTGCAGGGCTGGTCAGCACAAGCGTTACGGCCTAAGGAGGGGGTTTTGGGAAAATGTTTTTGTTGGGAGTTGTGGATGTATTAAGCTTGTAGGTCGGTAACTTTCCACTCTGATATCTAAGCCTACGTGGCTATTTAGCTTCACCTTTATCTGTTAGCCCTGAGAAGCTTCTAAGATTTGCTCACTGTTCTTCGGCCATAAAAAATAATTGCCCTTGCTTTGCAGACAGTCAGTCTGGCAGTCTCTGTTTTATCTCCATGCAAGACCATGATGCTGACAACTGCTGCATTATTTTCTCCCATCCCAGAGGCGTGACTATCACATCTAAACTGTATATATACTGTGTACTGTATGTGAATAAACTTTGAATCATTGAATCGCAAGCTCGCTGCTACAGACAATCCTGAACCAGAATCTCAGCAAGATTAGATCACTAGAAACGCCCATACATTTTTTTATAATATAATATATTATTATATAATAAACAGGCATGCATTCCAGTTCATAATGCATCTGTATGTCTTTAATTGAAACAATTGCATAAACTAATGTCTCCAAAACATGGCTGTATTGAAGAACGCTCCAAATGACAGTGATATATTGCTGCCTCTCCTTCAACAAATGTACTCTTTGTTCGCTTTGGATAAAAGTATCTGCCAAATGCCCTAAATGTAAATGTAAATGCACACTGAGACACACTCATAAATCACAATCCCCCTCATCCGCCAACTGTCCTTTGCTTCCCCTAATTTGCACTTCGATGGCAATGCTAAATCACTATTTTTGCATCAAATGCCCCTGGTGGTTACCTCTGGCCTTCCCCTTGTAGAAGATCTTCAGGTCCATGACTCCAATCAGCCTCCCGATCATTAGCTCATTGTTGGGGGAGCCAGACTTGGGAGCCTTGAAGATTCCCATTCTAGACCAGTCATCCCAGTACAGGTCGTTCTACAAAAGAAACAAACATTCAAATATAGGACAAAATTCTAATTAAAATAACATTACAAACAAATACAAACAAAACACAAACCCTAACAACACAAACACACATGCAAATATGTTGGTAAATGCAGATTTTATGAACAGTGAGAGAGCCCCATTAGTATTGAACAGAAACTAGTGTATTGTTGAAACAATGAGAACAGATAAAATTGTATTTTAGCGTGGAGGAAAGATGCAAAAATAGGATCCTCCTCACTCACCACCAACCATCTTCTCATACTGCATCACTATGTGCTGGGTCCGCTGACTGCTATACACTAGGACAAGTGTGAATAGCCTAACATGCTAATTGCCTATACACATAACTAGAGGACGCTTTTTCAGAAGAAAATATATGTGGTTGCATCTGGGCCAGTTATGTTCTAGCATATAGCATGATCATCCACTGACCGCTATACACTAGCACATGAGTTAATAGGCTAGAGTGTTAATGGACTATACATGTAGAGGAGCTGCATCGGGGCCTGTTGGTATGTTATAGCATATAGCATATAGCAAATAGCATCACCATCCACAATATGGTAGGCCATGTGTTATCAGGCAAGTGTGCTAACATGCTAACATTTCTCAACCTTGAAGACAGCAATGGCGTACGGGTGCGGCAGGCCCTCCATCAGCACAGTCCGCTGGCCGCCCGTGAAGTCTGCACGTTCAATGCGGTCGCTGTACGCCTCGGTCCAGTATAGCCAGTGGTCA
The DNA here is from genome assembly GCA_002895965.2 of Coryphaenoides rupestris. Classification (NCBI taxonomy): domain Eukaryota; kingdom Metazoa; phylum Chordata; class Actinopteri; order Gadiformes; family Macrouridae; genus Coryphaenoides; species Coryphaenoides rupestris. The sequence continues at coordinate 539,596 of PIJE02000028.1, forward strand.
TCTGCTGTGACACCATTGGGCCAGCGCACACCCTCCGATGCCACGCACAACGTGTTGGAGCCGTCCATGTGACCCCGGTACACGCCCGCTGCACGGTCACCCCAGTCAGTCCAGAACATCAAACTAGATGGGAGAGAGTGAAAGAGAGAGAGACAGTTACAGGTATTATGACTTCTCTATTGCAAACAACAAAAAGAGTATTAAATAATATCTAATACAATGTCCAATACATTACAATCCACAGTTCTGCCTGTAGGGGTGTTCCCCCTACAGGAATCCAGGATCAACCTTGCAATTAGTTTGATTTAAAAACATATCATACAGGTTTCTGCCCAAACAATGTAATAGCGTTGTGTGAGTGTGTGGTTGGTGGCTGGCTGGCTTAATTGGCCTCACCTGGCCCAGTTAGTCTGGGGAGCTGCAAGCCTGTTGTGCATTGGGTAATCAGTGCACCACAGGTTAAGTCAGCCACCAGCACACACACTCTGGAGAGTGCTAGCATGCTAGCTAGCATTTACCATCTGCTCTGTCTGTCATTTTACCTGCAAACATTACAATAAACCGGATTACAACACACAATGGCCACTACTGTGCCAACTACGCAAAGAATAGGAGCATCATTTCTAATTTGCTTTCCTCCTCCTATGTGGTACAATTTCTTCTTTGACTTGTTTTTGGTGTGAGCTGAAACTGTGTTGGCTTGCAGCTGCAGGTCATGAATATAAGCAGGGGCGCCGACCCTTTCCTCACCCTTTTAACCCATTCATTGTCCCCCAAATTGTTTAATTGCCCCACCAATGTCAACAAGATTCAAGAAGATTATTCCTCACATACACATACAGGATATGCAGTGAAATTAAAAGTGGCGATGCTCAGCAGAATGTGCAAAAGAATAATGCAGATAACTGCAGGGATTCGAATCGGAACATTTACAATATTTACAGTAAAAAAAGACCAGTAGGAATGAGAAATATAAAAAACATATAGGTAGTATAACAATTAAAAAAAAGAAAATGTACAGAATAGTGGGTAGAGACCGTGCATGTGAGGGGCAGTGGGGGGGGGCCCTTGTAAGTCAGAGTTCAAAGTCCTGATGGCCTGCGGATAGAAACTTTAGTTTCTCTGTTCTTGCAGCGTGACTGCGGAGGCGCTTGCCTGATCACAGCAGCTGGAACAGTTCGTTGTTGGGGTGGTTAGGATCATTTTTTCATTTCACTGCATATCCTGTATGTGCATGTGACTATTAAAATTATTGAATCTTGAATCTTTATGATCCTGCAGGCTCTGGTCTCATGTTGCTGCTACTACAGTATCTCCTATTTACCAATTACTATTTTATGCTAGTATAATAATATTACTGTACTGCACACAGACACTTTTACTACATTTTTGCACCAACAGCCAGCGTATTGCTACTTTACTTGTCACTTTTTACTTTTTACCAGATTTATTAGGTACTATATTACAAATTGTTCAGAGTTGTTTTAGAATTTATGTTTATAAGAATACTGTTTAGAAGAATACTTTTTACTGTACTTACTAGGTACTATTACTAATTGTTTAGACTTGTTTAGAATTTATGTTTCGAAGATTACTGCAGGTGTGAATGGTAAGCATTCCATTGTACTTGTTACATATGGCAATAAAGAAATCTTAAATCTTGAATCTTAACCAGCTAGCTCCAGTGTTCACCACAATATTCAACCTCTCCCTGGCTGAACTGCTGACGTCACTGGAACTGTATAGAAACATGTCCCAGTCGACGTCACTCGACGGCCTCTGTTTGGTCCCTCGTCACAACCGCCTCCCGTACTGTCCGACTTGTCGAACAGGGGAAGAGATGCAGCCTTGTATATGGCGTATAGCAGTGGTCCAAAGTTCTTTCTCTCCTGGTAGCACACGTAATGTGCTGATGGAAGTTATGCATGATTTTCTTTAGATTGGCTCTATTACAGTCCCCTACCACCACAGCCGTGCCAGGATGTTGGGTTTGGTACTGACATAGCACATCATGTAGGTCCGATAGTTCCATGTCTGTGTCCGCCTGTGTTGGGATGTAGACAACTGTAATTATGACCGTGCTGAACTCCTGGGGAAGATAGAATGGACAGCAAGAGATCGTCAGATGCTCCAGGTTCGGTGGGCAGAAACGAGAAAGAGTCTTAATATCCTTAGGGTTGCACCAAATGTTGTTGGTCATGAAGCAAACCCCTCCACCCTTGGATTTACCTGACTCTTCCGTTCTGTCCACTCGGAAAACAGAGAAGGACTTGGTCGGCATCAGCGGGGACTTGATCCGGCATCAGCCGGGACCACGTTTCCGTCAGACAAAAAACTTTACAGTCCCTTATGTCCCATTGGAATCGAATCCTCAACCGAACATCATCCAACTTATTTTCCAAAGACTGGACATTAGCTCGAAGAACACTGGGCAGAGGTGACAAGTGGGCCTGGACTCTTAGCCTGTTCTGAACCCCACTCCGTTTCCCTTGGTGTTGCCTTCTCTGTTTCCCTGGAAACACATCGCCATTGTTGTTTTTATGGCTCGATTGTACAATCGTACGATCTCCGCCGGCCAAATGTATCCCAGAAACGTTTTTGAAGTTAATGTCCAAAAGTGTATCTCGCTTGTATGTTGTTGCCGATGTATTTTTGCAAAAGAAGATGTTGGAAAAAAATACAGATATAAAATTTGCAATCTCTGCAGAGCTACCACAACGGCGACTAGACACGGCCACGCCATTTTAGAACTCATTTCAGATGATCAAGTATTCTATGTATGAGTTCCAGGACTTTTTTCACAGAAAAATCTGTCTGAGCGAAATATTTATGACGGAAAGGAACTTTACATTTGCCACTTGAAGCTACTCTGGTGGATCTGCTGCAGCTCTGTAGTCTCTTAATGTATTGACTGAGAGTAGCGTATCCATTTAAACAGTTAAACACGTTTTACAGAATGAAAAACAAACGATACAATTTGCAAAACTTATACAATAAATAACTTGTGATATACTTGTTACATATTGCCGTATTCTAAACAAATATATAATTTGATTAGAATACGGCAATGATGATACATGATATATTGTTATTCACAACACACTGTTCACAACACTTTAGATATGAGCCAAACCATGTCAGTGACCATTTCAACAAATTTAACATGGAAAATGTTGAACTGAAGATGTTGTGATTAACGGTGTCAAATGCCGTTTTAAATCCACTGCGCCTACTACATTTCCTTTGTCAAGTGTTTTATTTTTTCGGATAATAAACAAGCAGCTGACTGTAGAATGGTTATGTCTAAAACCGTAATTATTTGTTGCCAAGTAATGTAGCAGTTGTTCTGAGACAACCTTCTCCAGCACTTTAAACAGGACTGGAAGAAGTCTAATTGGTCGATAATTGCTAGTCTCTTCAGTGTCTCCTTTAGAATAGGCATTACCAAGTCGCTTTTCCAACCATCTGGGAATTGCATTTTGATGGAAATATTGATTAGATGAGTAAGGATCTTCACCAAAAATAAAAAATAAAAATTACCAGTTACCAGTACCACCATCTGGACCACCTCAAGACTGTGTCCAGAACACGGAAGTGTTGCGAGTACGCAATGATTTACACAATCAACCAATCCCAGCAGAGCTCACATTGGTAGCTGATGTTTCAGAGATGTGACTGGGTGCTGGGTATGGTGTACAGTAGTACAGTTAAATAGGATGGTGCAACATCCACAGAAGTCCAAGCAAGAAGGTTGCTTGGAAAGGCTGTTCAGCGTTGCTCCGCCCAGCTCGCTGAAATTAAAGCCCTGACAGCAGCATGTCGATTGGCTGTGGTTAAATGCGTCACAGACTCACAGACGCACATGCATATGGTGTATGCCATGTGTACGGTAATGCAGAGCTGATGGCACAGCCGAAGCCATATCTAAGTTATTAGAGGCCATGCATTTACCCACAGTGCTAGCCATAAATTAAGTGCCAGTCACACCAGAAAACAGACACTGTCACAGCTGAAAGCAGCTGATGACGCAGCCAAATGGGGACCCAGCAGAGGATTTAGAACCGCTTACAACACCACCCTCTCTCATTCAGGCAAAAGACAAGGACAGTGGCCAGGAAAAGACTGTCAGGATAAAAAGGGAGGCAATTAAGATTGATTGAGAGCCTCTGATTGGGAAAAGGGTTATATTCACTTCTTTGAAAGCTGTCTCACATTTGTCTGTCCACTTCCATGTCTTGGCTTTGTTTAGAAGCTCATGCAGCGGCCTCAGCTTGTTGGGAAGGTTAAGCAGGAACTTTGCATAGTATGTGAGCAGGCCAAGGAATGACCTCAACCGACTCACATTCTTTGGGGATGGAGTCTCCACGATAGCCTTTACTTGTGATGGTGCCTTGTGGAGTCCAGTGCTGTCGATTCCGGTTGGAAAAATGCACACTGTCAGACCATATTCCACCAGTCTTTGTAGTGTCGCCTCCAGGTTCCTAGGTGTGACTGCTCATCGGGTCCTGTGATAAGCAGGTCATTCAGGTAGCATTGGACCCCTGGCAATCTGGTCCATTGCTCTTTGGAAAAGTGCTGGAGTAGAGGTAATTCCAAAAGGGAACTTTCAGTACCTGAACAGACCTTTATGTGTCATTATGGTCAACAGTTCCTGTGACTCTGGATCAACATGCATCTGGAGATATGCGTGACATACATCTATTTTGCTAAACTTTTAACCAAACCTGAAAAGAGGTCATCGATGAGGGGTAATGGATGCCGTTGTACAGTCAAGACAGGGTTCACAGTGACTTTAAAATCACCACAGATCCTGAGAGCCCCATCCTTTGTCATGACTGGAACAATCGGTGTAGCCCATTCACTTGTGCTCACTGGTTCCAATACTCCTCTCTTCACTAATCTGTCTAATTTGGCTTTTACCTTGGGTTTGACGGCATATGGGACAGGTCTAACTTTTAGACACTTCTGTGTGCTGTCTGTTTTGCTGTCTGTTTTGACTGTCAGCTTAACTGACGGAGATTAGAACGACAGTCGCTCGCCGCCTACCGGAGTTTTTCAAGTCTTTCGACTCGGACGTCCCACCTGGAGTCGCGGCTGGATTATCTCCGTCCATTCTAGGCGCGATCAGCCGCAGGCGTCGCCGACGGAGAGGGAAGCGAGCCGGCGTGCTGGTCAGGCTGAGACGTCGTGCCAATCGTCCTCCACTACCCACCATTCTACTGGCTAATGTACAGTCTCTGGACAATAAGTTATGCGAGCTACAGGCTCGTATCCAATTCCACCGGGAAACAAAAGACAACTGCATCATCTGCCTGACGGAGACATGGATGTCGGAGGGGGTTGTCGACTCAGCCATCGAGCCGACAGGATTTTCCGTCCACCGCGCGGACAGAACAAAGGCTCTCTCCGGTAAAGATCGTGGAGGGGGGGTATGTCTCATGATAAATAGATCTTGGTGCAACCAGAGTCATGTGCAGACCCTCAAGTCTTTCTGTTCCCCGGACCTGGAGTACCTGATGCTTATGTGCCGACCATTCTGGCTACCGCGGGAGTTTACAGCAGTAACCGTGACTGCTGTGTACATTCCCCCTCAAGCCAACACGGACATAGCGCTGAAGGAACTTTATGGGGCTATCAGCGAACAGGAGTCGGCTCACCCGGAGGCTGCTTTCATTGTGGCGGGGGACTTCAATAAGGCGAACCTGAAGAAAGTTCTCCCGAAGTTCTACCAACACATCACAAGCAACACACGGGGGGAACGAATTCTGGATCACTGTTACACCCCCTTCCGGGACGGCTACAAGTCCCTCCTCCGCCCACCGTTCGGCAAATCAGATCACCGCTCGATCCAACTACTCCCCGCCTACAGGCAGAGACTGAAGCAGCAACCAATCGCTGTGAAGGAGGTCCAATGCTGGTCGGACCAGTCAGAGTCTATGCTGCAGGATTGTTTTGATCACGTGATCTGGGATGCGTTCAGGGTTGCGTCGGACAATAACATCAGCGAGTACGCGTCCTCAGTCACCGGGTTCATTAAGAAATGCATAGATGACGTTGTTCCTACTAAGTCGGTTCGGATTTATCCCAACCAGAAACCATGGATTAATGGCGATGTTCGCGCCGCACTCCGCGCGCGTAACGCCGCCTTTGACTCTGGGAATATGGTGGAATATACGAGAGCCCGCTACGACCTCCGCAAGACCATCGGCTCTGCCAAGCGGGAGTATAAGAACAGGGTGGAGGACAAATTCAAGAGCCACGACGTGAGGGGTGTGTGGAAGGGGCTGCAGACTATCACGGACTTCAGAGGGAGAACCAGCGGTGTAGAGAACTCCTCTACCTCCCTCCCTGGCGAGCTAAACACCTTCTTCGCCCGGTTCGACGTGAACGGCAGCCCGCCGAAGTCAGCGCTGCCTGAGGAGGCCAGCCTGCTGAACATCTCAGAGGCTGACGTGCGCAGAGCCTTCAAGCGGGTGGACATCCGGAAGGCGGCGGGACCAGACCACATCCCGGGGCGCGTCCTCAGAGCATGCGCAGACCAGCTGGCAGGAGTCTTCGCAGACATCTTCAACCTGTCCCTGTCCCAGGCTGTTGTTCCCGAGGTCTTCAAGATGTCCATCATCGTGCCTGTCCCTAAACACCCCAAGGTAACCTGCCCGAATGACTGGAGACCTGTAGCCCTCACCTCGATTGCCAGTAAATGCTTCGAGAGGCTGGTCAAGGACTTCATTTGTTCCATGTTGCCTGCCACGCTGGACCCATGGCAATTTGCTTACCGTCAAAACAGATCCACCGACGACGCCATTGCCATGGCACTTCACACTGCCCTCTCTCACCTGGAGGGGAAGAACTGTTGTGTGAGAATGCTGTTTGTGGACTTCAACTCAGCGTTCAACACCATAGTTCCTGCCAAGCTCGACACCAAGCTCAGGAGTCTAGGCCTGCACCCGACCATGTGCAGCTGGATACTGGACTTCCTGTCGGGCCGCCGCCAGGTGGTGAGGATGGGCAGCACCACCTCAGAGCCGCTGACCCTCAACACTGGAGCCCCTCAGGGATGCGTGTTGAGCCCTCTCCTCTACTCCCTGTACACCCACGACTGCATGGCTATGCACAGCTCCAACGTCTTCATCAAGTTTGCTGACGACACGACAGTGTTGGGTCTGATCGCCGACGACGACGAGACAGCCTACAGGGAGGAGGTTGGATCACTGGCACAGTGGTGCCAAGAAAACAACCTCGCCCTAAACGTCAAGAAGACCAAGGAGCTGATCGTGGACTACAGGAAGCGGAGAGGAGAGCACGCCCCCATCTCCATCGACGGAGCTGCAGTGGAGAGGGTCAGCAGCTTCAAGTTCCTCGGCGTGCACATCTCCGAGGACCTCACATGGACCACGCACACCACACACGTGGTGAAAAAGGCCCAACAACGCCTGTATTTCCTCAGGCGACTGAGGAAATTCAACATGTGCCCCCGCATCCTCAGAACATTCTACTCCTGTACCATCGAGAGTGTTCTCACAGGATGCATCACCGTCTGGTACGGGAACTGCACCGCACTGGAGCGTAAAACACTACAGAGGGTGGTGCGGACGGCCCAGTACATCGTTGGAGGTGAGCTTCCCTCCCTCCTGGATATATACACCAGGCGGTGCGTGGCCAAGGCCAAACGGATTATTAAAGACAATAACCACCCCAGCCACGAACTGTACACACTCCTACCGTCAGGCAGGCGATACCGCAGTATCAAATGCCACACAAGCAGATTCAGAGACAGCTTCCACAGTCAGGCCATCAGGCTGCTGAACAAGTTCGGCATCAATGTCTAAATGCTAGTGCTAAGTGTTGGTGCTAGTGCTGTGCTGGTGTTACTGCTAGTGCTGGTCCTGGTGCTAGTGTTACTGCTAGTGCTGGTGCTGGTGTTAGTGCTAGTCCTGGTGCCAACTGCTGGTGCTAGTGTTGTATCGACTGTCTGAAGGTATCCTGTGACATTCTGTGAATGTCAGCATATAACAATGTATATTTTAGTACATCGATTTATATGTGTATGGATATTTTACTGTATATTTACTGTATTTACTGTATTTTACTTTAGATTTAATTTACTTATTTTATATAGAATCCTATATATAGTTCTATTTCTATTTTGTAATTTCTTATAATTACTATTCTTATAATTACTGTCGGCTGTCGGGCGTTTTGCACATAAAGTTTTTAACTCATTGCTTATACTAACGTGTAAACTGTGAAGTTACAATAAAAATACTTGACTTGACTTGAACTGTAATGTCCTTCATACTGCCAAGTTCTCAGTCAAACACATTCGTGCTTCTTCAAGATCTCCTGTAGGGGGCCCGTAACTCTGTCATTAACCGGGAACACATCTTGCCAGTTCAGACTTTTCCTGCGGCGTAGCTGGATGGTTTCCTTCAATGATGTACAGTGGATGTTTTTTTCTGCTTGTGTTCCACTGTCACATACACGACTCAACGACAACACTGGAATAGCCTCACCAGTGTAGGTCCTTAACTTCAACTTGGTCACTCGAAGAGTAAGGTGATGCAACTTCTTGTAAACAGCATCCAATTCCATGGAGACACGTGTGCCGGTGTCCACTTGCATCCGCACTGCTTTGTTCTCCAACAGAGGTGTAACCCAGTATCCATCATCACTGTCCAGCTAAAACATGCACTGTATCTTCATAATCTGACTCACAATCATTCTTAGTCTTATTCTTGTACATATTTTCACTGTGAGCCAGTTTTCTTCTTTTTTGGTTTCCTTCAGTCTCTTTTCGGCCACGGAGATTCCACCTTCCCCCGTAGCCGCGATGTCCTCAGTAGAGTCAGGATACACACCCAATGCCACCATGCTCCCAGTTCATGTCCCCGGCCACAACTCCTTACCAACCTGTGATGACACCAGGTACCACAGGATATCCCCCACTAAGGATGCCTGGAGCAACAAATGCTCCTCATGCTGACACCCCGGGAGAGGCTGCAGAAGAATAGCCAGACAATACACCAGTCCCAAACCTTCCCCAATTCATACACCAGTCCCAAACCTTCCACAATTCACCTTTCCCCCAACACTAAGCGATCCAGAAGATATCAGACAACTGAAATTCTGTCAGTGGCTGAGGGTAGGAATGTTTTCTGCTGAAACATTTTTATATACAAAAAAGGGACTCTGCAGTTTTTATACACCACTCCAAAGGAACTCTTTACATTTTTATACACCCCCCCCAAAGGGACTCTTATACAAGTATATCCAGACTATTTACTCTTTGTCGAGAATGTATCCACCATGTGGTTGAATGCATTCACTTCTCACAATCACCTTGAGTGTTCAAATGTTCACTGTTTTTACCTCAAGTATTAGCCTACCTGTGTGCATTAGCCTACTATGAGGTTGGACTACTATGATATTCACTGTATCACCTGAATGACTATGCCTGATATATCCTCTGTAAGTATGTTGGTCTCAGATGCAGACTCCTGTGGTGTATGCAGCGTCCATTACCAGGAATCCTGGTGTGAAAAGAATGTTTTATGATGATGTTAGGTATATTCATGCTACAGCTCTATGTCAGGAATGCCTTATACATGGTTCGCCAGTTATACACCATGTATGGCCTATGCAAATAAGGATGTGTGTCATATGCAGCAATCTGGTAAATGGATCGCGTTTATATAGCGCTTTTATCCAAAGTGCTTTACAGTATGGCCTCATGTTCACCCATTCATCACTCATTCATTCAAGTGGTGTCAACCATGCAAGGCAACAACCAACACGTCAGGAGCAGTTGAGTTAGGTGTCTTTCTCAGGGAAACTTAACTAGGCAGAGCCCGGGGATCCAACCAGCAACCTTCCAGTTGCCAGACAACCACTCTGCCTCCTGAGCTACTGCCGTCCACCCCAATATACCAAACTTTGTTACCAGTACTATACTGTAACCAAACATATATGGTGTGATGGTTGTGAACATCATCCATCGCTATTCGTTATCATCTATCAATGTGTAGTAATCTATAAAGTAATCTATCAAGTATTTCATCATCTATCAATATAGTCTGAACAATAACTTTGCTTGCTCTAATGTCTATGAAAAAAACTAGAAAATACAAGGGGGAGTCCTGAAACATGTTCTTGGCGAGACTCCAATATTTACGTGGCTATGATTGGATATGTTGTTAAAAATGGTAGTGGTTTAGCCAGATGGGAGGAGATCTTTTGGTTATATGACAGCAAAGCGAACAAAGGAAACTTCTTTGCATCTGACTTTGTCTGACTTCAGTGTTTTCTTCAAGAACTTTGAACTTTTTTGGCGAGCATCCAGTCTTTGTGCTGCACACACTTGATACATTTTATAACACACATCAAAAGTTAACACAATTGTACCTATGGGTCATTTTAAAACCATGATTACAAACTACTCCACTCTTGAATTTAACAATATTTAGCTGTTCTGTTTGTTTTGTGATTGTTTGTTTTCTCGTTAATTATTTTCTGGTGTGTATTCATTCTGTTGATTTTACTCTCAACATCATTGTAAATGAGGGCATTCTCACAAAGAATTTAGAGGCCTGCAGTGTCACATGACTGACTCAGCAGGCCAGTGATTTTTAAACCACTGCCGCGGCTAGTGTGCCGTGAGAGTTTGTCAGGTGTGCCGTGGGAAATTATCGAAGTTCACTTAATTGGTCCAAAAAAATATTATTTAGTTACTGCAAATAATTTGCCATGGTCGAGCGTTTGTGCCTGAAATGTAGTGACTGGCACAGTGACTGGCAGTAATTAAATACTCTTCCATGTCAGTGGGTGGCAGTAGGTAGTAGGGGTTGCACAGACTAGTACGAATAGACCGACTAGTCAACATAAGTCGACTCCTGCCAAGAGAAGTCGACTAGTCGTTGGTCACGTGATTTCACGCGCTGCAGAAAAGACAGCAGGTTGTGCAGCCAACACGGACTTGCGCATAAAGTGTGTGAAAGTACTTCACAAAAGATGAAACCCACAGGTGACCCACAAAAAAGTGATTTGCGGGTGGTATTTTGTCTAAAAAAAATTCCGGGTTTGGTCAAACAAAGACGATGTGGGTTGGATCGAGCATTTTGAATCCAATGCGTGGCTGATCAGTGTAAGGTGATCATTATGAGACGTTTTCACTGGTCATTGTTATTATAAGATATGCGGGTTCGGGTCGGGCTGCGGGTCTTGTGCTGCAGGTCGGGTTATATGTGCGGATGGCGGGTTTGGGTATTGCACGTCGCGGGTGTGGGGCGGGAGCCGGTGTTGAAAATCTGACCTGTGCCGGAATGAATTTTCAGTTAAATGTACAGTATGTTACAATAAAAAAGGACGCTCTCTTAGAATTTTGGACTGCCGGCGTGGATTGCACATGCTTTGAGTTGTAAGCCTACTGTATGCCAAACAAATGTATTAGTTTAATTTTTCCCCCCATATTGCTGACACCGAATGAGACATTTTGAATGTTGGAATATATATTTTAGTTGCATAATATAATAAGCCGTTTTTTGGACAGCCCTTCTGTCTCTGTGTGTGTGTGCATGCGTGTGTGCGTGCAATGACGAGTCAACTTTTTCTCGACTTCATTGATAGAAAGGTTGACTTGAAAAAATCAGGAATCGTGCAAGCCCCAGTAGGTATCACAATAACGACCTTGTTAATTTAAGAAATTTAAGACAATAGAATTAGTGATGCGTGTGAGGGGTGTCTGTATTAGGCTACAATGTGTCATTTTGTAACATTTTTGGTTGGTGGTGTGCCACAGGATTTTTTTTGCATGACAACTCAACCCAATTAACACATGGATTTAAAACTATATTCCTACTTTAAAATATTTAAAACATCATAGTTTTATACATTTATACACTTTTCTAATTGTATTCTATGATATATTATCACTTCATATAGGCCTACTGCATGAATACACATGCCTAACCTTTGTTTGTGAAACATGCTTGAGTTGATTTGTTTTTGTTTCTACTTTAGTTTTTGTAGTTCAGTCAAGTAATTGAATCACCGCTTAGAGAAATCATTAGGCTATTGGAAATAATTCTCGCTCATCTAACTATAATAAGTAGTATATATGTATATATGTATATACTGTATGTATATATTCACATTAAGCAGAAAGAATTAGTGGGAGCATTAGCCCTGCCCTATGAGATTATAGATACCTCAATAGTTTCAACTAGCATGGGGACATACTGTATGACATGTCGCAGGGTAGGATTACTCATTAGAGCGAACCTAAATAAAACAAAAAAACAAACTGAATCCGATTCTCCAGTGATGGGTGCTGGTTATTGTGTCCTATAACCGTGACCAATAAACAAGTATAGTGTATGTACCGTATTTTCGGACTATAAGGCGCACTTAAAATCCTGTAATTTTCTCAAAAATCGACAGTGCGCCTTATAATCCGGTGCGCCTTATGTATTAACCTCGAACCGATTTTATGTGGTACACGGCGCTCAAAATCTGTCAAGCAGCGCCGCTTAATGGATTGTCGGCGCATTACGGCTACCGCGGAGTAATACTTGATGGATTGGTCGGTGCATTACGGCTACCGCGGAGTAATACTTGATGGATTGTCGGCGCATTACGGGCTACCGCGGAGTAATACTTGATGGATTGTCGGCGCATTACGGCTACCACGGCGTAATACTAGCCTTGCGGAGTAATACCGTACTGTGCTTCAACATACCGGTAATATTATGGTGTGTGTATAAGGACTGAAGATGAAGAATTTGATGGATTTGTGGATGAGGAATGAACTGAAAAAGTGAGTGTATTGTTTTGTATTTTATGTGTTACAACTGAACAATGTTGAGAGTTATTGTGAATGAGTTGAATAAAGTTCGATTTATCTGACTGTTTTGTGTTGCTTAATGCGCCTTATAATGCGGTGCGCCTTATAATCCGGTGCGCCTTATGTATGAAAATAGACCCGTTCATTGACAGTGCGCCTTATAATCCGGTGCGCCTTATAGTCCGAAAATACGGTAAGTTAAGTGTCGCCTACTTTTATTGAGAGTTTGGGAAAGAGGAACAATGTTACATACACTTATGTCACTGAACATAATGATGCTGCAGCTTGTGCACAGTTTTTCTTATAATAATAGTGAACAATAGTTTTTGTATTGTGCAGTTTGAGTAGTAGTCATGTGTCGTGTTGATGAAACATTTAATGTACAGGAGTGTGTGTGTGTGTGTGTGTGTGTGTGTGTGTGTGTGTGTGTGTGTGTGTTACCCCTCTCCGGGCAGGAGGACCAGGGCCCGTGGGTGCTCCAGGACAGAGGAGTTGAGCAGAGTGTGACGCAGGTCTCCATCAGGGTTGGAAACCTGCACCAGATGATTATTATTTAAAGGTGCATATGTAACAAATGTACTGTACTAAATCAATCATCAAAATTACCATATGTCATCAGAGATTGAAGGTACAATTGCTAACATTGACGGCATTAAAGACACTAGGTGTCGCACTCCTCCTCCCCCTTCTTCACGCAGAGATACCACATGATATGAATGTCAGTATGCAATTGACTCACAAGCCTTGTTAGAAGTAGGAACCAAAAGTCAGACACCTTCCACAGATAAAGAAAAACATTCATTATGTAATAAAAAATGTATAATGATACGAACTTTCAATCGTAATCATTTTTATTATTGTTAATTTTATTATCATTAATTGTATATTTTTCACAACTATTATTCTGCTGCTTTTTAGATGCTTGGTGGGTGTATGTATATATATTTTAAATTAGTCTGCATCTAAAGAGTTATCATCGAAATACTGGCTTCTCTAACAACAATGCTCAAGCCAGTTTGTCTTCCATACCAGGCCGGAACATCTTGTTTTTGATTTGGTCTGTGTAAAGGCACAAAGGTCACGTTGTGCAAATGATCGCGAGAGGCTAAGGCAAACACAACTTTCAAAGTCATTATATCGCTGTACTGTACACACTATACACTCCACTATACACTCCGATTACAAGACACTGTCTTGTAATCGCGTGTCTTGAAGTCACTTTCAAAGTCAAAGTCAGTCAAATTGTTTTATTGTCACATTCTTTATAGCACTATATGTGTGACACACACTACGTGCACAATTGCACATGAATGCATGCATGCATACGGGCACACACACAAAGTTTGCAGGCATACGCTACCTCAATCTTCTGCGCTCCAGCATCAACCCAGTAAAGCAGACGGCTGATGGGGTCGAAGGTCAAAGCCTCTACGTTCTGCAGGTCTTTCCTGACAACCACCTCCTGACCGGTGCTGCCGTTCAGACACAGGCGCTACATGGGTGGAGGGATTTCAAGAACCACAAAAAAGAATGCACTTAAATGTCAGCGAACAAACCTGAGTGCTTATGTAGTATTTGTTTGTTTTAACAGTTTGGTTGAAACCTTTTGCATCCAAATAGCCAAACTTTCAAAGCCAACCAGCCTTTGAAAAGTCTGTTTGAGTCTATTATCTTAGAGACTTGTAGTCTTGAAACCCTAAATTAAAAATAATGACCCTCCTACATAATAAATAAAAAAAGAAGAAACACCTCCATGCCGATTTTTCAGTTTTGTGACGATCTAGTCTAGGTCTAGAACTTTATTGATCTTTACCATTGTACAAAATGTTGTTGTGGAATTTACTGTCCATATATGATATTGATTGTAACTGTTTGCACTACCACTTACACTACCACTTATATATATATATATATATATATATATATATACAGTTATACAGTTTACATACACTTGTAAAGAACATGTATGTCATGGCAGTCCAGAGTTTCCAATAATTTCTACAACTCTTATTTTTCTGTGATAGAGTGATTGGAGCACATACTTCTTTGTCACAAAAAACATTCATGAAGTTTGGTTCTTTTATGAATTTATTACGTGTCTACTGAAAATGTGACCAAATCTGCTGGGTCAAAAATATACATACAGCAACAATCGAATTAGCTTTGTGGCATGGCCTCTTAACTTCTTGTGAGTGATTATGATTGACTACATAATCTGAGCCCATTTAAATAGGGCTCATTTGATACAATCATTAGACTCAGCCACAAACGCTACAATGGGAAAGTCAAAGGAGCTCAGCACGGATCTGAAAAAGCGGATCATTGACTTGAACAAGTCAGGAAAGTCACTTGGAGCAATTTCAAAGCAGCTACAGGTCCCGAGATCAACTGTGCAAACAATTGTTCCTAAGTATAAAGTGCATGGCACAGTTGTGTCACTGCCACGATCAGGAAGAAAATGCAAGCTATCACCTTCTGCTGAGAGAAAATTGGTCAGGATGGTCAAGAGTCAACCGAGAACCACCAAAAGGCAGGTCTGCAATGAATTAGAAGCTGCTGGAACACAGGTGTCAGTGTCCACAGTCAAGCGTGTTTTACATCGCCATGGGCTGAGAGGCTGCCATGCAAGAAGGAAGCCCTTGCTCCAGAAGCGGCACCTTAAGGCTCGACTGAAGTTTGCTGCTGATCACATGGACAAAGAAAAGGCCTTCTGGAGGAAAGTTCTGTGGTCAGATGAAACATAAATGGAGCTCTTTGGCCACAATGACCCGAAATATATTTGGAGGAGAGAAAGGTGAGGCCTTTAACCCCAAGAACACCATGCCTACTGTCAAGCATGGTGGTGGTAGTATTATGCTCTGGGCCTGTTTTGCTGCCAATGGAACTGGTGCTTTACAGAAAGTAAATAGAATAATGAATGAGGATTACCTCCAAATTCTTCAGGAGAACCTAAAATCATCAGGCAGAAGGTTGGGTCTTGGGCGCAGTTGGATGTTCCAACAGGACAATGACCCCAAACACACATCAAAAGTAGTAAAGGAATAGCTAAATCCGGCTAGAATTAAGGTTTTAGAATGGCCTTCCCAAAGTCCTGACTTAAACCCCATCGAGAACATGTGGACAGTGCTGAAGAAACAAGTCCATGTCAGAAAGCCAACAAATTTAGCTGAACTACACCAATTCTGTCAAGAGGAGTGGTCAAAGATTCAACCAGAAGCTTGCCAGAAGCTTTTGGATGGCTACCAAAAGCGCCTAATTGAGGTGAAAATGGCCAAGGGACATGTAACCAAATATTAGCATTGCTGTATGTATATTTGTGACCCAGCAGATTTGGTCACATTTTCAGTAGACCCATAAAAAAATTCATAAAAGAACCAAACTTCATGAATGTTTTTTGTGACAAAGTTGTAGAAATTATTGGAAACTCTGGACTGCCATGACATACATGTTCTTTACAAGTGTATGTAAACTTTTGACCAACTGTCTATATAAAGTCAATATATATACAGTTTTGTTTTTTTCAGGTTGTGCAGCACTACACCAATTTTGATGCATGAATGCTTTGATTGTTCTCAGCCTGCAGAATGATAAATGTAAACAGCACACAGGTTAGGGAAGATCCACCAACCTGGATGGTGTCCAGAGATATGTCAGCCCAGTACAGGCAGTTCCGGTCATAGTCAAAGTCCAGGGCCACTGCTTCCCTGAGGCCGGTGAGGGGCAGAGGCTGGTTGATACCCGTCGCCAGGTCGTAGCGATGGATGGAGCTCCGCACAGCATACAGGATGAACTCGTTGCTCTCTACAAGCATTTAACAAATAGTTGAGTGGCCATTCAATGTGATGGGTGAACAGACTTAATGAAATGAGCAATATTATTTTACAATTTAATAAATATCAGATCAAGGTGAGAATCAGGAAAATTGTTTATAGTTCATTTTGGCATATATTACATGATCTGTAAATATTGTAAATATTCTGATTCTGATCCCTTCAATTCAAGATATCTTTAGTAGATATCTCATACACATACACACTCATACACATTCTGATGAACATTGCCACTTTTCATTTCACTGCATATGTATGTGTGTGACAAATACAATTCTTGAATCTTGAATCTGCTCAAGAATACAAAATATATTCTGGGAGTGATTGTCTGAAAGTCAAACATTGAATTATTGCTCTTCTATGTGCCAGCAACACAATGGAGTTTAGCAAGGCAAGAAATATCAAATACAGGTTCGATGTATTTTTAGAACATAAAAAGGTTAGGCAAAGGGGGTGGGGGGTTCTACCTCCAACTGGACAAGGAAGCATCTCGCCGTCCAGTCTAGCCTCCACATCTCCCCCACTGCAGCTGTCCCCAGACACTTTCCTGTAACTGAGGGAGCGAAAGAATTAAAGAAATTAAATTAAAAAAAATTGAAAAAGAAGGACAAAACTGAACTCTCACCAATTTGGTGCCATGTGGAGTGTATGTGGTTGGTGGGTGGTTTAAGCATCCTCACCTGACCCAAGAGTCTGGGGTCTGGGTAATCAGTGAACACAGAATTAACCAGCAATCACCACATACACTAGAGAGCAGCACTAGGATGATAGGTTTTTACCACTTGCTCAGTCAACATAATAAAAAATTGGTTGTAAATATGTTGACTGACACGTCAGGAGCAGCTAAGGGACACTTCGACACTTAGCTAGGCGGAGCACAGGGATCGAACCAACAACCTTCCTGTTGGCAGACCTGCTCTTATCTCCTGAGCTACTGCCACCTGAGCATCTTTGCTGGCTGCATTAATGCCTGGTTCAGCAGCTGCTCTACTGCTGAACCAGCCTCCAGAGGCTGGTGAAGACGGCAGAGTACATCATCGGCTGCCATCTCCCAGCCGTGCAAAGCATCTACCACACAGGATGCCTGAGGAAAGCACGGAACAACATTGAGGACTACAGCCACCCAGGCTATGGACTGTTCATGCTGCTGCCGTCTGGTAGACATTACCGGAGCATCCAGGCACGGATTACCGTTTTTTTCCCACAGGCCATCAGGCTTCTCAACCAGCAACACCAATTTTATATTTGTTATCTTTATTATGTATATTGTGTTATCGCATGTATACTGTGCTGCTCAATATATACACACAGGCACACACATATACATATACACTCACCGGCCACTATATTCGGTACACCTGTTCAACTGCTCATTAACGCAAATATCTAATCAGCCAATCACATGGCAGCAACTCACTGCATTTAGGCATGTAGACATGGTCAGGACGATCTGCTGAGGTTCAAACCGAGCATCAGAATGGGGAAGAAAGGTGATTTAAGTGACTTTGAACGTGGCATGGTTGTTGGTGCCAGACGGGTTGGTCTGAGTATTTCAACAACTGCTAATCTACTGGGATTTTCACCCACAAACAAGGGTTTACAGAGAATGGTCCGAAAAAGACAAAATATCCAGGGAGAAGCAGTTCTCTGGGCGAAAATGCCTTGTTAATGCCATGTCAGAGGAGAATGGCCAGACTGGTTAGAGCTGATAAAAGGCAATAGTAACTCAAATAACCACTCGTTACAACTGAGGTATGCAGAAGAGCATTTCTGAACACACAACACGTCGAACCTTGAAGCAGATGGGCGACAGCAGCAGAAGACCACACCGGTGCCACTCCTGTCAGCTAAGAACAGGAAACTGAGGCTACAATTCGCACGGGCTCACCAAAATTGGACAATAGAAGATTGGAAAAACGTTGCCTGGTCTGATGAGTCTCGATTTCTGCTGTGACATGCAGATGGTAGGGTCAGAATTTGGCGTAAACAACATGAAAGCATGGATCCATCCTGCCTTGTATCAACGGTTCAGGCTGGTGGTGGTGGTGTAATGGTGTGGGGGATATTTTCTTGGCACACTTTGGGCCCCTTAGTAGCAATTAAGCATTGTTTAAACGCCACAGCCTACCTATTGTTGCTGACCATGTCCATCCCTTTATGACCACAGTGTACCCATCTTCTGATGGCTACTTTCAGCAGGATAACGCGCCATGTCACAAAGCTCAAATCATCTCAAACTGGTTTCTTGAACATAACAATGAGTTCACTACATTCAAATGGCCTCCACAATCACCAGATCTCAATCCAATAGAGCACCTTTGGGATGTGGTGGAACGGGAGATTTGCATCATGGATGTGCAGTCGACAAATCTGCAGCAACTGCGTGATGCTATCATGTCAATATGGACCAAAATCTCTGAGGAATGTTTCCAGCACCTTGTTGAATCTATGCCACGAAGAATTAAAGCAATTCTGAAGGCAAAAGGGGGTCCAACCCGGTACTAGCAAGGTGTACCTAATAAAGTGGCCGGTGATGTGATTAATTTGCGTTTCGTTTCGCAGATTAATCGCAAGCGTTAACGCGCTAACGTGGACAGCCCTGATATATATATGTATATTTTCAATGCATATACATATATATATATATATATATATATATATATACACTGTATATATAAATTACATTTCTCTTCTTGCCATTTAATCTGTTTTGCATACTGGCGCCTGCCATGTTACAAGAATTTCACTGTTCAATGTACATGTGATATTAAAACACTGTGACTTTGAATCTACTTCAATAAACCAAATTATTAATTATTCTGCCTGTGTCCGACTGTCAGGAAACCCTAAAGAGGCCACTGTTAGTGGCATGTAGAAGCAGCTAACTGCTACAACTGTATACTGTATACCACACAGGGCTTACCCCTTGCTGCGTCTGTACGTGGTGCCCACAGGACAGGGCACCGGGGGGGCATAGAGGTTGCCAGAGAACTCTGGGTCAGGCATGCAAACCTGCAAGGACAGGTCTTCACTCAGCTTGAATCCATAGTCGCTGGAAGAAGAGGACAGGAGGATGAGGTGAAGACAAAATAAGGCAAAATGTCCATTCCATTTAAGTTGTTAGACAATTGTTGTCCCCCACAAAGCATCCATCCATCCTTCTCAATTAGAAACGCCAATTTTAAAGTTGATTGATTGCTGCATTGCAATTCCACCACTGTTACTGCTTGCGTGCAGATGCATATCACATGCCTGCCTGCTTACCATTCATAATCCTGCCGTGTGCACGAGCAGTTGGTTGCAGTGACGGGCCGGTCAAACTCCTCTCCATTGAAGCAGGTGGCGTGGGGCGTGCGCCTCTTAAACACGATCTGCCTGCCCAGCAGACAGTCGTTGCCACGCTCGTCTGACGGCGACCAGCGCTTGTAGTCGGCTTCCGCACACGGCACACCTAACCCCAGAGAAAAACACAAGCACAGGAATAGCCTTAGTGGCGGCACAAGCTACTTTTCCTCCCTGGGTAGAAGCTCTGTAATTGCCTATGTCAAACCATTTGTTGAGCGAGGCTAGGCCCGACCCTGCTAGCTGACCACCAGCCAACACACTTGTGCCCCCTCGTCTCAGGACTCTCACCCAGCACGTCGGAGGCATTGACCTGCAGGATCAGCCAGCTGTGTCTCTGGTCGGCATAGGAGCCGAAGATGGTGAAGATGGTGCTCTTCTCGCCCGGCTCCGTCAGCAGCTGGTAGACGTACACCTCCCGCTTGGAGAACTGGAATTCTGTCCATGTCTCCCCTTCGTTTGTGCTGAACCTGGAGGTCAGGTTTAATATTCATGGTATTCATATATGTATATGTAACTATATACACTTTATCTAAATATATACTTAGTTTCCTTATTTAATTCCATCAATGCGCCCATCCAGGAAACAGCTCATTCATATATATATGTAAATGACAACCTAGCTGTATGATGACAAGATCATGTTACCAGTTGGTACAGGCTAGTAGGCTAAACAGTCTGGTAAATAGAGAAGTTTAGTCACATGACAAATTTTAAACCTAGTAATCACACTCACACATGGTGGTAAATTGGGGTTCCCTTAACACTTACTTGAGATGTGTGGATGAGCCTCCCTGTGCAATGGCCACCAGGAGGCCACCGTGATCTCCCCATGTATAGAAATGTGGGCCTGTCAGCGCCTTGGGAACGATAGAAGAGAGTTCATTAAGAGGGTTTGTCTTCAATTATGAGAAGCACAGCACGAAGAAAGTGAAACATTTCTCAGTTTCTGTGTAGAGCTGGAAACAGATTTTCATGACTGACCTCTCTCCACCTCACTCCTGCACTGCTGGATACATACACATTAGGCTTGTTGGCCAAGTTCCTGCCTACCGAACCTATAAGAAATAAGAATACATTTTTTCAGCCAAGTACCCCTTTCACCAGCACAAAACATTTTAGGGAGGGAATGAAGTTGGAATGATTTGTCCTGAAATAATCTGGATGGCATATTGATCTGACATAACATAACATTTTGGTGTTTCCATCTTATGCTCTCTGCACACTACATGACTTTCAAAGTCGTAAGATTGCAAAAAATCTGGTCTGTGTCTCCTGGCTGTGTGTGTCTGGCATTTCTCGGTTCTGCGAGGGTCCAGGCTTTCAAATAGACGGGTCCAGTTTGGTTCCAGATTATACATTTCTGGGTATTTTTGCCCTTGGTCATGAATTTTCGGTGCCAAAAATGGATGGCACCCATGTTTGTCATTTTGGGTTAGCAATTAGTTGCTTTCTAAGCCTTTAAAAGACTTGCCTTGTAGCTCTAGCTGCAAAGCTACTGAATTGATTTCAGGGGGAGCGTCTGCAAAACAAAAAGTGCAGAGTTGCTGCAATCAAGCATTAGGCCTCATACCCCCCAGAGTTTGAAAACATCATTAACCAGGAGCAGGGATGGTTTCTACAAACAATGGGCTCTCAAAAAGGACTGGGCTATGGCAGAAGGGTTCTGGTTTCGTATATGTGGTGTGGAGGGGGTGTGGCTCGGCGTTGTGGTGCAAACAAAGGGGGAATGCGGCAAATTCCTGAGCAGCTATGGGGGATTGAGTATGATTAATGTACGTACATATATATTGATATCTGTTCTGCTGGGCCCGAACATTGATTGTCATTTTGTATCAGGGTTGTTCATCTTCTATTGCCGGCAACCTATACAGTTTATGTTCAAGTTTGGTTGGAGAGCGTGATCCAATAAAAGATTCATGCCACCATGGACGGAATCTACATAGTGGCAGCAGTATGGTTTAGTATTGATGAGAGGTATATAATTGCATGAGAAAAAAAACAAACACCAGAGAGCTTGAGATATGTCAACCATGAAAATGATGCGATGTCCCCGAATAGGCAGACGATCAGCACCATAGCACCATGGTGTGTGTTTCAGCCACAGATCGCTAACAAGATTGTAGGCTGCGGTGAATAGGATTTAGCTTGGACTTGGTATTTTGTGTGAGTTGTTTTTTCTTCATCTATTTGACTGGCAATTAATTAGATGCCAATTGTAAAAAACTACAAAGAAAACCAAGAACTTGATCACAAAATGTTTAGTGGTTTACAGTGCATCCGGAAAGTATTCACATCGCTTCACTTTTTCCACATTGTTATTTTATAGCCTTATTCCAAAATGGATAAAATTATTTTTTTTCTCTAAATTCTACACACAATACCCCATAATAAAGTAAAAAAGGTTTTTTAGAAATTCTTGCTAATTTATTAAAAATAAAAAACAAAAATATCACATATATTATAATATGTATATATATGTATGTAATATGTATATAATATACATAAGTTTCACATCGTTTACTCAATACTTTGTTGAAGCACCTTTGACAGCAATTACAGCCTCAAGTCTTCTTGAGTATGATGCTACAAGCTTGACACACCTATTTTTGGGCAGTTTCTCGCATTCTTCTTTGCAGATCCTCTCAAGCTCCATCAGGTTGGATGGGGAGTGTCGGTGCACAGCTATTTTCAGGTCTTTCCAGAGATGTTCAATGGGGTTCAACTCTGGGCTCTGGCTGGGCCACTCAAGGACATTCAAAGACTTGTCCCGAAGCCACTTCTTTGTTATCTTGGCTGTGTGCTTAGGGTCGTTGTCCTGTTGGAAGGTGAACCTTCACCCCAGTCTGAGGTCCAGAGCGCTCTGGAGCAGGTTTTGATCAAGGATCTCTCTGTACATTGCTGCATTCATCTTTCCCTCGATCCTGACTAGTCTCCCAGTTCCTGCCACTGAAAAACATCCCCACAGCATAATGCTGCCACCACCATGCTTCAATGTAGGGATGGTATTGGCCAGGTGATGAGCGGTGCCTGGTTTCCTCCAGACATGACGCTTGGCATTCAGGCCAAAGAATTCAATCTTGGTTTCTTCAGACCAGATAATTTTGTTTCTCATGGTCTGAGAGTCCTTTAGGTGCCTTTTGGCAAACTCCAAGCAGGCTGTCATGTGCCTTTTACTGAGGAGTGGCTTCCGTCTGGCCACTCTACCATAAAGGCCTGATTGGTGGAGTGCTACAGAGATGGTTGTCCTTCTGGAAGGTTCTCCCATCTCCTCAGAGGAACGCTGGAGCTCTGTCTCCCCCGATTGCTCAGTGTGGCTGGGCGGCCAGCTCTCGGAAGAGTCCTGGTGGTTCCAAAGTTCTTCCATTTACGAATGACGGAGACCACTGTGCTCATTGGGACCTTTAATGCTGCAGACATTTTTCTGTACTGTTCCCCAGATCTGTGCCTCGATACAATCCTGTCTCGGAGGTCTACAGACAATTCCTTTGACTTAATGGCTTGGTTTGTGCTCTGACATGCACTGTCAACTGTGGGACCTTAGGCACAGAGGTGTGTGCCTTTCCAAATCATGTCCAAACCATTGAATTGACCATCAATGTGAATACTTATGTACATGCGATATTGTACTTCTTTTATTTTTAGTAAATGTGTAAAAATTTCAAAAAAACTTTTTTCACTTTGTCATTATGGGGTATTGTGTGTAGAATTTTGAGATTTTTTTTTATTTAATCCATTTTGGAATAAGGCTATAACATAACAAAATGTGGAAAAAGTGAAGCGATGTGAATACTGTCCGGATGCACTGTATATTTTCATGAGCATGTATGGAACCCTCCCCCAAAGAATCCCCGGTGACCCTGGGAGCTGTGTTGCCTGGGGCAATAGCCCCTGGTAGGGTTTCTAAAGGCGATCCCAGGGGAGGGACCAGACTGAGTTATTCAAAGACCCTAATATGAAAAGGCATCCAAAGAACTGTGTCACCTCGCCCGGAAACCGGGGCCCCCTTCTGTCGCCACACTTGGGAGGGGAGCTTGGCAGCGAGTGTCTGGTGGCTGGGCTTCAGTGCCCGGCCGGGTTCAGCCCGAAAAGATGACTTCGATCTGCCTCCCTGTGGCTTACCACCTGCAGGGAGAGTCATTGGGTTCGGGTGCATTGCAAACCCATCCTGGACCTGGCATTGCTGACTAGTTGTAGGGACATGGAAAGTCACCTCGCTGGCAGGGAAGGAGCCGGAGCGGGAGGTGGAGCACCACTTCCGTTGCATCGTAAGACGGCTCCACGTTCAGTACATAGTTTTTTGTTTATTATTGTTGTTATTGATTCTATTTTTGAACATGCTGCACTCGTTCAGCATGTTCAAGCAATTTCGGATGTTTGTGCGTCAATTGGCACCGATTTTTTCTCGGATCACCGGAGCACGTGGTGTAAACCTTTGTGCTCCCGCTGGTCTGCCGTTTACATTTTGAACTGTTTTGAAACCACAGACTGGCAAATCTTCTGTGCAGCTAATGGGGACATTGATGGATACACAGACACATGGATGTCACAGCCTACATCTCCAAGTGTGTCGATGATGTCGTCGGGAGGGCCAATGTTAGGATTTTCCCCAACCAAAAGCCCTGGGTTGATAGTGGTGTTAGTGTTGATGCTAAACAAAAAGTAAGGTCCTCTGCCTATAGCTCTGGAGACCCAGAGGTCTTGAGGAGGTCCAGATATGAACTTCGGAGGGCCATCAGAGATGCCAAATGAGCCTACAGGGACAAGTTGCAGTCTAACTACCATAGCTCTGACCCCAGACGCATGTGATGTGGATTGCAAGCCATCAAAGACTATACAGGCAGAAATAGCAGTGATGCCTCGGGACGACTGCACTCTGTCCCTAACCACGGCTGACATGAGGAGATCTCTTAAAAGAATGAACCCACAGCAGTCTCCAGGGTCAGACGGCATTCCAGGCCGTGTCCTCAGTGGGTGCGCCAACCAGCTAGTGGAGGTATTTTACTCTATATTCAACCCCTCCCTGTACCAGTCTGCACTCCCCACCTGCTTCAACCAGATCACCATACCGAAGAAACCTTCCATCATCTGCCTGAATGACTACCGCCCTGTAGCACTGACCCCATCATCATGAAGCATTTCGAGGGGTCATGCCCCCCTACACATCGGCGGAGCTGAAGTGGAGAAAGTCTCCTGCTTCAAGCTCCTCTGTGTGTTCATCAAAGATGACCTCAACTGCTCCAGGCAAGCGGACTCGACTGTAAAAGCTGCCCAAAAGCGCCTTTAATTTCTGAGGAGACTCAAGAAGTTTGGCATGTCTGTAAAAACCCTCACTAACTTTTATAGGTGCACCAGAGAGCATACCCTCTAGCTGCATTACTGCCTGGTTCTGCAGCTGCTCCGCTGTTGATCACAAGCCCTTCCAGAGGGTGGTGAAGACACTCCAGGGTGATGGAACGGAGGCTCAAGCCGATTGTCGAAATTGTCAAGCCCAATTTAATTAGTTCAAAGAGAGAATATATTTGGACTTAAAGTTGACTAAAATGCCTGGACTAAAATATATAACTAAAGCCTTTTGAGTTGTCGTCGACTAAAACTAGACTAAAACTATGAAGGATAAAAATGAAATAAAATGTGACTAAATCAAATAAGCATTTTCGTCGAAAGACTAAGACAAAATCTAAAATAGCTGCCACTAGATGGATGGATGTACGGAACCTAAAGATAAGATAAGATAGAACTTTATAAATCCTGAAGGAAATTTTTGTGCCAGGTTGCATAGCAATACAGTACAATACAACAATAGTGAAATCGACAGAATAATAAAAATAAACTAACAGATTTACAAATATACAATGTACAATGTCAAAATATAAAAATATATAGGCAAGATAAGATATTCAGACGGCGGAAAAGATTTGGCATAATTGAAGTGAAGAATATTGCACTAAATGTTGAAAGGTAATGTAGGAGAGGTATTGGACAGGACATTGAGACTAAATACATGTTCATCAGTTAAAAGCATTGAAAGTGATAGTTTATGACTTGTAGAAATTTTGAATAGCTGCCATCTATCTACCTTGGACTCATAGCAACATTAAATGCTGTCTCATGGTACCTCTACACTTCCACACACAGCAGGCTTTTACACTGAGGTGTCCAAGGGGGTGATTGCCTGAACCTGACCAAGTAGTTGTTTTGCCTAAACCTAACTAACCTAAACCTGTGACTGAAAAATCGACAAAAAATATAGTCTAACCTGGGAATCAAACCCCAGTCTCCTCAAGATCTGTGCTTCATCCATTTTGCGATCCCATGACATAAACACAAGAAGTAATATGCATACTCTCTTTAACGTGGGAGAAAAAATTAATAAATGTTTGACTAGAACATTATATATATGATGAAAATAACGTGTGCAATGGACAGATAAGATCATGGGTGATTCCTTTATTGATGCAACTACAAAGAACGGCAAATGTGCCGGCAAACAATAAACAGTGAGTAAATCGATAAAAAAATGTAATAACTCAAGGCTGCGTCCTTTCCCCTCTACTCTTCTCCCTGTACACGAACGCCTGCACCTCCAGTCATCAGTCTGTCTAGCTCCTCCAGTTTGCGGACAACACCAGCCTCATTGGGCTAATCTCTGGTGGGGATGAGTCCGTCTACAGGTGGGAGATTGACCATCTGGTGACCTGGTGCGGTCAGAACTACTTGGAGCTAAACGCTCTCAAGACAGTGGAGATGGCAGTAGACTTCCGGAAGAACCCAGTCCCACCAGAGGATGACAGAGGATGCCCAGCCAAAGACAATGATCATGAATCCATCCCCACCTCCTCCATCACCATATAGTACGCTGCTGCCCCTGCCAAGGGCAGACTGCAGCATGTCATTGGCTCTGCTGAAAAGGTGATCAGCTGCAATCTGACATCTCTCCAGGACCCTGAGGCAAGCAGGTAAGATTGTGGTCGACCACTCCCACCTCGGACATAAACCCTCATCTCCTCTCCGGCAGGAGGTTGCAGTCCATCAGGACCAAAACCTCACGCCACAAGAACAGTTTCTTCCCCATGGCAACTGGCCTCTTTAACAAGACCTGAGACCCCCACTGATTTCCACCCCCTATTGACACAATACTACACATTATATTAACGTTTAATCCCACTGACTCCCACCTCCCATGGACACTGCTGCATTACATTAATGCTTTTTTTTAAATTGCACCTTTTTATTGTTTTGTTTTGTTTATAGGTTTTTTGAATTTTTATGTTTTTACTCTGTTGAATGTTCAATGTTTAGGCACCAATTGCACAAATTCACATTACTTACTTACATTACTAAAACTATTTTGAGTCTGATAGATGATTCTATTGGGACTGAAACACTGTATGGACATTATCGAAGCGATGATATGGAAAGACAGAAAGAGATTAGAGACCTGGAGACAGGACAGTCTGGGGAAATTAGGTCCCAATGGACAGAGATAAACGAATAGAAAATAATAAATGTATACAGTATTTACATCTGAGCATGTCAATTTCGGACTAGACAAGTCCGGACAAGTCGGACTAGACAGGCGTGGTTCCCTGGTCTCACCTGTAGCCAGGATGAGCCCCGGTGCAGATTCCTTGGACAGGATAGGCATCCGCCTCAGCTGGATGTTCAACAGCTGGCTCCAGCGTTGGGCCAGGTGGAGGGAGCAGCCCTTTGACAGCTGGAGGGAAAGACAAGAGAAGAGACAATGTGTGAAATGTAAACTTCTCATATGAGTGCTACACACTATGGTGCACAAAATAACTACTGTGACAAATGACTAGAACACTTCAGTAAGTTGGACACAGAACTGTTCTACGAACATTTCTTACCCACAAATCATTTTTTTTTTTCAAATGAAAGCATAGATACACGCCATATACTGTATATACAGACGTCAAAAATGTACGCCAATACATTCAAGAAGATAACACGTTTTAATTCTTATTAATGTCTACCTGGCACTCGATCGTTCCCCCCAGGCTGTCAGCAGCTGGAGGCTGCAGGAGTTCCCAGGTGCCCCCCTTGTCGAAGGTGATGACTGAACGCATGTTGTCCTCGCTGGCTGACCCGTTGATGAGCGTGGCAACAAAGACGCCCCATAGGCCCTCTACACGGTGCAGGTCGGCGAACGGTTCGTTAGCAAAGTACCTGGTGAGCATATCACAGAGAGAATGCACAAAATAACAATGCACTATCTGAAAAAGTAATGCATTTTGTAGCTAGCCATGAGACACAATTAGCTGGTGTGTACTTTACACACCAGCTAATTGTACTGGTCAGTTATGAGTAACATTCTAACCTCCCTAGATCCCTATAACCTAGATGCTTTACATTTGTGAATGCATATGTAGGTATGGTACATAAATATACGGTGCATTAAATACATCTATGTCTACCAACCAAGTCCAATGAGATGCAAGATGGATCATGGTAGAATGGTTGTCTGGCAACTCAAAGGTTGTTGGTTCAATCCCCTCCCGAGCTCAGTGTTAAGGTGTCTCTGAGAAACCTAACCCCAGCTGCTCCCGACGGGCTGGCTGTATGGTTGACACCGCCGTTGGTGAATGAATGTATGGGTAAACGTGAGGCAATATTGTAAAGCACTTTGGATAAAAGCACTATATAAAATGTAATCCATTGACCTTTTTTTATAATGAAATTATTTATTGTATTCCTTATACATGTCAGCAAACTCTGTTTACCACCTCAAATGTCAAGAGTGGGGAATAAATGGCAAACTTTTACAAGGACCCGAAGCCAAGAAAGATAATGTAGAAAAATAGATTAATTGTAGGGGGAGACAAATACCATCTTTAACCAGGCCCGTCTGCCATACGTGGAACGTTAGTGTGTTTCCTCTAAAGCTGCAGTAGAGGCTGATTAATACATTTGAATTCACTGACCAGCCACTAATGTCTTGAATTTGCAGTCGTTTGATTACAACAACGCATGTTGTTGTTAGAGTGTACACACCATGGTGATAGTGTTCGAAAGATTAACTTTTACTGAGCGCACTAGTAGTTCACTGTAACACACATATACAGAACTTCTTCCCCACATCTTTCCCCACATCATGCATTAAGCTAAAAGTTTACTTGCATTGGCTGTAAAGTAACGGGTGGTGGTCATGATGAGACTCAGAAGATCACAATTTTTTGTGTTCTGCAGACAGGGTAACCATCTTCAATCAACTTTCCTTCAGCAATACCCAAAATGTGCCCACACTTCTGATATAGTCCTCTTTGATGGATGAAAAATATCCGGAGCACTGTCAACACCTTCCACCATGCAGTCTGACATTGTAAAAAAACCCACGTTGCATATGTGTGCACCTGTGTCTGGGAGTGTGTTGCTTACTTTGGTTGATGCTGGGCAGTATTTACCACAGTTTTAGTGCAGTAATCAACCACGGTTAAACCATAACTGTTATAATTATAATTTGACATGGTTCTACTAACCGTCTGGAATTGTACCGCGGTTTATCATGAAACCGGTAATATTGGAGATATTTTCCGGTATATTCATAAGAATGGCTTGTCATTATACTGTATGGGTGAATTAAGGGTAGAGAAAGACAAAGAGTAACCAGAGACACACACTTGTCACCCATGTCTATATTGAGGTTTCCAGAATAGATTACGTTGAATGTTCTGCGTTTAAACATACATTTATGATGGTAAGGTATGTCGTGGCAATTCAATAATTGCATCTAGGGCAATGAGATCTTTAAACTGAAGTAAACACAATACTTGTAGAAATTAAGAGTATTTTAATGAATGCATTCACCAGACTCCTCTCTAGCAGAGTGAGTAACAAACAGATATTTCCATGTGGCTTTTAGGCCCATTTTACACCCCCAGGGGTTCTGGTGTCGGCCATAGACCTCGTCCCCTTTGACCTCCGAATACCCAGTTGACGTGGTGTTTCCTGCCCAAGGGAACTCTCCCCCTGTGTAAACATTCACCAGACTTAACCTCTTCCCTAGCTGCTTATCTGCATGACCAGTCGTCACCTTCATTTATGACTAGTCGAGGAAGGGGTCTCCTCCTGCCATATAATTTCTTGAACCAGGAATAGGAGAGAGAACCTATGTTGCGGTTACCTTAATGGGGTTTGGAATGTGTAGGATGAACATGTGACGATGACCATGTGACGATGACCATGTGACGGATGACCATGTGACGATGACCATGTGACGATGTGACTATAAGTCAGAGTCAAAGAGGAGTGAATTCAGTCTTCTCTGCAGATTTGACTCAGGCTTGGTGTCACTATTAAATAAAGTCTTTAACTTTCAAACTTTGGTCTCCCCGGCATCTCCCTCTTACGAATGTCAGAGTATTGGTAAAATCCACAACAGTAACCGTTACATCCCTAACACACACAGGTGCGCATTTCCCTTGATAGATACTAGTCATTCGAGATAATGATGTTCATGCCCATCTGAGCTCATTATCAATACATTCACACCCATCAATCACCATATATGGTCACAAAACACCCCTTTTAATGCCACAGGAAATGTGTGAATGAATATGATACAATGGGAATCGATGATTAAATTGTTGATGGAATGGAAAAGTGAACAGAAAAACACAAAAATAAGAAAATACATATTTGAGATTCAAGTTCTTGTGACAGAAGTCTTATCAAAGTAGAGGAGACTTTTTGTAAAAACTTTCTACCGTGCTCTCTTCTGAACTAAAGAATGTGGCATTGGAGTGAGTGCATAAACCAAGTGTCACTCTACTCGTACCCCGCACAGTAGCTTATATCACAAGTTAAAAGTACCTTCACCTGAAATTAGGGTTAGGGTTAGGCCATACACATGTGTGGTCAGGTTCAGCTCCAACACCAATGCCAAGTTTGGGGATGACAGTGGTGGTGGGCCTGATCTCCGGTAATGATGAGAAGGCCTACCAAGAGGATGTTGCTAACCTGTCACTCTGGTGCCTGGACAACAGCCTCATGCTGAATGTCTCCAAAACTAAGGAGCTGATTGTGGACTTTAACATCAGAGGACCAACACACCACTGGGAATTATTGGGACTGTTGTGGAGAGGGTGAGCAGCTACAGGTAACTGGGAGTCCACATCACAGAGGATCTGACTTGGACAACACACACTGACGCTCAAGTGAGGAAGGCGAGGCAGCACCTCTACCACCTTAGGCAGCTGAGGAAATTCAGACCTTCTACGCTTGTGTGGTGGAGTGCATCCTGACAGGAAGCATCACTGCCTGGTTCGGCAACAGCTCCTCTCAGGACAAGAGTGAATCAAAAGCATTTATTGGTCATGCTTGCAACCTCGATCAGGTCATTTTCCTATTCACCCCACCGATTTCTGTGCGTACGCATGCTCAGACCTGTGCATGAAATGTCTTCTGATGTACGAACATTTTCGAGCCAAGAACACGTCGGCAAATCCCACATCGCCAAATCCCACATCGCCAAATCCCACACAATCCCAAATCCCGCCAAAAAACTGCGTATGCACGGTTTACACAGATTTCTTTGTACGCACCATTGTTAAATGAGGGCCCAGTATACTGCTAAAAGAGTTTTACTGTTTTATACATTGAAGTTTTATTTTTTAGATTAACTTATAAATACCCACCCAGTTGTGATAGATACGATACAAAGTCCAGTAGTGGCAATGGATGGTGGAACAACTGAAGCAACTATGGAATTCTACCCGTGAAAGGAAGAAGAACCCAGTTGTCGGAGTACGCAAAGGAGGTGAAGAGAGAGAGTGATAGGAGACAAAACAAGACTGAACCTCGGACAGGCATTCACTACATGGAGAGAGCTCCAGTGCTTATAGAGCTTCCAAACTGACTTTCAGTTGGGATTATTTCTTCTTAATCAGTAATGCAACCATCCTACTTATTAATACAACTCGATGTTTTACTATGCTTTATGTACAGTACATGTACAAAACAGTGAATGTGTTTATTTAATTAGTATTAGAAAGCCACACTGTGAAAATGGATGAGTGAGGCAGGTTATCAAGCATTGGATTTAAGAACAAACATGCATGCCGCTATGGAACTATTTAATCAAGAAGCAAAAATAAATGTCAACGGTCAAGTTAGTTGGGGTGGCACTAGGCACAGTCAATCAAAGTTTGACACACGCCCCAGAGTCGTGGTCTCTTACCTGATGAGTGTGTTGCTACCTGAGCCCTCTGGGCTGTAGTACAACACATTCTCCAGGGACAGCGAGAAAGAGAGTCCCTGTGTGTCTGAGATGTAGAGGTGGGTGACGTTGTTCACATGGTTGACACACACGAACACCTGGTCCTCCGAGGCATCCGCTATGTAGTATTCCTAGCAGGGATGATGTACACGTCTAGTTAGCCAACTAGCTAGAACATACCAGACTGGACTTTATAAAAAAATATCTATAATTTTAACAGGTATTCAAAACACACACCGCCTACCCCAGCCACTGTCAGTGTGTGTGTGTGTGTTGTGTGTGTGTGTGTGTGTGTGTGTGTGTGTGTGGTGGTGTGTGTGTGTGTGTGTGTGTGTGTGTGTGTGTCATGTAGTACAGAAAAATATTTTTTTCTGTCCATTGATTTTTGGAAAACATTCAACAATATTGTACCAAATGTGGTGTAGATAGGTTACAAAATGCTCAGCTAAGTGCTATGCACAGTTTCAGTTGTCGCAAAGACACACAAATAGCATTCATTGAAAATGCTACGACCTCAACATTCAAGAAGTTTAATTGTCACATACACATACAGGATATGTAGTGAAATGAAAAAGTGGCGATGCCCAGCGGAATGTTCAACAGAACAAAACAAATATCACAAATATCAATTGAAGGGAAAGAATCAGAATATCCACACTTTTGACAGGTTTGCTGAAAAGACTGTAAAGAGTGTGGACATTCTGATTCTTTCCCTTCAATGGACCTTTCCCTATTCAAGCGGCAAGTCCCGCCCCCCCCCCGAGTTACTGTTGCTATGTCCCCCAAGCTTTCCCACAGCTCTGCAGCACGTTACCGAAATGTCCACTGAACAACGCCACCCTGGTGATGATTCTCTCTCAAGGATTCCTGACAATATCGCTGTATGTTATTTGCCAAATGCCGCTACTTTATCTAAGAGAGTTCTACAGAAAGGCCTGAACTATTTGACACAAGGATATATCCATGACATTCGGATTTCGGACGGAGCAGACGACAACATAAAACTTGATGCTAAGTGTTGGCGATCGATGCGGAAGACACAAACTCCACAAAATCGTGGAGTCCTACTGCTCATGTAAAGCAGGGTGAGTACGTTAGTGATGTGTTTACAATGAAAATAAGCCTAAGATCTGCTAACTACTAGCTACAATGGGCTAATCACCTAGCTATGCTAATCACACGATGGCGTGGTAACAATCTGGTCCTAGCGAAAGAAAAATGTCACTGCTCAATGTACCTGTACACTGAAATGGGTGACAAATTAACCTTTGAATTTTAACGAATTAGCTAGCTTTGTAGCTTTTTGTGTCGGCGCTGCTGTAAATTGATGTGTGGAGTCGCTATCAACCATTTGGTTGTTGCACTTGTGAACTTTCAGTGTTTTAAGTACATCATAAAAACCACTGCGTTCAGTAATTGCCTTATCAGATACAGCACCTGTAAATAACTCGGAATGACAGAACCACTTGGATCACATCCAATCAATGCTTTGAGGGTTGTGCTTGACTTATAGTCACTATAAAGCTGACTCTGTAAAGCCAGTGCAGATGGCACCTGGGTCTTCAATTCAGTACCATCAATAATGACTAAAGTAGAAGGAAATTATTTTCTAAAGTTTTCAGGCATGTTTTTAATAATAATGTCTCTCTGAGGCCATATGCTCAGTTGTCCAAATTTAAAATACATCTATCCATATAGCTCTATCCATGTATTAAAAAACAAGTCTATATTAAATGTATTAAACTCCAAATCTGGATGAAACGCGCTCCCTGTAATCTCTGTGGATATCTGTGGTCATTATTGCACGTTCCCCAAGCGCATCTCAGAACCATGTTGTTCTAACTAAATGTAGCTGTAGTCTAATCTATGAACACAACAACGCGGGACAAGCTTTGTTTGTGGGACATCATGGCAGCTCTATTGCAAGGGGCGTGGTCTTAAGAAATCAGGCAATCTTATTGGTTATTATTCTCCGTGTGACTGACAGGGTGGAAAGGTCCATTGTGTGCTGGGCATCGCCACTTTTTAATTTCACTGCATATCCTGTATGTATATGTGACAATTAAACTTCTTGAATCTTGAAGCTTGAGGTCTTAAGAAAACATTACGAATTCTACATCATTATTGCTTAAATTGCAATAATATCTATTATTCAAAACTAAGCTCATATCGTGGTATATAATATGTGGGGTTCAACATTTCCGGAAATGCAATAATCATAATCAGAATTGAATTTCAAATGACTTTAAAAAAAGGTTTACATACATACAACCTAAAACTAAGACATAAATCAAAATAATAAAGCCATTCTTTTAATTTGTTAACTCTCAAAACATAACTACACATCAGCATAGCAGGAAGGTTGGAACAAACAAACAAACCCTTTTACACCAAGTTGGTGATTGTTGGAACAATGGAAAGACTACTTCTGTTGAGTTTGAATGAAGTGTGCTTCATAATGAGGTCACCGCAAACACACACCTGTGCAAATATATCAGCATTTTTGTATGTACATTCTTTACTTCTTTACTAGCATTCACCGCAACTTACTGACTTATCAACTTATCATGTTGATTTACGTTAAATGCCAACATTAACGCTCTGTGGACTGGATGCGTTGTGCTCAGACACTGAAACATTGCAACCCGCTATTGACAGCTCTACAGTACTGGGGTGACGCAGTGCACGTCTCCACGCTTTGTTTACTATGACAGCCACGTCAGCTCCTTAGCACCTAGCTTAACTTCGTAGCGATAACCTATTAGACATCCATGAGTGGGGAATTAGTCCTCGTATAAAGATATGCTTCAGATTATCTTATTTTATGTGCTCATCTGCATGCCATACATTACATGCCATATGCCATATTTCTGCTACTACTGCCCACACTTTTGCATCTGCCGTTACTTACAAGTAGATTCATAATATTCAATACATTATATACATATGTATAAATATTACATATATATGCATGTGTGCATTATTTTTCTTCAATGCATACATATATTTATTTTTTTCTCGTTATTTTTTTGCCTACTTTTTTGCATACTGTTGCCTGACATGTCACAAGAGTTTCACTGTTCAGAATGGCTGTATACCAGTAGTTATAAAGTATGTATAAAGCGTATAAAGCGACTTATACACCGAAGCAACTTGGTACAGTAGATCCCTTTCTGAAATTCCACTGGACTCCCACTGGACACTCACGGTAATGGGGTGGCGTGTCATGAACTGGGCTGCATTCATAGGCTGGCGGTTGTAAGACACCCACAGCTGAACAGTTGATGTTTCATGGCTTCCAAGCAATTTCTGCAAAGGCGAAAAAGGAGAAGATTCATTAATTAAACTAAATTGAACACCAGACAAAGAGATAGAAGAGTCAAAATGTGCGTTACCATGCAAGATCAATGAAGAATAATATGACGACTCAAGCTGCATCCTGTCATCCCACACTAAAAAGATATGGTATATGACTTGGAACCAGGAACAAAGTATTGTGGGGAATTTACTATTTTGTGTGTGTCTCACGATAATCTGGAACTGTTTCATACACTGCACCTAACTTGTTTTCCCATTCTACTGATAAACTGTTTGTTAGACAATATACTTTGGATATATCTTGAATTTAAAGACTAAAGTGTTGAAGTGTGTTTTGTTATGAACTGAAATTGACCCGAGCTGGTTAAATGTTGATTTGGGGTAATCTGGATTGGATGTGGGGTGTTCTATGGGGGCATGTGATATACACGTGTGCAGTTTGACTTTGTTTATTTTATTTTGTTGGGCTTAGCCCTGACTGGCACTTAGGCAAACCGCTACAATGAGGCATTTTGGAGATAGTTTCATCGTCTCTCTGTATGCACAGTGATCTCAGTGTTTTGAAAATAAATATAGCCTACTACCCTTGCCGAGCTACAGGGACAAATGCTTGTCTTGTTTCTGTATTACTAATGGAGAATTAATTTGACAAGCTAATGTTGAATCATGTCAGAAAAAGGATTCTGGGGATCGCAACAAAGGGCTTGTTGCAATCTTTATTAATACACAGCATTGTTTTACAGGTAAAAATATTACAGTTACAGAAGCAGTGTCGGGGAAATCTAAATAAATAATATAGTTGCAAGCAGCAATGAGGGGGCCAAGCAAACATAGAGAATAATAACATAGAGCCTATACTATTACCTATACTATAGATGGTCAAGTGAGGCAATCGTTTCTGGACTTCCTCAGGTTACTTTTTTTTTTGGTCTGTTTTATTTGTCTTTAGTGTTACTTCCTACTTTGTTGTGCTATAGCCTCCACATAACGTGGTCAATTTAGTCAAAGTCACGTCAATGTGTTTTATTGTCACATGTACATCATAACACATGGCCATTATGAACAGTGAAATGCAAAAAATAACTAGAGCTATATACACACGAAATGTATATATATAATATATAATATATATAAGGCAGAAAACAGACAATATAATGAAAAAAATAAAACACATCAGCTGTTCTAGAAAATGTAGGAATGGGGCACATAGCTTATGAATCCAGAAGTATTGAATATTGAGTATTATAAATGTACAAGGCAGACGCACAAGTGAGGGCAGTGGTAGCAGAAATAGGGCATATGGCATGGAATAGCAGAAATATACATATGATAAGAGAATCAGAAGCATATGTATCCAAAGTATTTAAATATAGAATAGGGAATATGACATATGTATCCAGAAGTAGTAGAATAATCTAAATATTATCAATGTTATCAATGTACATGTAAAGTGATCAATATGATCAATGATGTTGCTGTTTGAGAAGCCTGATGGCCTGGGAGATATAATTTGAGTCGGGTAGTCTATGCCTGGATGCTCCGGTAAAAAGTATTATTCTAAACAGTAATTTTATCAACATACATTCTAAAACAAATCTAAACAATTAGTAAGATTGTACCTAAAAAGTACACCACAAAGTAAAAAGCACAGTCGCAATACTCGGCTGTTGTAAAAGTGTCCATGTGTCCAAATGTAGTAAAAGTGTGTAGTAAAATGTGCAGTACAGTAATATTCTTATACTTGCATAAAAATAGTATTTAGTAGATGGTAGCAGCAACATGTGATGAAGTTTAATGATAAATGATAATTGACCAGTGCAGTACAGTACAGTGAGAGTGCCTGCATGCCATGTAGCCTACTCCCTGTAAGTCTAGTGTAATTGTAAGTCCAATAATAGCCCAATAGTCAATTAGACCAATAGTCAAATGGACTATTTAGTCCCTTTTAGGGAGCCCTCAAGTCCATCATCCAATTGCAGATGGGATGCCCATGTCTAGGAAACTCAGTTTCAGAATCAACTTGGAGAGAACAATGGTGTTGAACACAGAGCTGAAGTCAATAAACAACACTCTGAGGTAGGTGTCCCTCCTATTTGGGTGTTCCAGGGCAGTGTTTAGTGTCAGGGAGATGGCATCGTCCACAGACCTGTTTGGTCTGTATGTGAACTGGAGTGGGTCCAAGGAGTCGAGAATAATGCTGTTTATGTGTGTCATGACCAACTTCTCCAGGCACTTCATGGCTACGGGTATTAAAGCCACTGGACGATAGTCATTGAGACCTGTTCCCTTGGTCTTCTTAGCCAATGGCACAATGGATGTCTCTCTGAAGCAAACTGGGACGACAGACTGCTGCAATGATGTGATGAACACAGGAGCAAGCTGGTCCCAGCAGGTCTTGAAGACGCGGGGGGGAACTCTGTCTGGGCCGGCTGCCCCAGCTTTCACCCTCCTGAAGGTCTGACGGACCTCGGACTCAGTCAGTTGCAGTATTTAGATCTCAGAATGGTTGGCCATTTTGGTGGTTGGCTCAGAATTCTCCCTGTCAAAGCGGGCATAAAACAAGTTCAACTCATCTGGTAGGGAGGGGTTGGTGTTGGTAACTTCCCCTGGGAATCCCCTCCCTCAGTGATGGCCCGCAGTCATTGCCACATGTGTCTGGTGTCTGAGCCCCCATACTGTGATTCCAGTTTATTTTTTTAACCAGTTACATTTTTGATGGCTTTCCAGAGGTCGTACTTGGCCTTCTTGTAGAGATTAGAGTCCCCAGATTTAAAAGCGCTACTTAACTTACTTCTGATGTTAGGGTTTATCCATGGTTTGCAGTTGGAAAATGAGTCAGTCTTGGTGAGAATGCATTCCTCCACCAGCCTGTGTATACATGGTGTGGCACACTCCCTATTGGGGTGGAGTGTGACCACGACTGGAATTAATAAACTCAGGTTCCACACCAGGATTTAAATGAAATAAGAGTCTTTATTTACCACACAGGGGAAGGGAAATGTAATCACTATCAATAGTGAGTCCGTAATCCAAGTGAGTAGTCGTAGTCCATAAGCAGGGGGTATCACGCCGGGAAGTAGTCGCATACGGTCCAGGGCAAGGCAGGCGGGAGGGTAGTCAGGCAGGCAAGGGTCATACACAGGGCGGGTTCTCAGACAGGCAGATGATCAGGGCACACAGCCACTTGGTCTCTCCTTCTTTAACTCACACACACAGCGTCTTCCTCTTCCACCTCTCTCTCCTCCACTTCCTTCTTAACTCCTCCTTCGACTTCCTACTCCACTCCCTACACCACCCGGGTCCTCTCCTATTTATTAGCCGCAGCCAGGCCTTTGATTGGCTGCCGCCGAATTCTCTCAACGAGGCGCAGCTACTTCCCATGAGGTTGATCGCCTCTCTCCACTTCCTGGTCTCTCTGGCTCCCTCTGGGGGCTGAATGGGGAACTGCGGTTCTCCCGACCATGGTCCATCTGGCCTGGTCGGCCCCTCAGTGGCCGTCTGCCACAATGGATACAGTGACGTGATCTGCATACACATTCAGATCTGTGGACTTGAATACACTCCAGTCCATGATTTCCAACCCGCCCCGCAGGTGTTGTGTGTAGTCCTCTGTCCAGCGATGCACCGTTCTCACTGTTGTGGGCGTGGTTTTCAACTTCTGTTTGTAAACAGGAAGTAGGAGTCCTGGTCCGACCTGCCGAAAGCCGGTCGTGCGATAGCACAGTAGGCGTGACATATCGTGGTGTAGCAGAGTCCTTCCATTTCTTGTCAGACAGGAGATGTGTTGATAATATTTTGACATTATCTTCTTTAATTTGCAGTGGTTTACGTCGCCAGCGATGATGGGGACTGCCTCTGGGTAGCGATTCTGAAGTTTGCTAACCTCACTGTAGAGTTCGCTCAATGCATCATTAGCATTGACTTGTGGTTGAATGACATCGCTGCCATGAGAATAGCAGAGATTTCCCTCGGTAGCAACACTTGATTGCCAGTAATTCCAGGCTAGGTGAGCAGTGTTTTGAATGGACCTGAACGTCCGTACACCAGTTCAA
This sequence comes from Coryphaenoides rupestris, assembly GCA_002895965.2. Classification (NCBI taxonomy): domain Eukaryota; kingdom Metazoa; phylum Chordata; class Actinopteri; order Gadiformes; family Macrouridae; genus Coryphaenoides; species Coryphaenoides rupestris. Next base: position 579,211 of record PIJE02000028.1, read on the forward strand.
TTAATCAGATCAAGCAGCCGACGCCCCCAACTTGGTTCTTCCCCGTGGACTCAGCTGATCTATCGGTCCAGAACAAAGAGAATCCCTGTGGTTGCACTGCCTCGTCAGCTCATCATGTCATCACAGAGGTTAGCCACGACTCTGTTAGAATCATTGCCCAACACTCCCATATGTCCCGCTGAGAGGCGATATGACAGTTCAGCTCGTCAGTCTAATTTGCCAGAGATTGAACATTGGTCAGGATAATGCTAGGTAGAGGCTGGTTTCCATCCCCTTCTGCGTGACCTAATTAGCAGGCCTCCTCGCGACCACCGCCTGCGGAGTCGTTTACTCCTGCTCCCCGGAGCCTGATGAGTCTGCTCGGGGGATGGGCACCCCTGCCCCGCCGCGTTCCATTGTCTCTCTGTACCTCCACAGGTAAGTCCTTTGTTTGTATGTTCCCGTCTGCATTACTGTACAAATCAACTGAAATGTTCTGGAAGTGTGTTTGCCGATGGTATGTGAACACCTTTGCGTACACGGTAATAAATAAAACTAGATAAAACTACACTATAAAACTACCTAAAAGTATGTAAAATAAAAATACTGAGCAGTGCTCGTGGAATGTGTCTGCTCTCCTCCAGCACCGCCGGCCGTAGGGTGGAGCAGGTGTGTTCTGAGTAGCCACTCGAAGCACTTCATGATGATGGAGGTCAGTGCTAAAAGGAGTAGTCATTCAGGCAGGTGATGGAAGGTTTCTTCGATACGGGAAAAATTGCAGTCTATTCGAAGCAGGTGGGGACTGCAGGCTGGTCCGGGGAGAGGTTGAATATTGAGGTGAATACCTCCGCTAGCTGGTCCGCGCACGCTCTGAGGACACAGCCTGGAATGCCGTCTGGCCCTGGTGACTTTTTGGCGTCACGAACAGGATTGGAAAGGGACCAGACAACTGCTTCGTCGTGGGCTGGCGTTCCGGCGCACAAAAAGTGGCCACTCAACAAAAAAAGGGTAAGCAACGTTCTTGCTTTTTGGTTGTAGAAAATTGTGTGTCCTGTGCCTGACCCATCCTAACGCCAAGGCAGTAAGTAAAAGGTCTCTCCAAATTTACGAACCATAATATAACCCATGTAAGAGGGGGAAAGGGGAAACCTGGGATGAATACTAAATTGTTGTTTTTCAGTAATACTAAGTACAGTAATACTATGTGGGCGAGGTACAGCGAAGTACAGTAAAACCACGATAGGTGGCGTACAGTAATACTATGTGGGCAAAATACAGCGAAGTACAGTAAAACCATGATAGGCGACGTACATTAATATTATGTGGGCGAAGTACAGCGAAGTACAGTAAGACCACGGAAGTAAAATGACGGTAGGCGAGGTGCGATAAAAAATAAATTAAAATAAGTCAGCGCTTAGAAGCTTACTTCAGCTATGATTTAAATTGACGAATATAGAAGGGAAAGGGTGTTAAGAGTAAAAACACCGTGTGGTCGGTTTAGTGCAATGATAAGTTGTGTGAGGGTTCAAAGAAAAAACATTCTTTGAATCTTTGAGAAGAATAGAGAGATAGATGGCATTTTCATTTGGATTGTATTCCAGTGTTAAATGAATGAAAGCGCATTAAATATACCCATTGCAAAATAGCTAGCTTGTAAAGGTCCTTACTTGTTTGTTTGAAAATCTGTGCTTGTTTTATGTTATATGTTAGTTCTTGGTTTATGTTATATGTTAGTTCTTGGTTTATGTTATATGTTAGTTCTTGTTTTATGTTGTATGTTAGTTGTTGTGTGTGTTGTCGGTGCAGGTCACCGCTAGGTTGTGTCGGCTCGGTGGTTTAGAGAGACTGGTGGGAGATTCGCTGAGACAAGCCAGGACTATAGGAGGGCGTGTCCCGGTGAAAGAGGGGTGGACTGTATGATAAAGTCCAGCCCCTGTTGTTGGAATCAGTGGAAGAGGTAAAAAATAAACATAAAAGAGAGGTTATTATTGCTCTCTTTATATGATATGGGTGTTTATCTGCAAAGAAGAGTAGATTAATTGAAGAATTCAAGCATTGAAATAAGTAATATATTAATTTAGTTATTTCTCTTTCAAAAGCGTTTATAAGGTATATGTGTTCTTGCATTTAATTCACAATACCAAGTATTAATTAAAGTCGGGTATAGAGAGGAGCACCCCAAGTGTTGGAAACCTGCACTGCATGTTGTAGTCCAGGAAGTTGTCAGAGTATGAGTTTTCTTCTTCCTTGATGAGAACAGTTAAAGAAACAGATAAAGCAAACAGTGCCCCTAGTGTCCAGTTTGCAAATAATTTTTGTTTGTACAAAAGAGCTAATGCTAATGCTTTGTGTTGAGATAAAAACATAAGGTTAGACAAAAGACATTCAAGTTAATCTTATATTAGTATACTTAATCATAGTGTGTACTTTCAAACTATTTGGACTTTATAAAAAGTGTAGAGAAAACCTGAGTATCTATGAGAAGGTAACAGGCGTATTTTAGATAATAATAAATAGATGATTTAATTGATTGATTTATTGGATTGATTTTCATTAATTAATAGATTTTTTGTTGATTTAAAGTGAGGTTTCCTTATTTGATTAGGATACTATAGGTGAGATCTGTAATTGATTCAGTTCCACGTTATAGAACTGGTAAATAGAGAGAAATAATTTCTGTAGTGGTTCATTTGGAGGCACACAATTAAGAAATAGAAAGCTCTTTAATATAAAAAGTAACTATGCCATTATCAGCGGTAGAAATATTGTGTAAAAAGAATCCGTTAAATAAGGATGAGATAATGAAGATCTCAGAAAAATGGGAGAAAAGAACAGGGAAAGCAGGAACTAAATAGCCAGCAGGGAGTCCTGCCCGAAGGTGACAGAAACCTCCGAATGGGAGAACCAGAGAAAGAAATTAGGAAGTCTCAGAGGCAGAAAAAGTTACCAAGGAGAATTTCCTATTCTGGTTAAAGGACAGCAAGCCCACTATGTCCCATGGGGATCGCAGGACTTGGAGGGAATAATATCTAGACTCCCTAATATAAATATTGTAGCCTTGAAGTGGATTAGGATATTTGAGGAATTTACAGTGGGAAAATTAATGGCAGTGGGGGATCTAAAGGCTTTGTTGGCAAGAGTTCTAGGTCTCTCAAAGATGGAGGGCGTACTGCAAAGAGGGAGTTTGAGGCACCTGCTGGATGAAGGTCTTGATGGAACAACGTTTGACACCTATCGGTCAAATACGTGGGCAGCACTTAGAAGCGAGTACCCAACCCATGTGGATCACAAGAGCCTGAGGGGTCCCACAATAAATGACACAGAGAATCCTGCATCCTTCCTGCAGAAGCAGGTCATGAGATGGAGAATGGAAACAGATAGAAACCCAGTGCGAGATCCGTTGGTCTCTGTCTTGTTCAGAATTTCCATAATAGAGACAATGCCTAGCTCAATCCAGAACAAGCTAAAAGATGTGGTGGGACTGACTTCATCAAAGTCTCATAAAGAGTTCAGTGATCATCTGGTCCATGCAGTGGACAGATACCGTCAAAATGAACGAAAAATGAAAGAACAAAGCGGGAAGGTGCAGAGAAAGTTATCTCAGCTCCAGTTGGAGGAGATAACAAGAAAAGACAAAGACAAGAAAAAACAGGCGGTTGTTGCAGAGCCAGGCACAATGACGCCCATAGTCCAGCAGGTCCCGCCTCAGATGAACTTTTCGCAGGTTCCACCACAGGCCCCCCCTCACCTGGTACAACAGCCTCAGAGCCAAGGGTCACCCACCCCACCCATTGTTAATGTATATGCTCAGAACAGAGAGCAAGGTGCAAATAATAGGTACAGGCAGAGGCAGAATAATCAGTACAGAGGACCACAGGGTCAGTCTGGATATGGCCAAAGACAGGAGCCACCCAACCGGCCCAAAGTATGTTGGGTATGTCATCAGGAAGATCATTTTAGGAGGGATTGTCCAAACCTCTTTTACCCCCCAGGTCAGCAACAGCGACAGAGCGGACAGGGACAGCAAAGACAGGAACATTATAATCAGAATAGAGCATGACCCTGGATGGGTCAAGGTTACTAGGGGTGCCCAGAGAATCCACTGGGGGAGGGTCAGCATGTAGCAATAACGAAACAGGCTGATGAGGAACCAATTCTGCAGGTTCTAATAAATGATAGAGGCACACCAATGATGGCTGATACTGGAGCAACTTACACATGTGTAGGTTCAAAATATGCCTCTCACCTCCCTATGGCAGAAAAATGTGTCAAAACTGTAGGATTCTCGGGACAAACGCAGTTAATACCAGTAACGTTAAAACTACATGGACATTCAGCTAAATTACCCATCTTGGTATCAGACACCACACCGGTCAATCTAATAGGAAGAGATGCATTATGTAAATTAGGAATGCAAATATTATGTACACCTCAAGGCATACTGATTGAAGCTACAGGGTTAGTACCTCAAATGATAGTATCAAAGCCAGACACAGCAAACGTCTATTGCAGGGGTTTTCAACCGGGGGTCCGCGGCCCCCTGGTGGTCCGCGACGGCATTGCAGGGGGACACGAGCCTATGTTGATCAGTTCAACATTAATCTTTTTTAATTTTATAAATTCGCTTTGATATTTCAACACATTTCCAGATTACTCTTGAATATCGTGAAAAATATCTAAAATAAGAAAAACATAAAATAATATAAAGGATATTCACGCTGACAGAATGTAGCCTTGCACCTATCCAGTCTATCTAAGCCTGTGATTTGCTGATGTTAATGCATTGCGTCCCTAACGTCACGCCATACGCATATTATTCAGAACGTACAGTCTTGTGCTCGAAGTTGACAAGCATCTGCAGTTAAGCATAGCCTACGTGTACATTTGAAGATGAGTATGAGACTGTCGCTGTCTACCATTTCACCACGAATAGACAGGCTGTGTGGACTTCACTTTCATGTCGACCTCACTTCAGATGTCAAAGCCAACGAATTCCTTAATATCATGGACTCCTTCAACTTTCTGCAGCATGTTTCTGGCCCAACGCACAACCGTGGTCACACGCTAGACCTCATATTCACAATTGGCTTGACCATTCCCTCCCTAACTTTGGAAGAATTGGGTATCTCAGACCACGTGTGCATCAGGTTTTCTACCATCATTCACACTGCCCATAAAACTAAACTGCCTGCCTCTTATTCTCACGCAATAAACTCCTCCACAGCCAGCAGGTTCTCTGACGCCTACATAACTACCTCCTTACTGGACACACTTGAGGCCCAGCTACCCTGCTTGAGTACAGAAGAGTTGATCACTCAATTTAACTCAACCTGTGCAGATATTCTGAAAGTTGTAGCCCCACTCAAACTGAGGCAACCAAATATGAAAACCCAGCCCTGGCTGAATGAAAACACCCGTGCCGCCAGGGTATTATGTAGGAGAGCAGAGAGAAGGTGGAAAAAGACAAGCTCCAAATCTCTTATGACATGTTGAGGAGTTGCCTTGTCAATTATCAAAAAACTATCAAAGCAGCCAGAGCAAATTACTTTGCTGATATTATTTCAAAAAACTCTCATTCACCCAAAGCAATATTTCATACTATTAACACTGTCCTAAATCCTGCTGTTACTGCCCCCTCTGTGCCCTCCACAGTCACTTGTGATGAATTCCTCCATTTCTTTACTAAGAAAATTGAGAATATCAGATCGGGTATCTCACCCCCTGTCTATGACCCCCCCATTCCTCCTCCCTGCTCTGCTGTCCTAACTAGGTTGGAGCCGGTGTCTCTGGCCCATATCAGCGACGTGGTCAGACACACTAAGCCGACTACCTGTCCCTACACGCCTTTTGAAGGATGTCTTTGACACCGTAGGTCCCACTGTCACCCTCATTTTGAACAGTAGTCTAGTGAACAGCTCTGTCCCTTCCTGCTTTAAACATGCAGTAGTGCAACCCACTATCAAAAAACCCAACCTCGACACCACTGTTCTAAATAACTTCCGGCCTATATCAAAGCTCCCATTCCTGTCAAAGGTCCTAGAAAAGATTGTATACTCTCAGCTCCTGTCTTTTATAGAGAATAACAACATCATGGACACATTTCAATCAGGCTTCAGAGCACGCCACAGCACTGAGTCTGCTCTGCTTAGAGTCTCAAACGACCTTCTGCTCTCCCGTGATTCAGGGAAATGTGCCATTTTAGTTCTCCTGGACCTTAGCTGCGCCTTTGACACTGTGGACCACAATATCCTGTTAAGCCGTCTTGAGCACCAGGTCGGTATACAGGGAAGCGCCCTCCAGTGGCTTACTTCCTACTTATCTGACAGATCGTTCTCTGTAGAGGCTGGAAACCTTCTATCCACGTCAGCTCCCATTACCTGCGGAGTGCCCCAAGGCTCAATCCTGGGGCCAATTCTGTTTTCCTTATACATGCTCCCACTAGGTTCCATATTTCAAAAACCACAATGTGTCTTATCATTGCTACGCTGACGACACCCAGGTGTACCTCCCCATAGAAACAAGTAATAAGAACAACAGCGCAGTTAGTATCCTCCTTAACTGCCTAGACGAGATCAAAGCGTGGATGGCTAGAAATTTCCTCAAACTAAACGACGCCAAAACAGAAGTGGTACTATTCGGCCCTCCAACTTCACCATGACCACTGCTGCCTGCTTAGGACCCCTGGCACCCAACCTTCACCCCCATGCCAGAAATCTTGGTGTCATCTTTGACCCATGCCTCAAGTTCGACAAACAAATAAACTCTGTTGTGAGAGGTTGCTATTTTCAACTACGTAACATCGCCAAAGTAAAATCATTCCTCACACGAAACGATCTAAAAATCGTTACCAACTCACTTATCACTTCACGATTAGATTACTGTAATTCACTATACCTAGGTATCAACCAATCACATATATCCCGTTTACAACTGGTGCAAAATGCAGCTGCCCGTCTTATAACTGGGACTAGAAACGAGACAGCATCACACCTGTACTGGCATCCCTGCACTGGCTACCCATCAAGTACAGGATTGATTTTAAAGTTCTACTATTTGTTTTTAAAGCTCTACATGGCCTGGCACCCCAGTACATCTCAGAACTCATTCACCCACTCTCCAATCCCAGGACTCAATTACCAGTAAACAGGAAAAAGTCTCAGCTGCTAGTAAACTAAACACAAAACAACGGTTACTGAAATGAACAACAAATGCCCTAACAACCAAACAAACTACTTCATGGAGTGGGAGTAAAGTATAACAACAATACAAGCAGAGGTGATAATGAGCCCCAACAATGACCCCAAAAGAGAATGAGTTTACGACAAAGGTGACGACAGAATCAACAATTAATTTCTGAGATTATTACAGATAGGATTATAACATCAATGGTCAAATTTGAGATGCTTGAAAAACAAACAATTATTCCTGAGGAAAAAGAGGAAGCTAAAAGTAATAATAACTCCTCAAAATCAAGAGCGCCAAGACAGTCCAGTCCTGAATCCTTTGGAAATACAATTGTGATAAAAACTAAAGACTGGTTGTATAAACAGGCAAAAGCAAACAATTGGTATAAGTGGGTGGCATTCACGTGGAGAACAAATAAAAGACTGTTATATGTGTTCTAGAAATCGATATACCAACCATACCAACCTTGGAAAATATTGGATAATTAACCCTTTGTCAAGAGCCATGAGAGAATGTCAAGACATTGATATAAGTCTGTCCAATCAAATTTGTGATTTAACAGTGCCTGAAACGGAAGATCTATACATAGAGAATGCTACCAAAATGATGAAAGAGATGAGGATGCAGGTATGATATCAGAGGACCTATGCGATATGATTTGGAATATTACAAAAGAGTATAAGGCTCTAAATCCGCTACTATGGACTGCTATAAAAGGTGGCCGGAGAGCAGACAAACTTATATTCTACCAGATGCAATTGAGGAGGGATTGTGAATACCAAGTACAGGATAAAGTGGTGGCTGTCAGTTTTGGATCTGCGGCAAAAAGAAGCTCCGCTCCACACTCCCTACATTTTGGAAAGGTAGATGCGCAAGAGTACAAGCGGTTACAGAAGTTGTGATATTACCTTCTCTGCAGGAGGAAGACTCTAGCCTAGTGAATTACGCAGGCATAGAAGAGTTTATGAACCGGACCAAGATGTAACAATTGACCGCATAGGATAACCCAGAGGCATACCCGATAAATTCAAGGCACGAAATGAGGTATAGTTGAGTCAAAAAGGTTAGAATGTGAGTATGTGGGAAATAACGGCCATGGTGATGATGAAGATGAGGAGTATGGGCCAATGAAGGCTTAATCTCTGAAAGACAATTGAACTCCCCGAGAAGGCTCACATATGATCGTGCTAGTAACCTCTCCATGTGAGCCACATCAGTGATCTGAAGACAAAGAAGAAATAACTACAATACTGCCCTGCATATGCATACAGCACACCAATACATGAAGATCATTGAATGAAAGAATGGACAATGTTCTCATTGGACAATGATAATATGGCATAAAGAAGACATGTAAAAAGAGTTCCAGAAAAACTAACATGTGAAATGATAATTGGGATTAAGATTGTATACTGTTACTGTTGAGAAATGGTGAAAGTATGACAAGTTAGGGGTTTGAGAAAGAATTAGATCATTCTTATATTCTCATTCAAGTATTTTGTTTTGCATGGATAAAATAGTTTTTGTTGTTCTTTAGTATGTCTTATTATTTTGTGTTTTTATGTTTTCGTGTTATGTATTCTTTAACAATTATGTGATGTTTAGAATGTTCACGTCTTGTGGAAGAGTGAAGATTCAGGCATAATGTTACGCCACCTACATAACATTGACAATTACGATATATTCTTTTGATTTAGATTTTTATCATATTGATTTCTTTATCTCATTATAACCATTTTTACTGTATAACCATTGATTATTGAATGATGAGTTAAATGTGCCATTTTAGTTCTCCTGGACCTTAGCTGCGCCTTTGACACTGTGGACCACAATATCCTGTTAAGCCGTCTTGAGCACCAGGTCGGTATACAGGGAAGCGCCCTCCAGTGGCTTACTTCCTACTTATCTGACAGATCGTTCTCTGTAGAGGCTGGAAACCTTCTATCCACGTCAGCTCCCATTACCTGCGGAGTGCCCCAAGGCTCAATCCTGGGGCCAATTCTGTTTTCCTTATACATGCTCCCACTAGGTTCCATATTTCAAAAACACAATGTGTCTTATCATTGCTACGCTGACGACACCCAGGTGTACCTCCCCATAGAAACAAGTAATAAGAACAACAGCGCAGTTAGTATCCTCCTTAACTGCCTAGACGAGATCAAAGCGTGGATGGCTAGAAATTTCCTCAAACTAAACGACGCCAAAACAGAAGTGGTACTATTCGGCCCCTCCAACTTCACCATGACCACTGCTGCCTGCTTAGGACCCCTGGCACCCAACCTTCACCCCCATGCCAGAAATCTTGGTGTCATCTTTGACCCATGCCTCAAGTTCGACAAACAAATAAACTCTGTTGTGAGAGGTTGCTATTTTCAACTACGTAACATCGCCAAAGTAAAATCATTCCTCACACGAAACGATCTAAAAATCGTTACCAACTCACTTATCACTTCACGATTAGATTACTGTAATTCACTATACCTAGGTATCAACCAATCACATATATCCCGTTTACAACTGGTGCAAAATGCAGCTGCCCGTCTTATAACTGGGACTAGAAAACGAGACAGCATCACACCTGTACTGGCATCCCTGCACTGGCTACCCATCAAGTACAGGATTGATTTTAAAGTTCTACTATTGTTTTTAAAGCTCTACATGGCCTGGCACCCCAGTACATCTCAGAAACTCATTCACCCACTCTCCAATCCCAGGACACTCAGATCCTCTGACTTGCTCCTCCTGTCAGTGCCGCGGTCGAGGTTAAGGGCTCTGGGCGACCGCGCTTTCTCAGTTGCTACCCCAAAGCTCTGGAACACCATACCATACTCAATCAAATGTTCCCCGTCCATTGAACTCTTCAAAAACAATCTTAAGACACATATGTTCAGCCTGGCATTTGAATGTCTGTGAAGTTTTCCTGACTATTTTATCTATTTGTTTTAACGTATATGATCTTATTGCCTTTGTTCTTATTGTTGACTGCTTTTATGTTTCACTGTACAGCACTTTGGTCATCCTGTGGTTGTTTTAAATGTGCTATATAAATAAACTTGATTTGATGATTTGATCACACTGACAGGTCTCCCCTCTCTCCACACACACACACACACACACACACACACACACACATACACACACACGTGGCTGTTAAGTAGAAGTACTACACCCCCCCCCCCCCCCCCCCAACACTAGCAGTAGGTGGGATTTGCTGCTGGTGATCATGAGGTTAAACTTGAGTAGGCCTCAATTGTTTGTGTGATATTGTATGATAATCATTTGTGACATATTGTGCATTACTTTGTCATCTTCCCTCTTCAGTCGTAGCCCCAGTTTATGTTGATTGTTATTGATCACCGTTACTCCATCAGTTATATTTTAACGTTTTCTCAACATGTCAGCTACATGTCTGTACATTTACAGTAAGTCATGAACGTTATATATTGATGTACATATGGTTAAGTCTGAGATGCAGTACAACTACAAACTGCAATTTTGTTTTGTTTTTCAGTGCTAAATGGAAACCGTTTTTGTTGTTTTTTTACACGGTGGGAATATGTTTATCTAGATTTGTTTGAGGTTTTTAAGTAGATCTATCTAGATTTGTTTGAGGTTTTTAAATATTATCAACATGGAAAACCAAATGTTAAAGCTTCCTTCTATCCACATGCACACACGCACACACACACACACACACACACACACAGGCACGCATGCATGCAGGCACATCAGTGGGCCGCGGATTACCTTCTAATCAGAATGGTGGTTCCTGGGACAACACCAGTTGAAAACCCCTGGTCTATTGGATAGGTGACATTCAAGAGCAAGTAAATGTAACAATGGGAAAGTTACATCAGGGCTCAAATCCCTCAGGCAAGAGAGTCAAAGATAGGATATCATTGTACTCTAATCTATGATCCAAAACAGGAGCTAGAGTTGGAAAATTAATGGCAAAGGAAAGCTGCAGGTAAAAGAGCAACAATAGAATCACAGTACATAGTAATTGGACCACAAGGTGCAGCTATGACAGCACAAGATTCAGATCAACCTTCAGTGATAAAAAATTGGTTTAGAGGTACTAACACATTACCCCACATTACTCTATTAATAAATAAGGGTTTTGAAGCAAAATAATTAGGGGAAATGATGCTCGATGAGAGGGAGGGAACGGATAATCCATTGATTCTCCAGTCATGTTGCGGAAAGTATTTAAAAATGTTGTGTTATACCCACATGACAGGGGTTTTACAGGAAGTGGAAGTGGTTCAGAAACAGCAAAAACTAATGACAACAGGAAAGCCGCACAATGATAGGCAGATGGAGATAGAGACAGAGATGATAGCCAGAATACCTGAAAAGCTATGGTCTAAATTCGACACGGATGTAGGATTAGTGCATTCTGCTAACCCAGTAAGAATCCAGATTAGACAAAATGCTAAACTACCATGGCGAAAACAGTACTACATGAAACCAGAGGCTGAGATGGGAATAGCCCCAACCATAGAAGGTCTAATAGCTGCAGGTATATTGATAGAAACAAAAAGCGATTGTAACACTCCTTTGCTTCCAGTATTAAAAGCGGACAAACAGAAATGGCCGCATAAGAAAGGAAATGATTATGTCATAAAAGGTAACAATGCTGCAGATGAGGCTGACAAGGTGGCCTCAAACAGCAGCAGGGCAGTCCAGGCAGTATTGATCATGCCTGAAGCTGCGCCTACTGAAGAAGATGTTGTTCGTATGCAGGAAAAAGCTGGAGTTTATGAGCAAAACATGTGGCTAAAGAGGGGTGCTGTACGCACCCCCACAGGGTTATGGAGAACCCATGATGGGATGTTGTTGGCACCAACGGCGTTGTTAAGTTTGCTTATCACTAATGCGCATGGTTTTGACCATTGCACAAGGGGGGAGATAATGAGGAAAATTCGAAAAACAAGGTTTTTGGTCACCATACTTGCAAACAATGGTTGATAATCAACTTAATGAATGTGAGATATGTGCAAAAAATAATGTGAGAAAAACTATCACTACTCCATTGGGACACATTCCTACACCTGAGGGACCATTTAGACATTTGGTCATGGACTATGTGGACATGGTTAAGAAGGTAAATGGAAAAAGAAACATGTTAGTAGTCATAGATAGATTCAGTAGATGGGTAGAGGCAGTCCCATCAAAAGATCAAAGTGCGGCTACTGTCATAACATTTTTGACGAGAGAAGTCATGCCAAGGTTTGAGATTTTTTGGAAGAGTAAGCAAACTAAGAGAGAAGAGGTCAGAAAAGGTGGTCTTACGAGCGCAGATACCCCCGCAGGAATTAAAATATGATAATGACCAATGGACTTCAGCTGTCATGTTAGGTGAAGACAGGCTATGTGTTGAAGCTACTCATAAAAGGTTTGGGACAGTAATTGTAGGAAAGGATCAGTGTGAAATAAATATCTGGAAAGGAAACAAATATTGGTGTTTGAAAGTAACATTAGAAAATCAATGGGACCAGGTCAATAAAAAATATGAAGTAGGATTAAGGAGAGGTCAGCTTCCAAATATAGAGTTGGAAATAAAAATAGATCTTAAATAAGAAATTGAAGCCCCTTGTATGATACAAGAACAATATAGTACAGCTGCTCCATCTGAACAAAGTAAACCAGAACAAATCTTAATACCAGTCACTGATAGGCCAGACAGTACCCCAGGTACTGATGAAGTAGATCTAACTTTGGTTACTATTGAAATAGATAGAACCTCAGTCGCTAATGAATTTAAAGAGACTCCAATTACCAGTAAACTAGAAAAAGTCTCAGCTGCTAGTAAACTAACACAAACAACGGTTACGAATGAACCAACAAATGCCCTAACAACAAACAAACTACTTCATGGAGTGGAGTAAAACGTATAACAACAATACAAGCAGAGGTGATAATGAGCCCAACAATGACCCCAAAAGAGAATGAGGTTACGACAAAGGTGACGACAGAATCAACAATTAATTCTGAGATTATTACAGATAGGATTATAACATCAATGGTCAAATTTGAGATGCTTGAAAAACAAGTAATTATTCTTGAGGAAAAAGAGGAAGCTAAAAGTAATAATAACTCCTGAAAATCAAGAGCGCCAAGACAGTCCAGTCCTGAACCCTTTGGAAATACAATTGTGGTAAAAACTAAAGACTGGTTGTATAAACAGGCAAAAGCAAACAATTGGTATAAGTGGGTGGCATTCACTGGAGAACAAATAAAAAGACTGTTATATGTGTTCTAGAAATCGATATACCAACCATACCAACCTGGAAAATATTGGATAATTAACCCTTTGTCAAGAGCCATGAGAGAATGTCAAGACATTGATATAAGTCTGTCCAATCAAATTTGTGATTTAACAGTGCCTGAAACGGAAGATCTATACATAGAGAATGCTACCAAAATGATGAAAGAGATGAGGATGCAGGTATGATATCAGAGGACCTATGCGATATGATTTGGAATATTACAAAAGAGTATAAGGCTCTAAATCCGCTACTATGGACTGCTATAAAAGGTGGCCGGAGAGCAGACAAACTTATATTCTACCAGATGCAATTGAGGAGGGATTGTGAATACCAAGTACAGGATAAAGTGGTGGCTGTCAGTTTTGGATCTGCGGCAAAAAGAAGCTCCGCTCCACACTCCCTACATTTTGGAAAGGTAGATGCGCAAGAGTACAAGCGGTTACAGAAGTTGTGATATTACCTTCTCTGCAGGAGGAAGACTCTAGCCTAGTGAATTACGCAGGCATAGAAGAGTTTATGAACCGGACCAAGATGTAACAATTGACCGCATAGGATAACCCAGAGGCATACCCGATAAATTCAAGGCACGAAATGAGGTATAGTTGAGTCAAAAAGGTTAGAATGTGAGTATGTGGGAAATAACGGCCATGGTGATGATGAAGATGAGGAGTATGGGCCAATGAAGGCTTAATCTCTGAAAGACAATTGAACTCCCCGAGAAGGCTCACATATGATCGTGCTAGTAACCTCTCCATGTGAGCCACATCAGTGATCTGAAGACAAAGAAGAAATAACTACAATACTGCCCTGCATATGCATACAGCACACCAATACATGAAGATCATTGAATGAAAGAATGGACAATGTTCTCATTGGACAATGATAATATGGCATAAAGAAGACATGTAAAAAGAGTTCCAGAAAAACTAACATGTGAAATGATAATTGGGATTAAGATTGTATACTGTTACTGTTGAGAAATGGTGAAAGTATGACAAGTTAGGGGTTTGAGAAAGAATTAGATCATTCTTATATTCTCATTCAAGTATTTTGTTTTGCATGGATAAAATAGTTTTTGTTGTTCTTTAGTATGTCTTATTATTTTGTGTTTTTATGTTTTCGTGTTATGTATTCTTTAACAATTATGTGATGTTTTAGAATGTTCACGTCTTGTGGAAGAGTGAAGATTCAGGCATAATGTTACGCCACCTACATAACATTGACAATTACGATATATTCTTTTGATTTAGATTTTTATCATATTGATTTCTTTATCTCATTATAACCATTTTTACTGTATAACCATTGATTATTGAATGATGAGTTAAGTTCCCATGTGATATAACAAGAGGCAGTCCCGCTAAAAGGAGGTTTCCCTACAAAGATAGGTTTACTCCAGAGGACTGTGGAGATACATGGTGATCTTCACTTCCTTCCTGTAATTGGGCATTAGGACAGAGAGGAAGATGTTTATCTCGATGTACCTCGTGATAAGGGCCTAGGTTAAATCACTATATCACTATGGAATGAGATGATTGTGTTACAGAGACTGTCACAAAGGGTCTGAATGTAATCACAAAAGTTGGGGCTAAGTAAGCCCCAAAGGGGGGAATAGGGAGATATTTTTCAGTATATTCTTAAGAATGTCTTTTCAATATGCTGTGTGTGAATTAAGTGTGGAGAAATACAGAGGACTAGAGACACCTGTCTACCCATGTCTATATTGAGGCTCCCAAAATGGTTACGTCGAAGGCTCTTGCGTCTAAACATACATATGTGATGGTGAGGTATGCGGTAGGCAGTCTAGAAGCTAGACTGAGCGTCTAGAGACAAAAGGAGCCAAGCTGAATAGATGGACGTAAGCCAATCAGAACAGGGTTCTATCTTGAGCCAGGTACGGGAGAGAGAATATATGCATAGTACCTTGTTGCGGTATCCAAAAAAGGGTTTTGGAATGTGTAGCATGACCATGTGACAATGTGTATATAAGTCAGAGTCAAAGAGGAGTGAACCGAGTCTTCTCCGCAGATCTGACTCAGGCTTTTGTCACTATTGGCTGTGGCAAATAGTCTTTAACCTTCAAACTTTGGTCTTCCTGATCTCCCTCTTACAAATGTCAGAGTATTGGTAATTCCACGACAACTTCCGTGGGTTTATTCTTTTAAGAGCTCTCCTCAGGTCAGCCGTGGTTAGGGTCAGAGTGCAGTTGTCCTGGTCCTCAGCTAGCCTCGCTGAGAATGTGTTGAGCTCATCGGGGAGAGAGGTGGCAGGCTGGGCATCAATGCTATTTCTCCCGTTATAGTCTGTGATGGCTCGCAATTCACACCACGTGTCTGGTGTCAGAGCTATGGTAGTTAGACTCCAACTTGTCCTTGTATCTCTGATGGCCCTCTGAAGATCATATATGGACCACCTCAAGGCCTCCCAGTCCCCAGAGCAACAGGCAAGAGGCATTTTTTGGACAGCCCTTCTGTCTCTGCGTGGTGTGTGTGTGTGTGTGTGTGTGTGGTGTGTGTGTGTGTGTGTGTGTGTGTGTGTGTGTGTGTGTGTGATGACGTCATCAGTGACTAGTTTTACTTTTACTTCATTGATAAAAAGGTCGACTTGAAAAAATCAGTAGTCGTGCAAGCACAAGCATCAAGTCAATACCCATGTCAGATACATCAACTGCAAGAAGGGTGGACGTTTTAGCCACAGATGTTCTTGACACTCTTTTGGCTCAATTGAGGAAAGCTGATGTTATGTCCTTGGCTGTGGACGAATACACAGACAACTCGGACACAGCTCAACTTTGTTTATTTGTGCGTTTTTTTATTTGACTGCTTCAGAGGACATCCTGGGCCTAATATCACTGGAAGGACATACAACTGGTGAAATCATTTTCCAGAGGATTGTTGGTTTTTTCAAAGACAACAGACTTAATAAGATAAGATAAGATAGAACTTTATTAATCCCAAAGGAAATTCTTGTGCCAGGTTGCATAGCAATACAGTACAATACAACAATAGTGAAATCGACAGAATAATAAAAATAAACTAACAGATTTACAAATATACAATTTGGAGCGAGTTAACATGCTAGTTACAGACTGTGCTCAGTCTATGGCAAGGAGAGTGAAGGGCCTGTCTGCGTGACTGTCTACTGTCACACCAAGGATTAAATCACTCCACTGCCTCATCCAACACGTGTGCTGTGTGCTCAACTTAGTGGTGAGTTGAAAAATACTGTGGCATCACTTATGTCTATTATTAACTTCATCAGATCAACATCCAGTCTTCAACACTGACTGTTTTGTAAATGAATTGCAGATATGTCAGGTGAGCATTGTGACCTCATTTTACATACCGATGTTCACTGGCTAAGCAAGGGGAATGCCCTCAAGAGGGTCTATGAACTCAGGGAGGAAAGAGTCACTTTTCTCTGTGATTGCAAGCACAAGAAAGCTGACGTGTTTCTGTCGCAAATGCTGGATGATGGATTTGTGAGATGTGCTTTTTAAGCGACATATTTCATCATTTGAATGTGCTTAATCTGGGAGTACAAGGGAGGGATAAAACAGTGGTCAATCTCACTGAAGAACTAACTGCATTTCAAAAGAAACTAGTTCTTTTCTCATCCGATCTCACTGAAAGACTGCTCCACTTTACCACTCTGAATTTATCAAGTCATCAGCACGTGCTACAGACACTGACGTAATGTCAAACTTTTTACATAAATTGAGGGATACATTTGCAACAAGATTTGATTACTTTGACATGCCCAAAGAGTTGCTGCATTTCATAAGTGACCCATTCACCAACGCGTCCCATATTTCCCAAAAAGCACAAGACTTCCTCACATCACTTGACAAAGTTTCCCTGCAACTGGAGATCATTGATATGCAAGCATCATCTGATCTGAAGCATGCACTTGAATATGAGGGCTTCACAAAGTTTTGGACTAAGTGTATTGATGTGGAGAAATTCCGAAACACAAAAAGACTGGCTATTTGTGTGTCAACAATCGGATCAACATATTCCTGCAAATGCAGTTTCTCGCACATGAACGTCATAAAAACAAGTGCCCGTGCCTCCTTGACAAACAAGCGTTTGCATCACTGTTCGCGGATTGCCCTCATTTCATATGAACCAGCCTTCTCTGCCATTGTTCAGTCAAAGAAGTGCAATCTCTCTCATTAGTAGCCTATAGGCATGTAGGCTAGAGAATATTGATGGCTGTGATGCAGGTTAACTGATGTTTGTCTGTTTAAAAGTTGGGGTTATTGGGGTTGGGGTTATACCACAACTTGTCTTGCAAAGAAAATGTCATTCATTAGTAGTTAGATTGTTTGTCTGTTTTAAAAAGTGAAATAAACAAGAAAGATGGTTATATATGTTTGGAAATGCCGGGATACGAGATGTCAGCATTTACCAAATTATATGCTGGCTGACATGATTTGTTGTAGCATACATTTGTTTCAAATATATTTGAAAATGTGACCCCCAGAACAATATAGTTGAACAGCCATGCTATACAGTATGTTCACACTAGCATACATATATTTAATCACATTCTTTCACATGTTGACACAAAGTTCTCTGATTAGGCAGCAGGACCAATGGACTGCTCTTATGCACCATGTTGAATGTATTGCTACTGTCAAGGGTATAAAACAGCTAACATCAGCAATAAGAAAGAGAAAAACAGACACCCCCATTATCTTTTATTTATCTGTATTTGTAATTATTATTATTATTATTTACTTTCATCGATTTCATCATTCATAATTTCATTGCGTTTTAAGTCTAGACTACTAAGCTATTGCACCTCCGTGCCACTAGATGGCGCATTACGCGATGGTGGTATATAGTCGTAATTACGCCACACACAGGAGAAGAATAAATCCTCCTGCAGAGACATTAACACCAGCTCGAAGTGTGTTGTTTCTACTTTGTACCACAGCAAAGCTATACCCGGCTGTGCAGCGGGTTTGCCACTGGCCCAGGTACCCCTAGGCCTGAGGCCAGTAACACTACCATAAATGTATGTTACATTTGAGTCTTATTTTACTGCAGTGTGATGTGCAGAGGACAGTGATGCTTCCAAGCACCCCCTGCTTGATTGTCGAAGATACTGTTGATTTCGTATTGATATTTCTAGCTGAAAGTAATGCACCTAGGAGCCAGTAATGTACTGCACAGTCAAAATTTTACAGCATAGCCTGGGCTTGATCGTCATACAACCCTTCTTACTTCATACATACATTCAAATTAAATCTGATACATTGTATTGAGAATATACACATGCTGATCACCTTTGTTTACATTCTACCAGATTCCTTCCACCGCACAGAGCCACACACATGTAACGCATGGCTATTGAAGCAAATGTGCATGTACACACACCCAGACACAAATAAAGGAAGTGTACCAAATGTATCCAAATGGGATGGCATGGGAAAAATTGGAGTCAGATCAGCACAGGTTTGAATCATGGAGTGTGTGTCGTACTTCACTGTAATGACAGCGAGGCAGTGCATGTTGAGCCAATACAGTCTGTGTCATCTGTGACAAACAGCTCAACAAGCACTCAAAGTAAAGATAAAATGTGCAACAGCCCCATCAAGTGATGTGGCATTGAGTAAGGCGCTAATCTATTCCTAACACAATCTGTTATATATGAGAGAGAGAGAGAGGGATATGTGTGATCAAACTTGTATCTGCCATTTGCTTTGTTTGTTTGACTTCATGTTTGCTTGACATCAGCGGCACAAACAGTAGGTGTCACCACTACAACAAATAGGATGCTTGCTCCAGAGCTCTTCACTTTAAACTAAGCAACGTCCACATCTGAATGAACAATGTTGAACTTGGAATCACAGTGGAGTAATGCCTTATGGTTCCCAAAGAAACAAGCTGATATTCACTGAAACAAATTGTGCTTCCCTCCACTACACTCCTTTCCACAGGCCATCAGGACTGTGAACTCCAGCTCCAACACACCCAGGGCCCCCCCACTGCCCCTCACATACACAGGACTATGAACTCTGACCTCACCAGGGCCACCCCACTCTTTCTTTTTTGTCTGGGAAATCTACAAGGGTTGATCTCCGCAGGCGGCCAAACTGATCTTACTCCAGCCCCTCCAATCTGCAGCTGTGTCGGATCTCCTCAACAGTTGGTGGAATTGACGGACAAATGGTATTTGCTATGTATTAGTGGGATAATAATCACTGTCCCGTTCTAGTGTGTTTTCCATGTGTGGGATTGTACAGAGCAAATTTTTGGATGAGCTCTGTAGGATCTTTTCTTAGGTAGTGTCCAAGGAACCTCGGCTGACATTGAAATGTATTTCGCAGTGGTTGTTGTTTTACTGCTTCGTACACAGCCTCATTGGCAACATGGTAAAGTTTCACCTTGATATTAATAGATACATTTCACTTCCAAATATTTTCTAAGTTCCAAAAGGCTGCCCATGCCTTCTCCTTTCTTGCCTTGAGGCCATGTTCATTGGAGGCAATATATGACCCAAGATATTTGAAGTCTTCAAACAAACTTCAATGGCTTGCCATTGATGGTGTTAGGTTCTGGTTTGATATTGTAAACCAAGATCTCAGTGTTTTTCTTTGTGTTAATTTGGAGACCAGTCTCTGCAGCTACTGTGGTCAATTTGTTGACCTGATCTTGTGCCGCTGTAATAGTGTTTTCGAGAAGACAAATATTGTGTGCAAACTCGAGCAGCATTCAGGATGTCTTCTAGATTGTCTTGGCTTCAGTATGAACACTGGATCTCCTTTATTGGCATGCTTCATAATCCAATCAATTCCAATAATAAAGAGCAATGGTGCAAGGACATCTCCCTGCAAAACTGTCCTAATCTCAAAGTCTTGGCTGATGTTACCATCTACAAGAACTGCTGATCTAGATTTGGTACAGTGTTTTAATTGCAGCCACTACTTTTACTGGGATTCCAGTATCTGGAATCTTGAATAGATATTGAATAGTTTGTATTCTTCTGACCATATGAATCTGCTCAACTCCACTCCATCCTTTTCTAAGCCCAGCATACATCTGAGTTTTGTGTCAACAAGGTCTCTTATTCTGTTGTGAGGCAATTATAGAGTTTTGCTACCCTGGAAATCCAGAGTTCTCGCGAGAGCACAATTAGAATTTGCTCAGCGAGTCACTCTGGTAACGAGTAACATGCTCATTAGCAATTCCTGTTGTTCCGAACATAAACCAATCACATCGGTGTATCTGATATAGGCGGGCCAGAGGCGGGCTAAACAGATGACGTCAGCGCTGCGACGGAATCAGTCAGTAAACATTGCAAGATGGCTATCGAAAATGTTGACTGAGTATCTGCAGCGATACCACTTTTTTTCAGACCGAGTACAAGTACTTACATTTGGGTACTTGCCGATACCGAATACCGATACGAGTACTTAATAAAACCATTACAGTTCTAATGACTTTGAAAACATGTAATTTTTTGTCTTGGGGGGGGGGGGGGGGTGGCTCCGTTAATTTGCGGTTCTGATGGGGGGGGTGGGGGGGTGCTCCGTTAATTTGCGGTTCTGATAGAAGTGGGGGTGCTCCGTTAATTCGCGGTTCTGATGGGGGGGGGGGGGGGGGGGGGGTGGTGGTCCGTTAATTTGCGTTTCTGATGGGGGTGGTGCTCCGTTAATTTGCAGTTCTGATGGGGGGGGGGGGGGGGGGGGGGGGGGTGCTCCGTTAATTTGCGGTTCTGATGGGGGGGGTGCTCCGTTAATTTGCGGTTCTGATGGGGGGGGGGGGGGGTGCTCCGTTAATTTGCGGTTCTGATGGGGGGGGGGGTGCTCCGTTAATTTGCGGTTCTGATGGGGGGGGGGGGTGCTCCGTTAACTTGCGTTTCTGATGGGGGGGGTGCTCCGTTAATTTGCGGTTCTGATGGGGGGGTGCTCCGTTAATTTGCGGTTCTGATGGGGGGGGTGCTCCGTTAATTTGCGGTTCTGATGGGGGGGGGGGGGGGGTGCTCCGTTAATTCGCGGTTCTGGTTAATTGGTGGGGACATGTCCCCAGCGTCCCCACTAAATTCTATGCCCATGCTCGGTACCATGCGCAGTTGCTATTAAACATCCATAAACGACAACTCGGTTGCATCTCTTTATTTCAATATTCCTTGGCTAAGAATATTACAAGGTTAACGTTGCGTTGCCAAAGTGGTATCTCCGTGGTATTTCCATTAGGCTACATTTACGTCTCTCTGTCAAACTATTCTCCAAAACAAACTTGTTTCCGTCCTCTGGATACGTCACCCCGTGTATTCTTCTGATTGGTCGTAGTGTTATCCAATTGCGTGCAGTGACATTTTCAAACGCATGCTTGGTGCCGCCCCTCGAGTTGGGCCATTTTCATTGCTCATTACCAGACCTACAGCTTTCTAGATGTGGGTCTGGATTTCCAGGCTAGAGTTTTGCACCAATTGACATCAAAGTAATACCTCGAAAATTGGTGAGGAGGGATAGATGTCCTTTGTTCGCTGAACGGAATCTGGGTCTCAAAGTCTTTCTGCCACAACATTGCCTCCATATTTGCACACACTCACATACACACAGTTAGTATTATGGTAGTAGTATAGCTGTATACTTTGTTTTATTTTAATTTTATTTTACACAGAATTTATATTCATAGTTCTATTTCTATTCTGTTAGTTCTATTTCTATTTTGATAGTTCTATTTCTATTTTGTATTCTTTTATAATTACTGTCGGCTGTCGGGCGTTTTGCACACAAGGTTTTTCACTCACTGCTTATACTCACGTGTAAACTGTGAAGTGACAATAAAAAATACTTGACTTGAGTACATAGTACATGCACTCACATAGTCTCACTATATAACTTATTACAGAACTGACATACACACATGCAGACATACATGGTCTGTACTCACTTTAATCTAATTTGTTTTCCATTTTTATACTGCCTTTTATATATTTTTTTATATTTATCATTCCTGGTGGTCTTTTTCACTGTAAATATTGCAAATATTCTGATTCTGATCACTCCAATTCATGCTATCTGTAGTGTTCTTTTGCACATTCCGCTGATCATTGCCACTTTTCATTTCACTACATATCCTGTATGTGTATGTGACAAAGTTCTTGAATCTTGAATCTTCATGTACCCTCCTTTCTTGCTGTTAGTATTTCTTAGGTGTCCTACAAATTCTGTAGGTAACCTATTGCAGTGTTTTTCAACCTTTGAGGCATACCGCCAACCAAAAATGTTACAAAATGACACATAAATTAACAAGGTCATTATTGCGCGACCTACCTACTCGTGTGCCGTGTACAGTGGTTGAAAATCACTGACCTATTGTATTCGTTAGTGTTATTAGTATTATGGGTCCTACGAAATGCATAGAAACCCTATAGCATTTGTTAAGCGTTATTAGGGGGCCAAGCATGAAAAGGGTGAGGCACACCATTGTAATTGTTGCTGTTTTTTATTATTTGTATTTCGCCAGACACATTTATGGTACTAAAACCACATGATCGCTTTTTATGAAACTTGTTTCACCCCCTCTCATCCCCCTGCCTCACTCCTTTCCTTCTCCTCTCCTACCTTACTACCCTCGCTCCCTGTCTCCATCCTTACCTCTCCCTGCCTGACTCCCTCTCTCCCCGCTGCCCACACTCACCCGGGTGGAGGTGGCAAACATGTATTTGTCTCGGAGCTGGAAGCTGTCCACCTGGTCCAGGATGAGCCGGCGGTTTTGCTTGCTCTGGAAGAAGTCGGTGCTGCTGAGGACGCTGGAGACTCCCTGTGGCTCGAGGCGCTGGACTAGCACCGTGGTGGCCAGGTCGTAGGGCTCCACGCCCCTGAAGATTTGGGGTGATAGGGGGAGAAAGAAAGGGAGGGAAGTGGGAATAAATTAAAAGGAAGCAAAATATGGATAGAGGGATATATTTGCCACTGCTGCCCTCACTTGTGTATCTGCCCTTACTTACTTGTACATTTATACTACTTAATATTCAATCAATACTTCTGGAGACAACATAACATTACATTTTATATTTTTTACCATTATTATGTATATTGTGCCGCTCTATATATACATATATATATAACAATTCTAACAATTTCTATTCTTGCTCATTTTTGCCTACTTTTTTGCGTACTGTTGCCTGCCATGTCACAAGAATTTCACTGTTCAGAATGGTGTTATGGAAGACAATAAAACACTTTGACTTGACTTTAGAGAGGGGACAGCAGGAAAGGAAAGACGCTGGGTGGGAGTTGGCGATGAGGCGAAGGAATGGAAGAGACAATTCAAGGAGCAAATTTAGACATTGGTCATGATGAGCTTTGTTTTCCGGTGTAAGAATCTATCCAAGAGAATTAGAGAGGGGGGGGGGGATAAGACAACAGAAACCACGGCTTCTGCTTTTACCAAGAAAGCCAAACAGAGGCAATAGTGTCTCCACTGGGCTCTGCTTCCCGGATGGCCTGAAAACATACCGCCTCAACAAATGGATGCCTTCTGGAGTCATGGCTGCAGACGCACAAGCACTTTTGCATTTTGAATCGAAAAGAAATCCAGCAGTCTGTGCTGAGGTGAATACAGTTCTTTAAAGCACCACTATACTTTCTCATACTCAGTTCATACTCTCATACAAAAACATTTTTTTAAGATGCTGGCAATATATTGGGTTTTGTCTGACCGGGAAAAAATTAGAAAGGTCCATGCTGAATATCATGGAGCACCGAATGTAAGGCGAACCTGTGCTGCAAAACAATACATTTACATTTACATTTAGGGCATTTGGCAGACGCTTTTATCCAAAGCGACTTGTTGAAGGAGACAGCAATATATTGCTGTGGTACATGAAGATAAGAATAGAGCTGTTTTTGAGCATTCATAGTTATGAGGCTAATTGAACGAGTTTCATAATTGCCAAGTTGCCTGCATAAATAGCTGGGATAAGAGCAGATGTGTGATTCTGAGCACGTTACCAACATCTAAGTACATACAATATGCTAAGCTAAGATATGCTAAGAGTCTAGGTGAACTCTGAACAGGTGAAACTCTGAACTCTTGCGGAAGCTGGCGAGCGACTCTGCTGTCCTAACATCAGTCGGGAGCTCATTCCACCACTGCGGTGCCAGAACAGAATGAGCTGTTACTTGGAAGAGAGATGTTTGGCTGTTTTTAGTGAAGGTGGTACCAGTCGTCTAGCCGAAGTTGTTGAGTGGAGTAGGGTCTGACTAATGTTTGGAGGTAGGTAGGGGCGGTTCCACTGACAGACATGAAGGTCAGTACCAGAGTCTTGAATCTAATGAGAGTGATTACCGGGCCAGTGGAGGTCGCGGAAGGGGGGAAGGGGAGGTTACATGGGAGAATTTTAGGAAGTTGAACACAAGGTGCGCTGCTGTGTTCTGGATGCTTTGTAAGGGTTTGATTGCAGAGGCGGGGAGTCTAGCCAGGAGAGAGTTGCAGTAGTCAAGGTGAGTGATGACGAGCGCTTGGACCAGAATCTGTGCTGCTTCATGTGTGAGGAAAGACCGGATCTTGCAGATGTTGTAGAGAGCAATTCTACAAGATCGGACCACAGAGGTAATATTGCCGTTGCAGGACATCTGGTCATCCAGAAGGTTCCTTGCAGTGGGTGCAGGGGAGACTTCAACTTCCTCAAGGGTGACAAGTAGGTCCATCTGAGGGCAGTCTTTCCCCGGTATGAAGAGATGCTCAGTCTTGTCTAGGTTAAGCTTGAGGTGGTTGGCAGTCGTCTATCTGCTGATGTCAGCCAGCAGGGCAGTCTCTGTATAGTGTGCGGCCTTGAAGCCTGACTGATGAGGGTATGGCAGGTTGTTTTGAGAGAGATAGGACGATAGTTGGGTAGAGACAGCATGTTCTACGGTTTTGGAGAGGGATGAAAGGAGAGATATAGGTCTGTAGTTCCGGACGTTGGTGGTGTCTATGCATATTGATTTCTTCAGAAGAGGGGGCGAAGCAGGTAAGGCTTACAGGGGTGGGTGAAGTGGGAGGGAGGATAGCAGCAGGGGTGAAAGAGTAGGTATTGTCTTTCAGCTTCTTTGTAAAGTAGGTGACAAAGTCATCAAAGTAAATAAAAAAATCAGCAGGAAACAGGGCGTTCTCTTATCGAGCACCCTATCTGTGGAACAGTCTGCCACCTGTAATCAGGGAGGCTGACTCTGCTGATATATTTAAGGCGAGACTAAAAACCCACCTATTTACCCTCACCTTTGGCTGCTAGGAGTGCCCCACAGCTCTAATTTACAGCTAAATCAATACCGTTAGCACTAGCCTACCCTAGCTGCCGATGGGTACTAGGTCTGAGGATACTTGTATGTTTCCTGCTTACTGTGCTCCATCTAACCCTCATGTTGTCTCCATTATCTAGAGTGCTGCTGTGATCGTGACTGGATACCTGGCCACCTCACCTGCCGGCTACCAGCTTGCTTTCCAGCCAGCACCCCATCACATTATTACTATTTCATTTACTATCTGTACTTTGTTATTTGCACTCTGTCATTTGCATTTTGTCATGTTTTGTTACCCCTGTTTTTAAATGCCCGTATGACACCCATTGCACTCTGAACCATCCCTGGAAGGAGGGATCCCCACTCTGAGGTTCCTCCTCGAGATTTCTTCCTTGTTAATTAAGGGAGTCGTTTCTTGCCCTTAGGGGGGCGGGGCTAGGGGGGTGTCATGAATCACGTTTGGCCCATAACAATCTGGCCTGTAAAGCCCTTTGAGACTGTCTTGTGATTAAGGGCTATACAAATAAAATTGAATTGAATTGAATTGAATCAGCTCTGAGGGAGGAGGGAAGAGGAGGGGAGGGGGGGTTGAGGAGGGAAGAGAACATGGAGAAAAGTTTCCTGGGGTTGGAGGCGAAAGAGTTGATCTTTGTAAGGTAGAAGGCAGATTTGGCTGCTGACACAGTAGAGGTGAAATCTGAGAGGTGGAGGTGGTGAGAGAGATCATCAGCAGAGTCTGAATTCCTCCATTTTCTCTCAGCTGACCACAGCTCTGTTCTAGGAGCCCGAAAAGCTCCGGACAGCCAGGGAGGGGGAGGAGAGGATCATGCTGGTCCAAGGAGGAGGAGAGAGAAGATTGTCAGAGTGGAGGAGGCTTCCTCAACTGACAGGAAGGAGAATTGTTGAGGGGGTGGTAGTGAGGAGAGGACAGTTGCGGAGAGAGTAGAAGACTAATAGTAAAAGTAGGAGAAGAGTTTTCAGGTTTCTGCGGGAGGTGACGATGTGAGGAGTAGTGGAGGGAGGGAGAATTTAGGGGGAGGGAGAAAGCGAGAAAATGGTGGTCAGACACAGGGTGGGTGGTAACAGAGAGTGCCGTAGTGGTGCAGGACCTTGTCAAGTTGGTCGACTTGGTTCCCGGCTCTGTGGGTGGAGGGAGAAGGGGTCAGGCCGAATGTCGCAAAAGAGTTTATGATTGTAATTTCTCTGGCTGGATGTTGAAGTCACCCAGAATGACAGGTGGAGTGCCATCTTCAGGAAAACAGCTGGGGAGGGCATCCATCTCATCGAAGAAGTCACCAAGAGGGCCTAGTGGTCCTGTTACCCCACCTCACCGAGAGGGTCAGGGAGTGTGGGTGAAAGAGTAGGGAGTGGAGAGGGCGGCTGGAGTGGCAGTGTTTTTCGGGGTGATCCAGGTCTCTGTGAGAGCCAGGAGGTGGAGAGAATGGAGGGCAGTGTAGGCCAAAATTGTCTCAGTTTTTTGACTGACGATTGGCAATTCAACAAAAATAGCTAAGAAATACAGCACTGATTGTTTCTCCAATTACCAACAACATAATACTATGCAGCCTTCTTTCAAAACAAATTGTTTTGAAAGATAGTGGTGAAATCAAGTCACTAGCTATGTTCACATTTCACTCAGACCATGGTGCCTGTAAACATCGAATTGCAAAGTACAATATATGTTTGGGAACTATATGGATGGTGTAAGATGTGTTCTGTAACTGAGCAGAGAGTGGGAGGAATAAGAGGCTAGTTCCAGGGAGCTGCAGGTCAGTCGTCATCATCTGTTCAGAGGGACAACAAGGGGGGCTCAGACTGAAATACACAAATAGATGTATAAATAAGCAGAATAAGAAGACCGGAAGGTCTTGCACAAAATCGAAACCTCCCCCTTTTCAATTGGGGTATTGTGTACAATCTGGAAGTGGGCTGTGTGGTTTGGGGCCATTTGTTGTATCTATACTGACAACTACGGGATCTTCCTTTGTCTGAATCATTGCTGTTGTATTAACGTCCCAACTCTCTCAACTCTGGTTGAGATGTCATCAGTCTGCAGTGGTGGGCTGGCTGGCTGTTTATTGTGAAGCGTTCCCTCAGGACTCCAGGGCGAAACAAAACATTTGCTGCAAAACCCTCACTCAATCTCTCTTATCCCACATACACAGCCAGCTTCTGCATACCCACACCCAACTTCATACACATGTATTTGGCTGCAGGTAGTCCCTCTTTAGCTGTGCTTCCACCAGGAGTACCTGGATCTTTTCATCCCAGGATGGGTCCAAAGTCCCATGAATATTATAATATAGGAAAATTTGTCTGCTGACGTATGAAAAAGGGACAGCTGTTTTTACAACTAACATCTCTGAATCATCCAAATGCACACCTCCACACACCCACATATCACAATCTCCCTCATCAGTGAACTACCGTTCGCTACACTATTTTAGACTTGGATTAAAGAGTGAAAATCCATTTTAAATACATATTATATTTTGGTGAAAAGACGTCCTCAGTCAGCTATATGAGGTTGAGAGTTGAATCGTTTTTTCTTATTGGAAAATGCTGCATATATTAAAGCTATTTGGGTTAACAATGTTAGTTAGCAATGGTTATGTTTAGGTATTCGATTTGTGAGCGGGATAAAGCTTTAACCTCTTCATTAGAAGGGCTCTTTCTCAGGTTTTTGCAAAAAAAATAACATTCAAAGTTAATGGAGCACACGCGAGTTCTCCACAGACTTACAGAGTAGCCAGACAATTTATTTAAAGTAGCCAGCTAGATTAATCTGATGGTCCGTAGCCCTTGCCATAGGTCTGGTGTTGTGCTGCTCCATCTGTGCCTCCACTTTGCGTCCTTCTGTCTCTATTTGCATCCTTCTGTCTCTGTCTATGTACCTCCTAAGGCAGCAGTATGGGCATGGATAGATCCATTGACCCACAGTTTTTGATTAGGAAAGGATCTCACCTTAACCGTGGGTCCACTAGCATTGCTATTAAGCTTGTCACCATGTCAGCAAACTCACTGACATCACTGGAGCAGGATTGGAACATATGCCAGTCAGCATCGCTCATGGCAACCACCGGACCACCGCCTTACTTCCCTCGTCACGACCACCTCCCGTACTATCCTTTGTTTATATTCTGGCAGCAGGAAAATGTTGGCATGGTCCAACTTGCTGAATGGGGGAAGAGAGGCCGCCTTGTAGCCTCTCTTGAATGGTGTATAGCAGTGGTCTTTCTCCCCTGGTAGCACACATAATGTGCTGACAGAAGTTCGGCATGACTTTCTTTAGATTGGCCCTATTACAGAACCCCGCCACCACCACAGCCGCGTCAGGATGTTGGGTCTGGTGCCGACATATCATGTCGGGCCGATAGTGCCACATCGGTGTCCGCTAGTGGTGGGATGTAGACAGCTATATCGATGACCGTGATTAACTCCCGGAGAAGATAGTATGGATGGCAAGAGATTGTCAGATGCTCCAGGTTCGGTGAGCAGAGTCTTAATATTCTGAGGGTTGCACCACATGCTGTTGGTCATGAAGCAAAGCCCTCCACCCTTGGATTTCCCCATCTTCCGTCCTGTCCGCACAGAAAACGGAGAAGGACTCGGTCGGGCAAATGACTTGATCCGGCCACTCAGGATCGATGTAAAAAGTATCCGAGAGCCTGTGTTGTAGACTGTACTTAATGTCCAGGAGTGTATCTTGCTTGTATGTTGTTAGTGCCAAATACAATATACAAATACAAAAAAAACAATCTCCTCAGAGTTACCACGACGGCGATTAGACACGGCCACGCCAAGACGGTTCAGAGTGAGTCAATTAACTTAAACTATATGTATTATGTAGAAAAATTCGAGAATTTGGGACAGTTGCAGGACATTGAGGATAAAATGTTGAGCCCAGAGTGAGAAGGAGATGAGAAGCAGAAGCAGATTCGAGCATGCACACACAAATTCTGAGATGGCAGATAAAATACACATTTGCATATGAGAAAAGTAGTTGGCCGGAATATCTCACTAGATGAGGGGTGTAGAGCGGGGTGGTAGAGCGGTTATTTGGCAACCGGAAGGTTGCTGGTTCGATCCCTGGCTCAAGGTGTTCCTGAGCAACACATCTAATCTTAACCGCTCCCAACAAGCTGCCTGTTTCCTTGCATGGCTAACACCGCCGTTGGTGTATGAATGAATGGGTGAATGTGAGGCAATAGTGTAAAGCCCTTGGAGTGGCCACTAGTCTGAAAAGCGCTATATAGTCCAATTACCATTTAGGTGTTTGTTTTGCCAGATGCCAGAGCTTATGGAAAACTCTGATATAGTATCTTCACAACTACAAGGGCTATAATATGTAATCTTGGTACCAAAATAAACATAATATCTGTAAGATTGTTGTACAAGTGAAATAATCAACGTGGATGCTGCTGGCTCAGAGTGAATAAAGGTAGAACAGAGCATAGCCTCAACTGAAGATTTTTCTGTGCTATGACCCCTAGAATTGATGCCAATCGAGAGGTTTTAGTAGATGTAGGTTTAGGCAGTCTCCAAATAAAACCAATGAACCCAATCAATGCAAATATGTAAAATACAAACATGATGAGACAAATAGGTTTGCGCAGGTTTGTCCTTTGTTACATTTTTGCATTTGACCCTTCTCTTGGAAGGTCAAAGCCAAACCATCGCAAGTTCACCATAAGGCCACCAGATGGTGCTAAAGACCATGTGTTCAGATTGAAGGCAATTAAGCTACTTTACATTTACATACATTAAAACAAAATCTGAATATATATATATATATATAATTTCCCTCCCTCCTCCACAGTTCTATACATAATTTTGTTCGGGGAGAGCTTACCAGAAGTAGGATTTCACCTGCTCTTGGATCAATACCCATGTTTCGCCAAAGTCGTCCGATTTCCACAGCTACAGCAGCACAAGTGAAAGGAGGGGATGGAAAAGGAGGGAGGAAGAGGAGGGGAGGAGAGGAGAGGAAGAGAGCGAGAAAGCGAGAGAGATATGAACAATGGTAGAATGGAAACGTCATACAAAATACAAGAATACAAACATTTTACATTAATTTAAAAAAAGAAATCATATTCCATAAGGAGCAACAACTGGTGAACTCAAACTAATGTTGGGGACACACTACAGCATAATTGGGGCAATTTAGATCCAATTTTGACCCTCCTGACAAAGGCTCAGTACCGATTATCTTGTAGTGTGTGGTGTTTTCAGATGACAACTGATAATAACTGAATACGTTTCTTTTTTATAGGTGACAGAGTCTCCTTCAATACTGGAGGGCTAGCTGTCAAGGTGTTTGTCCTGATTTTGGTGCCTTCAGTGAGTTTTTGATTATGTTTATTTTTTAGATATGAGCCTGTAGGCTACATGGTTTTACATTGTGATCAACAGGGTTCATCCAGAGCGCATTAAGTGAAACTGAAGTACTGCGCTTTATGGTAATTAAGTTAGCATTATAACATTAGCAATACAATAACCATGGATGTATTGATTATAACCATCAATTAACTTCTGCTTTTCAAAGAAGAAAGTCTGTCTCTGTCTATTGGTCTGTAGGTCTGTGTGATGGCACAGGTTGTACCTGTTTGTTGGGGTGTGATCCATCATATCCCAGCACCAGGTTGGCTTGCTTGCTATGGAGTAGCAGATCAGTGGGCTTGAAGCGTATGGGGAATCCCTGCACCGTCTGGCAGAAGTCAAACGTGTTCCACAGGTAACTGTTGGTGACGTCCGCAAACAGGTACTGGATGGCAAGGCAGCAAGGAAGGAAAACTACCTTAAAAATCAACCTTTTTTTAATATACAAGAATGAAGTGGTTGTTTTTACTCGATTAAAAGTTGAAGGTCAAACAAAAGGTGTGACAAGAAACCTGAATTCTGCAAGCATAATGCAGAACAGGTTTAGAAAAAATCGATTTTAATTTCAGTGTTCACTTAAAATCTGTATAAGTTAGTGTGTATGTAGTAGATATTAGCTACATTAGTGACCCTACGTTAGTGGAAAAACAGGGCCTTTCAGATGTGGGGAAATGCTCACACACACCCTACAATGTGCATGTTTATTTCTGGTCCCCTTCTTGCATTATGTGTCTCTTAAAATTTGTAAAAAGACACTAACATCAGTAGATGATCAGCAGCAGCACCAAACACAGGTGGCATGGACGGCACCAAACACAGGTGGCATGTAACTTAATTAACTTAACTTAATTGCAGCTTGTAACTTAATCACTTTAGCATGTGAGCATTGAACCAATTAGAAGTTTTGTCCCATGCCATAACCTGTGTTTCAACATAGCTGGTGCTAACATTTCCTGGAGGTCAAGTGCTGGGTTAGAGGTGGGTGCCACGGTGACCCAGTGGTTAGCACAGCTGCCTCACAGCAAGAAGGTACTGGTTTGGAGATCAACCACTGCCATCAGTCACCACTGCCTTTCCACTTGGGCCTTTCTGTGTGGAGTTTCCCTGTTATCCACATGGGTTTCCTACACACCACAAATCTGCCCTGCCCATAGGCAAGGCAAGGGAACTACAACTGCAGTTGGTTCCTGGACACTATCAAATAAGGTTAGGCAAACGCAGAGAATGAATCTCCCCACAGGAATTCATTCTCTGCATTTGAATATCTCCTTCTTTTCTTTAGTTGATAAGTTCACCTGAGGGCCACCAGGTAAGCCAGAGGTGGACTTGTTCATAGTGTTGGCGGCTTACCCTTCTGTTGTCCGCTGGGCTGTGGTAGAACTGGGCGATCAGCTGCTTGCTGTCCTCCTTGGCCCCCGAAAATCGGAATCTGTCTGAGACCAGCGTGAAACTGGTCCCGTAGTCATAGGACACATACACCTGCCAGGCGCCACAGGAGGGCGGGGGGAGATAGAAAAGGACAAGAACAGGAGAGGAAAGAGGAGACCATGTACGATTTAAATTCATTGCACTTTTGGCTGAAGCGGGGGGGGGGGGGTAGGGTTGGGTATCGTTTAGATTTATCCGATACCGGTGCCAAACCGATACTTTTAAAACGATACCGGTGCCAAAACGGTGCCAGAACCGATACCTTCTTTAAAAAGAGCAAACAACAACCAGTGTTAATTTCGTTAACGAAATGTTTGACGAAAAATATGCGTTAACGACCTTTTTCCCATGACTAAGACGTGACGTTGACGTGACGAAAACGGATCTTTGAAAATAAAAACTGTGACTAAATCTATTTTTACTTTCGTTGACGGGACGAAAATGTTAGTGGTGGACGAACGGACATTCAAAATTGAATTAATTATTAAAGAGTTTGATTCCAAAACGCGATAAGCGCCATTAACAAAAAAAAAAAGAATCGTTTCTGCAAAACGCGACAACCGGCTAGTTTCTCTGCATTATATTATGATATTATTATATTATTATATTATTCCCTTTCTTTCCAAACTGTGATAAACGCCACGACAGATTTTCAGCAGACTCAGATATATCCGCTCGGCCAATCACAGCGCGCCATTCCCGTGACGTCACTAGCCTAGTGACAGCTGTCAGAGTCCTGTCAGAGACAACACACACATATCGTAAGAGATTTTAAGCGAAATTATTCATTGAATGAAATAATGAATAACTTTGATGGAACAGAGGAGCCGGTGGTTGTTTCTACAGTGGGAAAAAAACAAACCATCAAAAGATCATCATAGACGGGAGAATGTGAAGAAAATGCGACATTCCTGGCGGTGGTCGCTAGACCTTATTAAGACGCAGAAGCGCCTGGTCCTGTTCAACTTTAGTTGAATGAGCGTAGAAACACTGGACGTTTTGATCAAGATCACCAGCAATGAGCTGATCACCGTGACTACAGTCCGTCTTCTTGGTGTGTGTGTTGCCGGCGATTTCTTACACACACACACACACACAAGACGGACTGTAGTCACACTTATCAACTCATTGCTGGTGATCTTGATCAAAACGTCCAGTCTTTCTACGCTCATTCAAGTAAAGTTGAACAGGACCAGGCGCTTCTGCGTCTTATAACAGTTAATAAGGTCCAGCGAGTGGAGTGGGGGGGGGGGGGGGCAGGCGCGCATTGTCGGGTTTTTATCAATCAGATGAATGCATCAAATCTTCGCGCAGTATGACGATCTATGCAATCACTAGAAGGATACCCGGTCTGAAATGCGGTGGATATTTAAAATGGCATTTTAACTACTGGCACCGAAATGAGGCACCGAAATATGCGTTTTGATTCGGTACGGTTAGTACCGGTTGTACGGGAACCGGTTCCATAGTGGTACCGGTTCTCGGTACCCATCCCTAGGGGGGGGTATGAATATATCAAACCCTCCACTGCCTCAATGAACACACACACTGTTCGTGTCCAAGACAGCAAGTATCGACTACAGTTCATTTAACTATGCTCAAGTAGGGCTGGCCGATATGGCCACAATCTTCTATCCTGATATACATAGGTCATACAATATATATAGAACTATCACAATATAGCACATTTTCTGGTAATTTGATGTATAAATAGTCTGTATAAAATTACCAACGATGTTGTTTACTGTCTGAATGAACAAATTGAAAAGTACAGTGTATTTTATCATTTTATTAAGAACTAGCGCAAATAATAGAACACCTAACAGTTTGTGAAGTTTAGAAAATGACATCACTTTACAGTAATAGAGCCTTTAAAACCAGGAAAAGAAGTTAGTGTAGTGTTTACTTTGATGTAGTAAAGACCTTAATTTAGGCTTGTGTATAACTAATAGATAATTTCAAGAGCAGAACATAAGGAACGTGTGTGTGTGGTGGCGTGTGCGCCTGTGCATATGTGTGTGTGTGTGTGTGTGTGGTGGCTAGGGTTGGGAACCGAAACTCCACCGAAAATCCAAAATGCCAGGTACCGGTACCAGAAAAATGTAATTTCTGCTTATCGGTTCCTAAAAGAGATATAAATCTTTATAATTTTAAACAAAGGCTATATGTCTGCAAGGATGTGGCGGCTACCTGCCAGGACGTTTAAAAAACATTTATCTGCCAGGACCTGTACATCACACATCAACGCAACAACACGACGTGTCCAAGTGTGGTTTTACTTTGTAAAAGAAAGCGACGACAAGGCTAAGTGCAGTAAATGTGGGAAATGTATTAGCTGCAAGGCAGGTTGCACCTCAAATCTGACTAAAGATTTAAGGCAGCACGGCATCGATTTGAAAGAATGTACCGTGTTTGATGTCTTGTCTTGAGTACCACTGCTGGATACACTATTTGCCCAGAAAGGTCCCGCATACTACCAGAAAAGGCTGTATGGTGATCTTTCTTAACATGAACTGTTGAGTTACAGTAATTGCATACATCTTACAAGCAACAATCAGCTCAAAATGTTATTATCCACAAATGGTTCGACTGTTACTGCTTTCCACTGTGTTGTTGTTGGGTGGAATATATATTTGTTATCCACAAATATGACGGTGTTGTTTGATTAATTTAAATCAGTATTTTCCAGAAAAAAAGTTTCAACATTGCCTCTATCTCAGGTACTACTAATTTACGTGGTTTAAGTAATTGAGCATGTCTGATAAGGCCCTGAAAGGAGTTGTGACTCTGAGTGTGGGTTTGTTTTTGTCTACCTTTGTTTAATTAACTGCTCTAGATTAATCCTTATTTATTATTTATTTAACTTACATTTTTATGGTATGTATTTACTTAAAAGAATAAAAGAATAAAGATATTTTTGTTATCTAAACCTTTTTTTTTTTTTTTACCATATTGGAATCGAAACTCTGAATCGATAAGAACCAGAATCGATAAGCAGAACCGGAATCGATAAAATTCAAACGATACTCAACCACAGTGGTGGCCTATGTGTTTGTGTGTGCATGCGTGTGTGTATTGTGGCCCGTGTGTGTGTCTCACAGAGCTTGTTTTGGAGCCTGTGGCTCCAGCACTGTCTCTGGCCAGGGCAACGATGACATTGCTCTTCTCTCCCGCCCAATGCACCACCATCTGATTATGTGAATCATTAAGGTTGGCCTGCAGGAAAACACAAGGAAAACATTTTGTCAAGTTACACGGACAAACATTTATGAACCAGCAGAATAGTATGCTTTTCAGTTTTTTTCTACTTTTTTTCACAAAAGCATTTCGTTACCAATATCGCAGAAGCACGTAATGCACTATTGAGAAATATGTAACAGGGCGCGAACAATGGGAGATAGTCGGTGAGGAGTTAGCTTTAGCCTAGCCCCAGTCTTCCTCTCTCCAGCCTCTGACTATTGCAAGAGTTGAGTTGATGCAGGAAGAGACTGGTGGACACGTGTTGGAGACTGTCTCTTGCGAGAGTTTTTTTTTCTTTAGTTCGATTAATCAGTGATTCATAAAAATGTCAGCGAATATTTGAATATTGATATGCCATCAAATGCCCATCCCTAATATATGCATTGTGTGTGAAGAAAGGCAAAATTCTGATTTAAAAGCTTCCAGATGGAAATTTAGATAAAAACGAAAGCTGTGTGCGCATCATGTAGTGATGAGTTGTCTTTCTACAGAAGAACAACCAGTCTGAAGTACCATGTTCGGGCAAAGAACGTCTGTGCCAATGCTTATTCTAACGCTAGCACAAGCACTGCCACTCAGTCGGGATCAAGCCGCGTTCGTCAGACTATGCAAGCAGGGTGAATCCAGGGCTAAATTAACCAATGGACTGTAGGCCCATCAACATTGTTGAAGACCAGGGGCTACAAGACATTGTCTAGATCACCTCAGGCGACCCATCATACACGCCACCTTCGAGGGGAACTATTGTCGCAAGAATTCACGATTTGCATGGTAGTGAAAAGGCAAAGAAAGCGGAGGAATTGGCACAAGCTACATGTATTGCACTGACTGGAGACCACTGGACATCAGTAAGCAACCGTAACTACCTCGGTGTAACGGCACACATAATCGATTACAAATGGCAACTGCACTCATTCGTTATAGGTGTGGTGAAAACTGATGAAAGGCATTTTGCCGAAGCATGCACTAGCCAGTTTATTGAAGTTACACAGGAGTGGGAGATCACGGACAAGATCACCACTATAGGAACAGATAGTGCTCGCAATATGATGGCAGCAGCAAGAATACTACCATACGAGCATATGCCCTGTGTAGTGCACATTATACAGAGGGTAATCACAGTGGCTCTCTGTGACAGTGGGTTTGTCGCTTGTCCCAACACAACAAAGACCCACTGAAGGCAACGCTGGCACAGCAGAAGCACAAGTTAGCCATGCTAACCTCAGCTGAATATGACAAGCTGGCAAAGTTGGAAACACTGCTGGAGCCATACAGGTAAGATGATTTATCTACCCTCTTCAATTTCAAATTTGTCTGAATGAAAAGTGTAGTCATAAATTCTGTTGGTCTTTGTAAGTACGTCACTGGTTGATGACCTGCTCGGTGGTGCTGCCTGCACTCTGCCACCTCTTGCATACAATGGATGCCTCAGATGTTGACCATGTAGTGCGCTTCAAGGCTGCATTCACAGAGGACCTTAACAGACGGAAGGAGAACACAAACATGTCATGGCTTAAAGTAACCACAGCTCTAGACCCCAGATTCAAGGACCTCAGGTGCCTGCCCAGAGCAGAGAGGGAAGAGGTGTGGCGAGAGCTGACTGAGATGCTTAAGGACAGGGAACCTGCGCCACAGCCCTTTACAGAAGAAATCTGAGCCACCAAAGAAGAAGACGGCCCTCCTACTGATGGATTCAGAGTCTGATGATGAGGCACCATCCACAGAAAAAACTAAAGGAGAGGTAAAGGGCAGAGCCCAGTGTCAGCATAGGGGCATGTGCGATTAGTATGGGCACCTGCTTGAACTGTGCCATGTGGGAGACTGTTTTCTCTGGCAGGTCACATTGTGCAGAAGAAGAGGTCAGCTCTGTCGTCTGAAAATATCAACAAGCTAGTCTGCCTGAGCAACTGGTTAAAAGAAGAGTAGACTTTAGGTTGACTGGAGTCATGTCATGAGATGTTCTAATGAAGTAAAAAACCCTCTTTCTCTTCCCAGTTTGTGATGCATTTCTTTATTACATATCAGGTTGGGCGATAAAACGATCGCAAACTGAGATTGCGATAAAATCTATGTCAATTACGGTCGATAAGCCTTGACATTTTTATTCAATATGGATAAGATAGATCTAACAGCCTTTCACGCAGCAGAAATAAATGAGACAACAACCAATCAGTCCGACATTTTTGTCTCACACGCGCATTCACCGCAATTGGTTACTACCAGCGGAGGCGAAGAACGCTCGAGAATGAATGAGTGGAACCAGCAAGGGGGACGAAGTGACGGTGAAAGAAACACTGGCATCCTCCAAAGGTGAGGAAATTGTGAAGAAAAAGGGGCACACAAAAAGTGCCAATTTTTATAGTGTTACTCCAATTTCACAAACCACATTCTTTGTCTGTAAAAAGTAAGGCAATAAATCTCATTCTGATATGAAAGGCGATCGAAAAGATGCACGGATATCACTAGTGCAGTGTCGTTTTGTTAAAGCGTGTTTGCACTTGCAGTTAAATGTTTACAGTACGAGACAAAAACTCTGTCGTTTATTAGTAAGGCAACTCTGTGAAATGTCAAACCACAACAACATATTAAGACGGCGCAGCCGATCACAACAAACCCATTGGTGTTACGTCTCTCTCAACACCGACCAAGCCACAACACACACAAAAAGTAACCCTGCATGTAGAGAAGATTTTTCCGGCCCTGTCAAAGGAATTTGTGATAGGTAGTCACAGCTTTTAGTTTTATTTGCATTATTTTAATAATTTACAAGGCAAATTAATTTGCATGGTGTGGTACTGCAGGGGCGGGAATATCACCGAAGCTCCACCCCTGATTGCTTCTGCCCAAATAAAACTAATCAAGCCCTAGTTATAAGCAGCAGAGAACAAAGGCCAGGCAGCTGGGCTTGAGGACAGTAGAGACCAGGATGCAACCCCTAAGCCAGTATTGGTGTAACCCTGGTTACAATGTTTCAAGTTTCAAGTATTTTATTGTCACTTCACAGTATAAGCAGTAAGTGAAAATATTATGTGCAAAACGCCCGACAGCCGACAGCAGTTATAAAAGAATACAAAATAGAAATAGAAATGGAATAGAAATTCAAAGCAAAAAACTATTACAAAATTTAAAAATGTAATAAAATAAAATACAGTATACAAAAAATATCAAGGGGAGCAATACACATAAATCAATGTAATAAAATATACATTGTTATATGCTGACATTCACAGAATGTCAGCATAGGGGCAGGGATCAGCACTTGTTCAGCAGCCTGATGGCCTGACTGTGGAAGCTGCCTCTGAGTCTGCTCGTGCGGCACTTGATACTGCGGTATCGCCTGCCTGACTGTAGAAGTGTGAACAGTTTGTGGCTTGGGTGGATATTGTCTTTGATAATCCGTTTGGCCTTGGCCACGCACCGCCTGGTGTATATATCCAGGAGGGAGGGAAGCTCACCTCCAACGATGTACTGGGCCGCCCGCACCACCCTCTGTAGTGTTCTACGCTCGAGTGCGGTGCAGTTCCCGTACCAGACGGTGATGCATCCAGTGAGAACACTCTCGATGGTACTGGAGTAGAATGTTCTGAGGATGCGGGGGCACATGTTGAATTTCCTCAGTCGCCTGAGGAAATACAGGCGTTGTTGGGCCTTTTTCACCACGTGTGTGGTGTGCGAGGTCCATGTGAGGTCCTCGGACATGTGCACGCCGAGGAACTTGAAACTGCTGACCCTCTCTACTGCAACACCGTCTATGGAGATGGGGGCGTGCTCTCCTCTCCGCTTCCTGTAGTCCACGATCAGCTCCTTGGTCTTCTTGACGTTGAGGGTTGACGTTGAGGAGGTTGGCACCACTGTGCCAGTGATCCAACCTCCTCCCTGTAGGCTGTCTCGTTGTTGTCGGTGATCAGTCCCAACACTGTCGTGTCGTCAGCAAACTTGTTGATGACGTTGGAGCTGTGCATAGCCATGCAGTCGTGGGTTTACAGGGAGTAGAGGAGAGGGCTCAACACGCATCCCTGAGGGGCTCCCGTGTTGAGGGTCAGTGGCTCTGAGGTGGTGCTGCCCATCCTCACCACCTGCCGGCGGCCCGACAGGAAGTCCAGTATCCAGCTGGAGGCAGGGAGTAGTTGGATTGAGCGGTTGTACGATTTGCCAAACGGTGGGCGGAGGAGGGCCTTGTAGCCATCCCGGAAGGGAGTGTAGCAGTGGTCGAGGATCCACTCGCCCCGTGTGTTGCTTGTTATGTCCAATCCAATCCAACTTTATTTGTATAGCACATTTAAAAACAACGAAGTTGACCCAAAGTGCTTTACATTGAATCAAACACAATTTGAAAAACACAATAAAGACAGTAACAAAACAAATCAACAACAAAGAAAATAAATAATTTAGGAGAAGTCATACGACTAAAGTACGTGGTACTAAAACGCCAGGGAAAATAGATGCGTTTTGAGGTGGGACTTGAAAATGGGCAGTGTGGGGGCAAGCCTGATGTGCAAAGGCAACTCGTTCCAGATCGTTATGTGTTGGTAGAACTTCAGGAGAACTTTCTTCAAGTTCGCCTTATTGAAGTCCCCCTCCACAATGAAAGCAGCCTCAGGGTGTGCCGACTCCTGTTCGCTGATAGCCCCATAAAGTTCCTTCAACGCTATGTCCGTGTTGGCTTGAGGGGGGAATGTAAACAGCAGTCACGGTTACTGCTGTAAACTCCCGAGGTAGCCAGAATGGTCGGCACATAAGCATCAGGTACTCCAGGTCCAGGGAACAGAAAGACTTGAGGGTATGCACATGACTTTGGTTGCACCAAGATCTGTTTATCATGAGACATACCCCCCCTCCACGATCTTTACCAGAGAGAGTCTTAGTTCTGTCCGCGAGGTGGACGGAAAATCCTGTCGGCTCGATGGCTGAGTCGGTAACCCCCCTCTGACATCCATGTCTCCGTAAGGCAGATTATGCAGTTGTCCTTAGTTTCCCGGTGGAATTGAATACGAGCCTGTAGCTCGCATAACTTATTGTCCAGAGACTGTACATTTGCCAGTAGAATGGTGGGTAGTGGAGGTCGATTGGCTCGACGTCTCAGCCTGACGAGCACGCCGGCTCGCTTCCCTCTCCGTCGACAAAGCTTGCGTGTAATCGCGCCTGAGATGGACGGAGATAGTCCAGCTACGACTCCGGGCGGGACGTCCGAGTCGAAAGACTTGAAAAACTCTGGTAGGCGGTGAGCGACTGTTGTTCTAATCTCCAGAAGTGTGCATCTGTCGTAAGTGAACTTACTGCTAACTTTCTTTGCAAAGATAGTCGCAATTAAAAGAATAAATAACAAAAACCTGCGTCGACGTACGGGAGCTCGCAACACGGCAGCCATCACGTACAGCGCCATTGCGTGGTGTTTTAATATGGACCGATACCAGAATATTTTATGAACGCCTAAGAGTCCTAGCGCACACAGGGATGAATTTGCATAAACACTTGTATTTTCATACAGCAACAACAAAAATATGGCTATGAGCCTATAATACAGTAACACATGAAATCATACGATCAATAAAAATAATAAAGCGCACAGGTCAGAAAAAAAACTTTTGTTCCCTTAGTCAGTCTTGTTGGGGCCCAGTAACTTTGTCACTGTCAGTTTTGTCCTACCACACCATGGAGCGAGGAAGGGAAAGATGTTTGTCGTCAATAAGTCTGGCTCGCCATCCAGTTAACTGGAATTTCAGCTCCCAGCAGATAGTCCTCGCCGGCGATCTTTGCTGGACAATACTTGAAACTTGAAACGGACGTCAGTGGGCTGGTGAAGATGCCTCCTTGGCGTCGAACTTCACATCAGACCAGCCTTACCAAAAACCTTGCCTGTTAGACAGGTCGCATCCATACAATTACATTACATATAACAAAATAAATAGTTGGAATAACACAAAGTTATCTCTGTTGTAACAAAATAATAACTTAATCTTTCTTATTTTCACTTTAACAGTGTAAACATTACTCTTATGAGTGCTTTAAACAACCTTGAATTAAGGTTTTAAACTTCAGATTTAACAAACCTTACCACATAAACAAAATATGTATTTATGGTCATTAACAGTTTACAAAATAAGAACAGTGGTGGGTTTGACCACTCTTGACTTCAGCCAGCGGAATTCTCCACATCTCCGACCATCACACTAACCCGTTAGCGTAAACCCAGTGGACATTTACATTGCGTTAGCTCAACAGCTAGCGGGATACGCTAACGGTGAGTAACCTGGTTACTCACCGTTGAGCGGACCAAGTTAGCCTTGTCGAACAGCCACTTTCCAAGGATTTTACACACTTAACAACCTCTCACGTAGTACGAAAAAAGTTTGGATCAGCGCAGCTTCCTCAGTGTACTATTCTCAGCATTTTATAAGGACTGTTCTCCAAAACTGCCGCTGATTGGCTGCTCCGCTCTGGAATATGTGATCTGATTGGCTCTGATTTCAGGGACACAGAATGAACCCCACATGCCACTTTATACAACACACACACACACACACACACACACACACACACACACACACACACACACACACACACACACACACACACACACACACACACACACACACACACACACACACACACACACACACACACACACACACACAATGACTTCTAAAAAGCTTTAGGAAGCCTGGGTTACACTTTCCCCCCCTTGAGCTCATGCACGTCCTGTCGCATGGCAAAGGTTGAGCGGTTACTACCTGGGAGCCGGGCCGGCGCATGCGCTGGACAAACTGGGCAATTGCCCAGGGCGCCAAAGCCACTAGGGGCGCCAAAGGGCGCCGCGCAACCGCTGAAAAGTTTTATTTTGAAATGGGAAAAAAGCTATGTGTGTAATTTCGCAAATAATACGGTGTTAATTTAAGGCAGGTCTTTAGAATCACAAGGATATTTAAACGTTGTATTTCCATGACCAAAAATGTGTTTTCAGAGTGATATGCATGACGTCTGCCACCGACTTTCAACCAGTGCGCAGCATGCGCCTATGAGCCGTACAGCGCATGTACCTGTTCATTCCAGAGCCTGTAACCTGCTTATTTGCCATCGTTGTGTGTGGTCGGTAACGTTGTTATAACCTACATTTAATGTTGGTGTTAACAGCGTACTGGTTTTAAATAGCTGACAGTAATATGACGCATTTTATCATGTGTTTTGTGAAGTCCACATGGGGGGGGGCGCACTTTCGTTATTTTGCCCTGAGTGCCTGATTGCCTCGTGCCAGCACTGCCTGAGAGGATAGGAGAGGGGAATATAAAGAACTCTCAGCTAAAACATCAGTAAAAGCCATGGTTAACCCATGAAAGAGAGACTGCACCACAGCTATCAATGGGTTGCCTAGATTTACATATTGGAGTCTGTTAGGCTTTTCTCTAGTTCTAGCTGACCGTCT
The DNA here is from genome assembly GCA_002895965.2 of Coryphaenoides rupestris. Taxonomy (NCBI): domain Eukaryota; kingdom Metazoa; phylum Chordata; class Actinopteri; order Gadiformes; family Macrouridae; genus Coryphaenoides; species Coryphaenoides rupestris. The sequence goes on from PIJE02000028.1 coordinate 622,358, forward strand.
GACAGAACTAGCCTGTTCTTGCCCACTAGCTTGGGATGTACATGACCCTCTCACCTCAACACCACGAGAGTCATCTAGACTGTCTGGGAGTTGATCACTTTGTGTGTCAGGGTCATTCTCAGTGAAGGCTATACTGTCTACCTGTTCAGATGGTGTGACTATGTCAGTAAGTGGGTACTCTGTGTCACTTTGATGACAATCAGGCTGATTAGATATCAGGGGGCTATCTGGAGTACAATCAAGCATGTCAGGTGGTTGGTCATTTCCAGGAGTGCAGTCAAGACTGAGCACTTGGGAGACTCTCAACGGGACAACCAAAGGTATTGTATGCTGTGTATCCTGCATGGTGGACATAGGTGGGTCAGGCTGCACTGCACTTTCATGAACTGTTGGGACCTGAGCACTTGGAGATTCACTGTACCAATAGACTGGGATGATTTCATCCTCCTCCTCTTCAGAGAGGGAATCTGCGTCTGCATAAGGGTTTGCACGGGTTCCTAGCCTGCGTTTGGTAGGCTGCTGGACAGGGTCATTTTCCTCTGCAGATAAGTATCCACATGGAAGTAGTAGGGGTGGGAATCTCTTGGCACCTCACGATTCGATTCGATTCCGATTCAGAGGTCAACGATTCGATTCTAAACCGATTATCGATGCATCTTGATGCATCTCGATGCAACAATTTTTTTATGTACATTTCCATGCGTGATTTAAAAAAATATGTATATACTTTGCTACTCAGAGGCCACCAGGGGCGCACTATCAAGGAAGCGCAAGAGCGAGACAGACAGTTCGCGCCAGGTAACGAGAGCAAAACACGAGAGCGAGACAGATAGTAGGAGAGCGAGACAGTTTGCGCCAAGAAAGTGTTCATGCACACACCCTCATTATGGACCGACGAAGAGGACTTCGGTGGTTTTAGTACGCAGGAGGAAGACGATGACACGGGGTAATGGCTGACTTTTCTGGTATAACGGGCTTGTTGTTTTGATACAGTAAACGGCTGCGTTACTGCACCTTTACTGCCGTGTTGGCACTTTTGGGAAAAGATGCTGGTTATTTTTTTAAGCAGCCGTGTTACTGCACCTTTACTGCCGTGTTACAGGCAAGCACTTTTAAAAACGAATTAAATTTAGCCATTTAACATTTTTGCCTCGTCAAGTGCTTTGTTTTTTGTTATACTGCACTACTATGACTACAGGACGTGCGCTGGGAGCGCACCGTTGTATTATTTGTGTACTGCACGAATGCTGTTCGTCATGTCAAAGATGTGAAAGTTTGATTGTTTGATTGAAAGATTTATTGTGTTTCCCAAATGTTAATAAATGGGACGCTTTGCGTTACCAAACAGTCATCTCTGTCCCGACAATCCCCTCCGTGGTAGCAGGAACCCTTATATACGGCAATTAAACATTAAAACACCTGCGGCTTATAGTCGGGTGTGGCTTATATATGGAACAATCTGTATTTTCCCTCAAATTTAGCTGGTGCGGCTTATATTCAGATGCGTCTTATAGTCCGGAAATTACGGTATATAAACAACTCGCACATGTGTTTGGTGCGCATGCGTGTATAGCAGAGAACCGGCAGGCAGAAAGGAGAGCTTTCTGTAGCGCTCTGCAGCAAGCGAACAGAATGTTGCAGCAGGCAAACTAATTAAATTTTTTAAATTCCGATTATTAACTTATCTGAATCGATTCGGAATCGTTCTGGAGAGAATCGCGATGCATCGAAGAATCGATTATTATTCCCACCCCTAGGAAGTAGTAAGTCCCGGTGCAGCATCCTTAAAGGACCATCCTTGTTTTCCGGTTTGACCGTATAAACTGGAAGGGTTCCGGCCCTTTTTACCACCACATAGACCGTTGACTCCCATTTGTCAGCAATCTTATGCTTTCCCCGAATACAGACATTTCTGATGAGTACTCACCAACTTCCAGATCTGAGGCGCCTGTCATATCTCGCCTGTCATATCTCGTTTTAATCTTGTGTGCTATTTTTGCAGCATTATTGGTAGCTATCTTGTAGCTTTCCTCAAGACGAGACTTAAGATTGTGCACATACTGGGAGTGTGATGTGTGCTGACCCCCTTGTACAGGCAATCCAAAGGCAAGGTCAACTGGTAAGCGAGGCTGTCGCCCGAACATCAGTTCGGATGGCGTGAACCCTGTCACCTCATTCCTGGTGCAATTGTAAGCGTGGACTAGGGATTTCACAAACTCAGACTTCTCCTGGCCTTTCAGAGTACCTAGCACAGGGGTGCCCAATACGTCGATCACGATCGACCGGTCGATCGCAAAGGAAGTCCGGGTAGATCACATGCCATTAAAAAAAATAAAATTTTATGTTATCATTCATCCTCCCTGTGACGTTTGATTGACGTACAGGGCAGCCATTCTGAGATCTCGTCTTTTCTGACACACGAATCACCGCGCATGTGCAGTCAACCGGGGGGGTTCGATCGGAACATTTTGGTTTTATGTCCGTGTGCTTTATACTTTTGTAATATGTGAAGTTCTCAATAAAATTCTTGAAATAAAACAATTCAGAATTTCCCCCTGCGCCCCACCTGTAATACCACTGCGACCCACTAGTTTGAGAAATACTGGAGTAAGGTAATGACCAAAGTAAGGTAATGCCCAAAGTAAGGTAATGACCAAAGTAAGGTAATGACCAAAGTAAGGTCATGACCAAAGTAAGGTAATGACCAAAAATGTACTGAACTGTAGTGTGCCACAAGGGCTCATGCAGTTATACAAGGTACGCCAAATTATATTGGATATATATGAAGTATACTCGGGATATATTTAGCATTTTTAGTGTAGGTAGATCATTTTGGCTTGGTCATTTTAAAAGTAGCTCGCAAGTTGAAAAAGTGTGGGCACCCCTGACCTAGCATGTCCAATAGGGTACGATTAAATCGCGCAAAAGGATTTCCCCTAGGATGGTATGGGGTCGTCCTCACCTTATGTATGCCGGCTACCTCACAAATCTCTCTGATCTTGCGAGACTCGAAATCTGGTCCCTGATCACTATGTAGTTTCTCTGGGATCCCATAGTGAACAAAAAAATTGTCCCACAGACCCTTGGCAACCGTGCAGGCCTTCTGGTTTGATGTTGGAATGGCAACCACAAACCGATGTCTTTGGTCCCACTTTCGTCAGGTTAGAGAGAAAGGAAATCCATACAGAGCAGTTCAAGGGGTCGTGTGGTGTTAATGTTGACCAAAGGTGCTGCTCTCTCAGGCAGTGCTTTCCTGCGCACACATCTGCCACAGGTTTTCACCTTCCTCTCAACAACCAAAGCCATCTTAGGCCAATAGAACCTGGTCCTTACAAGATCCAAGGTGCTAACAACCCCCATATGACCCATAATGGTCATGCAGACTTGTCAAGAACGTGTCACAGAGCTCAGCTGGCAATACAAGCTGGTAGGATGTCTGAGGTCCTAATTGACGTCTCCTGTACAGGACGTCATTGAGGAGCTCAAGGCGACTTAACTCCCTCAACAGGAGTGGAAGTTCAGGCAGCTTGCTCGTCAGTGTAGGAGGTGGCTTGTCCCGCACACTCAATCTGAGAAATTACATGTTTGATACATTGGTCAGCCCTCTGTTTATTTGCCAACTCTGCCTCAGTTAGATGTGGAAATTGATCTTCCTGCCCATAGCAGTCAGGTGGTGGATTTCAGGAAGCAACTGACTCACCCGAAACCGGTCAGCATCAGGGGGACCGAGGTGGACATTGTCGAGGAATATAAGTACCTGGGTGTTCACATAGACAATAAAATGGACTGGACTAAAAACACAGAGGCCCTGTATAAGAAAGGTCAGAGTCGCCTGTATTTCCTACGGAGACTCAGATCTTTCAACGTCTGCAAAACCATGCTGCAGATGTTCTATCACTCTGTGGTGGCCAGCGTCATCTTCTACGCTGTTGTGTGCTGGGGCAGCAGGGTGAAGGCAGCCGACGCTAACAGACTCAATAAGCTCATCAGGAAAGCGGGTTCTGTCCTGGGAGTAGAATTGGAATTGGAGGTCTCGGAGAGGAGGATGCTGAGTAAACTACCCAGTATTATGGACAACGCCTCCCATCCCCTGCACGCCACACTGGTGTCATACCAGAGCACCTTCAGCCATAGACTGAGATTACCGAGGTGCACCACAGGAGGCTGTGGCCATCAAACTCTATAACTCCTCCCTATAACTCCCCCCCTACAAAACAATGAACACAGCAATATAATGTGCAATATTACCTCACAACATCATGTGCACTTTCCTCAGTATTGCGTGCAATATTAATATTATTGTCCAACATCATGTGCAATCCTCTATCATGTGCTATATTATTATCATGTTTATAAATATTATCTATAACACTACCTCTCATCTCATCATCATGTGCAATATTCTTAATGTCATGTCCAATAATATTTCACTTCAATTATGCCAAATTGTTTTCACCGTCGGAATATCATATCTTGCCTACATATTTGTATATTTTAACTGTAAATTTGTACATCTGTTAGTTTATTTTTATCATTCTGTTGTTTCATTGTATTGTATCGCTATGTAACCTGGCACAAGAATTTCCTTCGGGATTAATAAAGTTCTATTCTATTCTATTCTAACAGGTGGAATGCAGGTACTGAAAACGATTTACGATTAGATTATCCGTTGTCTTCAGATCTGAACAACAGGCCCCGGCTTTGTGCATGACAGCAGCACAAATTCATGGGGGAAAATTTATAGAGATTGTGTTATTGCACACCCAGCCTAAGGCTGTGCCTTTTAACTGAGCATGTTCCACCGGGAGAGAATGTTAGTTGATGGTAGAACCCAGAATTCCCCACTGATCAGAGTGTGAGGGCAAGAATGTGATGCAAGGTGTTTGCTTCCCATTCAAGGAAGCCAACAGGTGCAACATCGGTATCTCTAACAGTCATCTGTCGGAAAATCGATCACAAGAAACTCAATTTGATTTAGTTTTTTCACAGTCACTATAATTACAATACCTTCTGAGGCATGCTTCTTAATCAGTCTGCTTAATATTCATACTTGCCATCGATGACACATAAGCTGACAGACCACAAGTGTAAAGCCAAAAAGCCACAAACAATTTATCCAATCTGTACATGCCCCTCTCAGCAAATCATTTGAACATGGCAAGTTACGCTTATAAGAATCAACAAAGGTGTGTGTCTGAGAACCACGGGTTAGTTATATGATACTGCTCAGACCCTCTGTCTCCTAGACCAAGCCAGTCCCCTTGTTTGGACTTAGGATGAATGGGAAACACTGGCTGTTGACTCTGGTAGTCAGTTTCCGTCTTCTTCCAAGATGGCCTTTCATATTTAGCCATTACCAAAAACAGTGTGTTCTCACAATTTGCAAAAACCTGAAATTAATAAGCAGTGACAGAAAGAACAAGAAAAACAGGAAGTAATGTGAATATGGCAGAGCTCTCCGAACACATAACAGCTAAATAATTGGACTGGTAAACAGATGTTTTTGTATTTTTTTGTTATGATTTAATTAAAAATGCATTGTTCATTACATTATTTACAAAGAAATTCAGTCTGGTGTATATGTTTAGTATATGTTTTTTAAAACATTATGTGATGGATTCAATTGGGCAAGGCAGTAGGGTGTCTAATGTATACAACAAAGGAACAACAAAGGAAGGTAAGCATCGAAAGACCACTGTGGCTATATCCTTGTATAGCTTGTAGTAGCTTTCACGATCCTTCACTTCAACATGATGTTTTTGCATTGTCATATTTACGTTTAATTTGTATTTTGCACTTGTTCAATGTGAAAATGTAAAAAACACAATGTTCGCACTGCAAATGCAAAAGTTGTCAGTTATGTTCCGTATTGTATTCCAATCGCCACCTCCAATAGCGATCTCCAATCGGCCACCAGGCTATAACTTTCACTGCAAGAAGTGATGAGCTCACTGCAATGCAGGCCTACTGAATAACTGCAGGGCGCACCACTTTTTAAATCTTTGAGTTCCAATAATGTTTGGCCATTAGCATGAGACCAGCCTTTGGAGAGTCCAGAAGGGAAATTAGTAACATAACTATTTTCGAAAAGAATACTAGGGCAAGATCAGTTCCAACGAGTTTTCAATCACATCCTATATATAATCTGCAAAGTGAACTACGATGAGTCCTATGTGTTTTTGGTAAACGCATTCATCTAAATCGATCGGCTGTTCGTCAGATGCTTTGCAGAAAGGTCGACTGACAGAGGGAACCTCCAAACAGCCACATTTCTGATGTGGGGAGAGATGGCAACTAGCAATACCGGGAATGCATGCTTAATCCCCCAAAACGTGAACATTAGAAGAATTTAACCCCCGCCCACCTGAACATGTTTAACAAATGTATTCCAACCATTTGTTTCTCACTTTAAGCGGGTGGTTAGATAAACAGTGGGGTTTGCATTTTTCTTTCATATTGCAGGAGAGCGTAAACAACAAACAACCCGTGTGTGTGTGTGTGTGTGTAAAAGGCAATGTATCCCTTTTCTAGACAGTAATATCGTCGACATTGTAATACCTGTCCATACACCTTGGGCATGGCCGATACGGCAGAACCACGGCCATTTGGAAGATGGTGATTGGGTCCTGCGTTCAGCCCGTCCTTGGTTGCACTGCGCGCGGTACGTCGCAGTTTCGGAGCCGCGGCGCCCCTTCCTTGTGATAAATCCACGTCTGCGTTTACCGTAAAAAATCCACTATTTTGTGGTAGCATGTGCCCTTCCTCTCGGTGAGGACGGAGAGTCGTTGATCGTACCCCAAATGCAGATAAGAACAACAAACATATTATACACCGAAGAGAGGACAGCATCTTGCTCGCTTGTGTTGTCGCCATGTTTGTGTATGTTTCAGCTCTGGCTGAGGTAACCTAGAAGAGCGCCTACGAGTGGCCACTTGGATGCCATGGTCACAGGAAGAGAACAGCAGGACGCCCATATGTCCGCCCGAAATATAACATCCCTAGTTTACTGTAATTTCCATTTAAAACACGCAAAGCACCATGGTTTTTAATAACATACATTTAATTTGCACGACAAGTAAAATATTGTTTTATTTTGATTTCAATAATAGCTGCAGTCACAGGTATCCATAAAACAAGTGCCATTGTTTTTCTTCTCAATGGGCTACACTCAGTATATTAGGATACTGCCCAGAACAAAGCTAAACTAAACATTAATTCACCATAGACATGATGGAATATAGAACAACTTGTCCAGATCACTTCATTAATACTATTTATTTTCATGAAACAACACAGTTTGCTTTTCTTCATTTATTTTACATTCCAATTGTAAAAATCCTTTGTCAATTCCTAAATAGTCACAGTTCAGGCTAGTTTCTAGAAGTGTTCATTCCTTCATCACACATGCTCTTGAGACACTGGTGGCTTCCTTTATTTAGCTTCGGGATAGTTTTTTTCCCCATTGTTGAAATTTGCAGTATCCTTCACATGGAATTGTTTTGGAATTGTGTTTTGGAATTGTGTTTAAGGGCTATAAATTAAATTGACTTGATTCACTTTCTGATAAATAGGTGCAAATAGAGATGTTTTCACAATATGCTAATGTTTTAAAAAAATTCTATCCACCAGGGCCCTATTTCAAGAAGCTGGATTAGCCAGATATGTTAAGTCAGGGAAAGGCTGAATTTAGATTTTCAGTTATCAACCTTAGACTAATCTCAGTTAAGTTACTGTGGCAACTCATGCTGTGCACCTAACATGGAGCTAACCTGCTACATAGCAGGGCCCTGTACTACGAAGGAGGATTTTGGTTTATCAAGCTAATTTCAGGTTTAACCCTGGGTTTTCTGTGTCGGTGTCGGCGGTGGCTAACTTTTTACAATATTTCACAAGTATGTGAAATATTGTTTTCTTTTGATTTCAATAATCCTATGTACAACTACGACTTTATTTCTTAATGACTTAACTATGCATGCTGCAACTAAGACAGCATCTGAAACCAATACTTATCTGCAATCCATTCATAAGGACTAAATGGCCAATAGAAACGCCAGCATATCTAGCGTATGGCTATCAAGTTCGGTTGAGGTGAAGTGGGCCTACAATTGCATATTATTGCATGTGTATTAAAATATCTGTAATTAAATTTGCACATTGAATGCAGTGGCTTCTATTTAACAGGCGCCTACATGGTGATAGTGTTTGATAGCCGTTCGCCATAACTTATAAAATAAGTACAAAATATACAAATGTACTGTATATGCAAGTTAAATAGGAGACCTATTAGTGAAGTTCAGTGAGTAGGTTTGAGCTACTGACACTAGCAAACACCAGAATTAGAAAGGCCCTTTGATGGATGTTTAGTGAATATTCTACTCCTAAAACAGGGAGTTTTTTGTTTTATGTCAAGCGAACAAACCATGAAGTGTGTAATTTGCAGAGGATCCCTCACTCAGACCGCAGGTGAAATGTGTAACTTGCAGATGCTCCCTTAACCAGAGACTGGGGTGATGTGTGTAATTTGCAGACGGTCCCTTATTCAGACCGGAGCCACTGAAGCATTTCTCGGATAAGTAAGTGGCGAGAGTCCGGTGAGTCATTTCTCGGATAAATATTGATAGCGACAATAAATATTGTTTTCTTTTGCCACATCATATAATAGTGTACTTTCCATCACCTAGAGCGTGGAATTAGCTGGAGTGCTTGTCGTACGGATTGTACGGGATAAGTCAAAATCCAATATCCGAATATCGAACGTGAAACCAATTTCACCGCGCTCAAACATGGCTCATATTAACACCACGGAGGCTATAATAATAATAATAATAATAATAATAATAATCAGCTGTGTCGTGCTTGACGATACTGCGTCATGCGCGGTGCTCGCGCAGGCTGAAGACTAACGGAACGTGTGAGATGAACTTGTTGACGTAAGACGAGCGAGAGCACAGTAACAGTGGTTATGCTAAACAGGCTCGGCAGCTTCACCGCACACTTCGTTTGGTGAGTTTCGTTTCCAATGTTAACGACTTCATACATGCCAATATTGAAGCTATTCTCAAACTTCCCTGTGTGTAAATATGATGTGAACTTTAATGCTTGTTAAAGCCTTTTTTTTTAATCGTGAAAGTTCGCTTGGTTACCCCATAACCAATTAACAGACAATTGCTTTCGTTGGTTCAAGGTTCACCATGGGTTACTTATAAGCCGAATGTCTGATTGAATTAATTCTAATAAAATATTTTCCCACCAAGTGGAACCAAACCGTTTTATTTGACTTCAAAGCTAACGTTAAACGTCCTTATAGCGTTTGGATACACCCGTACATTAGGATTGGTTGAAAAATGTAGGATCCAATTTAGCAATCTAGCTAGCTAAATAGCTTTGATTTACAATCACATTATAACGTTTTAGTCTGAAACGACCTGATGATTGGGTGAGACATATAAATAAAGACGTTTGCCCTTCTTTGTGCATTTGGGATTAATTCAGGATGTATTATAAAATCAATTCAGGATTAATTACACCTACTGACATAAGTTACAGTCTAGCGACGTTCGTCAGCTATCGAAAAATATGTTCGAATTTACAATATAATTTGTGTTAGGCCTATCTATTTCCGCCGATATTCATTAATTATTCCATGTTATTCAAGTTCTTGTTCCATTTCTACACATTGGCCTATTTTTGACAAATAGGCCTAATGTATCTGCTAGTCAGATTTGTATGAGCCTGTATCCATGTGATATCCTCTGTTGTATTGGGAATTTAGTGAACATGATTACAAGTAGTAATCATGTGTGTGACATTTCTCACAATCATTCTGTACAATTTGAAGTTGGTTCGGATCGTGGCGTGCCTTCACCCCATAAAGGCTGGAAGCCACTGATATAGTGTACATCAGGCTATGTTATATAGGCTTCATAGATATGATCGAAAATATTGTACTCCCATGCATTTGTAGACTATACAGCAAACTACTAAATAACCAGGGCTAAGTGTAATACAGTAAAGTTGATATTCGAAAGTTCCAAATGCTTGTATTTTACAAAAACACTGTTTAAATCACATACTTACTAAATGATGAATCTAAAAAAATACAAACATATTGGACCTACTGACATACATTTCGATGCAGTCTTGCTGTTATTGTTAATCCCTCCCTGTATAACATACTTGTTTTAGAAGTGACTTAAACCTGACGTCTACTCTTCACAAACAGATGGGTATCTCCTCTGGCATTCCTTGCAATTACCGGTGGATACTTTATAAATGTATTATGCTTTTTGAGTGGTGTGTTCTGGTCTGTTTTGCTATGATCCTGTAAAAACCAGAATGTATTGTATACCTGCAATTACGATTATAGAATTAAGTCTTAATTGTTTTCGCACATTTGCAGTGAGGGCATCGAACAATGAATGGATTTCCAATGCAAGGTAACATGACTCCATCAATAGTAAGCAACAAGGGCATTACCAAGAGCAAATGCCCTCAACAGAAAACATCACAAGAGGTGAGTTAAGCTCTCGCAGACTAGTTTTGCTGCTAGCTTTGGGGCTAGTTTGAAGCCTGTGTAATGTTTTGGGTTTTACGTCATATACCTCATATTACAGTTATTTTTTGTATTGATGTAAACATACATGCATACACGCACCCACATTTCAGAAAATATTTCCTTCGTTACAATAGATGGAACACGCGGCTACACATCAGGACAAATCCCCTAGAAAGAAGAAAGCCACTACATGTAAAACAAAAACATTGGATTCGGCTGGTGTGTTTGAAGCTGCAGTCACAGGTATCCATAAAGACAAGTGCCATTGTTTTTCTTCTCAATGGGCTACAGTATATTGGGATGCTGCCCAGATTATTTATTAAGAACAAAGCTAAACTAAACATGAATTCACCATAGACATGATGGAATATAGAACAACTTGTCCAGAACACTTTACTAAATACTAAACAAGTAAAAATCCTTCATCAATTCCTAAATAGTCACAGTTCAGGCTAGTTTCTAGAAGTGTTCATTCTTTCATCACACATGCTCTTCAGACACTGGTGGCTTCCTTTATTTAGCTTCAGGATAGTTTTTTTTCCCCATTGTTGAAATTTGCAGTATCCTTCACATGGAATAGCTTTGACACTGCAACTGTGTTTAAGGGCTAAATTGACTTGATTCACTTTCTGATAAATAGGTGCAAATAGAGAGGTCAACATGCTGTTTTCACAATATGCTAATGTTTTAAGGTAGGCAATGAAAAAAAAAAAAAGTCTATCCACCATGGCCCTGTTTGAAGAAGCTGGATTTCTTGGTTAGCCAGATATGTTCAGTCAGAATTCAGGGAAAGGCTGAATTTTGAATTTTCAGTTATCAACGTTTGACTAATCTCAGTTCAGTTACTGTGGCAACTCATGCTGTGTGCCTAACATGGAGCTAACCTGCTACATAGCAGGGCCCTGTACTACGAAGCAGGATTTGGGCTTATCAAGGTAACTTCAGGTTTAATCCTGGGTTTTCTGTGTCACGGCAGGGGTTCACTTTTTATCAGGGTACATCGCTATGGTAACATGTGCTGAACGCCTAACCTGCTCTGGACCAGGTTATGTTCGAGCCTACTGACCAATCAATTATTTGGGAAATAGCATCACCTTTGTGCAACAAGCAACCTACATGTCACTACATCTCAGGTACATTCACAAACACCACTTTCCTTTAAAATGCAATGGCCTGACCCGGTGCGGTCAGCTGACGGTCTGATATGTGATTACTGTTATCAAGGCTTGACATAAACTTTTTGAGGCAAGTAAATTTACCTTTTTCCAGGCACAAATGTCACTTGTCTGGGTAAAAACAAAACAATAATTTACTTTTAAATGATTCAATGTATCATCAAAAATTAAAGTGGTGATAATGCAGTGCTTCCTGTGGATCAAGAGGTTTGGCGTGGGGTCAACATGACCACTGGGGAGGGGGGTGGGAGGAGAAGCGGAGAAGAGATGCGTTGTTGCCCCTCACCGTTGCAGCTTGATTATTCCACCAATTATTCCATCGATTTAATCGAGTGATCAGATAAGAAATACATACAAAGAAAACATGAACAATTCTACATCATTATTAAATTGCAATAATCTGTGTTGTGTTTTACATACGCCAGTAGGTGGCGACAGTGTACTATTGTGTGTGTGAACTGCTAGATATATGATAGGAGTGAAGAGACTATGAGATTGCTACTGCCAAGCTCTGCTTGATTGAACCAGTTTACATTACTACGTCCACACCGTCTCTACATAACAGTCGACTCAAAAATAAGCTCATTTAGTTAATTTAAGACGCAGTGCGCGTCTCCGTGCTTTGTTTGCTATGACAGTCACATTAGCTCCTTAGCTCCTAGCTTAACATCGCAGCGATAACTTATTATGCATCCCTGGGTGGGGAATTAGACCTCATCCATGGGGGGCAAGTACATTTCTCTTCCACTTGCCCTCCAAAAAAATCCACTTGGACAAGCCTTAATGTCGAGCCCTGGTTATGCTATGTGGAGATGAATAATGTGTATAGTGGAATAGCTGAATTGAAATGATCATGGATGTAATACTACTGATATTCAACATACACTAACTATTGTAACTAAAATGTGTAGGCAATGAATAAACAGTGTTGAAGCGATGAAAGACAATGACGAAGTGCATGGTGACCGGGTAGTGTGTGATGAACATAAACATACATATACAACAACTGTCCATATGCATGTAATCATGCCGTTCATTCCGTAGTGATATGTGTAGCGCTGTCCACTCCTATGCGAGTGACTATCTTGTAAGCGAGTGACGATTGTGCATGCGTTACCCATCCCCCTTCAAAAGTTTTCGTCCTCGAAAACCGGGACAGGTAATCCGCTGTCACATTCTGCTTCCCCAGTCTGTACTTCACATTGAAGTTTTATGCCTGTAGGGACAGGTACAACCTTATAATGTGGTTGTTTGGAGCCACTGCAAGACCCAATGGTCCGTCTCCACCGGGAAGGTCTTCCCCAGTAGGTAATAGCGCAATGAGTCTAATGCCCACTTGGAGTACCTGCACTCCCTGGGGAACAACTTCCTGCTGAGAAACATGATGAGTTTCTGGTCGCCTTCATTCCCCTGTAACAGAACAGCCCCAAGTGCCACACCAGAAGCGTCTGTCTGCACAGGAAAAGGAATGTCGATGTTTGGCTGTTGCAACACTGGATCATTGCACATGCAATTCCTCAAGTCCTCAAAGGCAAGCTGACACTGAGCAGTGAACAATACTGCTGCTCTACTCGAGCAGTTGGGGATAAACCACCGGAACCATCCCCAGGCAAGCCCTCACCTGGGACTTGGTTTTTGGTACTGGGGTATCAATGAGGGCATGAAGCTTCCCCACCTGTGGCCTTACTGAGCCACTGCCGATCATAAATCCCAGGTACTCTACTTGTGACTGAGCAAAGGCACACTTGAAGAAATTCATGGTCAGGCCATCATCCTTGATTCGCTGGAAAATGTCTTGGACATGTATCAGATGATCCTCCCAGGTCTTGCTGAAAACAACGACATTATCCAGGTGCGCCCCTGCGTAGTCCCACACACCTTCCAACACCCCATCCATGAGGCACTGAAAGTTTGTAGGCGCACCCTCCAGACCGAATGGCATCACATTCTGCATACCAAACGGTTTTCAAAATACTGTCAACGGTTTTGTCTCCTCGGACAGAAGAACTTGCCAGTACCCCTTGCACAGGTCTTATATCTAGCACAGCCCAACCTGTCCAGATGATTGTCCACTCTGGGCATGGGGTAAGGGTAGAGTAAAAGTCATTGCAAAACTGCAGCAAAGTCCTTTTTCGGGCTGTAGGGAAGAACTGCTCCTCTTCCTCTTCTTCGTCCTCGACTCTACTGGCGAACAGCACAACCGCAGGGTGCTCCTGTGAAACCCACTCCTTCAAAAGATTGATGTGGAACTTCTGGTGCTCTCTGGCTGGTGACCTCATAGGTTTTGATGAACCATGTAAGGCCCCTGCCACTTGGCCAAGAGAGTGCTCTCAGCTGTTGACAGCAACAGGTGGACCTTCTGCCCCGGGTGAAGGAACAACATGTTCACCTGCTGTTCCGGTTGCTCCCATTCCCAGGCCTCCTTCAGCACGTCCAGTGGACCTCTCACCTTCCTCCCGTAGAGCAACTCAAAAGGCGAGTTACTACGTTACCCCCCGGTAGGCAAACAGCAGGTATGGCAACCACCCGTCCCATTCTGCACCTGTGTCTGACACAAACTTTTGCATCATAGACTTCAGGGTCTGGTTGAGATGCTCCACAAGCCCATCGGTCTGAGGGTGGTAAGGCGTGGTCTGAATAGCCTTGATCCCTAAATACTGGTAGACATGCTTGAGGAACTTTGATGTAATGTGCAGTACCTCCTTAGGGATCGCTACCTGTCTGGCTTTCACATTCCTTCGTGGGAATGCCTGGGGGTACCTGGTAGCATAGTCTGAGATAACTAGGATGTATCGTTTTCCTCGCAGACTACGCTCCAGAGGCCCCATGGTTATGTGGCTAAATGACACTTCTATAATCGGCAAAGGGATTAAAAGTGCCCTGTTGCTGTTCTTACCTGGTGCTGTCAGCTGACACTGGGGACATGATTTGCAGTACTGCACTAGCTGCACATACATGTTTGACCAGTAAAACCTTGCTGCAACCCTTTCCCAGGATTTGTTTTGGCCTAGGTGACCTGCCCATGGACTAGAGTGCCTTGGCTCTAGAACCTTGTCCCTGAGACTCATAGGCACTACCAGCTGCTCCCTCTCTTCCCCATGGCGGTACAGTATGCCCTGCCTAAGCCTAAACTTGGACCCTTCCGCATGACCATCACCATCCTCTACCAAATCCTTGTAGAAGGAAGCAAGGGTCACATCTGCGGGCGGCAGTAGCTCAGGAGGTAAGAGCGGTTGTCTGGCAAATGGAAGGTTGCAGGTTCGATCCCCGGGCTCTGCCTAGCTAAGTGTTGAGGTGTCCCTGAGCAAGACGCCTAACCCTCACTGCTCCTGACATGTTGGTTTTTACCTTGAATGGTTGACACTGCCATCTGTGTGTGAATGTGAGGCAACTGAAAGGCGCTTTGGACAAAAGCTCTACATAAATTCAATCCATTTACCATTTACATCTGCTCTCTGCAACTCTGTAATGTTCGCTGGAATTGGCTTCTGCTCGTCCAGTGAAGGTATGGGAACTGTCTCCTGAACTGGGGTCCCTTGAAACCTGTTCTTCCTTCTCTGTCTCCTCGTCTTTACTCTTTTGGTACTGGGTTGAGAAAATGACAGCTCATCCCATGTACTGTCCCTTGAAGCCTGTGCCCGGGTAACATCCATGTTACAGGCTTTCTCGGGTGCTAAAATGTGCACTAGCCAAGGCATATCTTTCCCTAGCATCACGGGGTACGGCATGTCATCCAGCACCCAAACAGTAACCAGGTACTCTTGTCCCTCAATCTCCAAGTAATTGTCTGCTGTTTTATTGTATGTTTTATTGTGACGACGGTTGCAATGTGTAATGACTGTGTTCTTTCATTATAGCAGATTTTGGTGATTCAGTTGTGCTTTGACTAGAGTCTGATTGCTCTCTGTGTCAATCATTGCCTGCAGCTGTTTCCCCGATTCCCACCCAAACCAACGACTTCCACTGGTGCTCTGGACCCTGCCTATCCCCCTCCTGTCTCCCTGTACCACATACATATGTGCTTTTAGGCTTCCTTAGTGGACACCTTAGTGGACACTTGGGCTTAATGTGCCCAGGCTGTCCACAGTGAAAACACACTATGGGGTCTTTAACTGGTCTTGGATTAAAAACAGGTGTTACTGCCTTGCTTGGCTGTGTTATGGGACCGGGATGACAAGCTGATGTAACTGGGTTCCTGGGATAACTACCATATTGCCTGCCTTGACCACTTGCCCGACCACCCTCAGACTTACCCCATGGAGATGAGCTGGGTTGTTGATCCCCTCCCATCTGGTAAGACTTGGAGTGTCGACGAACTGTGATGTAGGAGTCGCGAGGAGTACTGCCTCTTGAGCTGTGCTGGGGTTGTGTTCCCAGATCCACAGCTGAACATTCGCATTGACCATCCGGAAGAACTACTCCAACACAATGTTCTCCCCTGCTCCCCTGTCCCTGTCTTTGAAGACACCCACTTCTCATAGAGCTTGTTGAGCCTTGTGCAGAGTTCTTTGGGGGTCTCCTCTGTCAAGAACTCCATTGCTCAAAACTTTAGTTGTAGGTCTCCGTATTAATCTCATTTGCCAAGATGGCTGCTTTGACCTTCTCATAGCATAGCGTGTCCTCAATGTCCATTTCTATGTAGGCCACTCTTGCTTTTCCCGTTAACAGAGGGACCAAGTAGATTGCCCACTCTGCTGGGGTTGCCCGGTTAACCACCACCTCCATTGCTGCCGTTGTTACTGCCATCACATGGCCTAGTGTATGAGCTGCTGGGACTGGGGTTGCTGCCTGCATGCCCTCCATCCTGTCCTTAGCAGTCTCCTCCTGCTTGAACTGGTGTACCACGTAACACCATGCTCATCTTGGTTCTTCTCAAAACCGAACTGAGAGCCATGCTCGTTCTCGGCCCTTGGATCTTGGGATTCTTCCTTATCCCCTCCTTCTGCTACCTGTGCTTGTCTGCTGAGCTGTCGCTGTCTTCGACGGCGCATACTTCCCTCATAGGCGACTGGTTCCCAAAACCACCGCCACCAAAATGTCATAGGGTAACATAGTTGAATGGCCAATTGAGGTCCAGGAAGCAGAGACGTTGACTTGTGTTCAAGGTAGCAATATTTCTAGGACCGTTCACTTGCCTATGCGAGTGACTATCACGTCCGTGAGTGACGATCACGCATGCGTTTTGTCACACTGAGCAATAATTGTTAGTGTGGTTAAAAGACCTCAGTATATAACAGAAATTGGACGTCTGAATCTCCGTGCACAGTTGTCTGCAACGTTGAGCGCTGCTGTCATCCGCAAATTCCTACGACATCAAATACAGTATCGTAAGGCAGACTCGCACTGCAACGCTGATGGCTTGTCACGGTTACCACTTCTTGTCATGAAACCGGAATCACGCACAGCTGACATCCTCTACTTTCGCTAAGTGAATGATGCGCCTCTCTCATCTTTGCATGTAAAAAAAAGAGACGTACAGTGACACCTGTTTTGGACATAATTTCTAAACGTCACCTATGTTGTGCTGCATTTGGGTTCTAAACACACCCATTACACAAGGAGTAAAACGATGCACTTTGGGATACATTAGTTTTGGATAAGACCGTATCAAGTTGTTCTTGTTGTGTTCTGCCATTATCTAAACCAATGAGTTGATAGAAAGAAGGTGGATTTGCAACCGTGCATGGATGCTATGTAACAGGTTTGCTCCAGGTTAGGCTCACAGCATGAGTCGCCACAGATTCTGAACTGAGATTAGTCTCTGAAAGCCAAAATTCTGCCATTCCCTGAATTCTGACTTAACATCCCTGATTAATCCAGTCATCCAGCTTCTTGAAACAGGGCCCAGGGGTCGTATTCACAAAACAATTTACCTTGGCACTAAGAGGTCTCCCAAATAGCACTATAAGTTGCTAGCTAAGAGTTTTCTCTTAAAGCCTATTCACAAAGCTGCTGAGACCAACTTTTACTAAGGAATAGGGAGAACTCTGAGGCTAAGAGAAGGGAAAGGTTGACCTTGTTGCTATGGATGACGTCTGATGTTTCATGAACAAGCACATTTCCACAGTGATTGGTTGACAGGGAATGGGTCTGTCTGGGATTTCAGCATAGACATGTAGAAGGATGTATCATGTTGCCATATTCAAATTCTATATTCTCAAAATAAGTAAAATAAAATTTCTAAAAAAGATATTTGAATTATTATTTGAATAAAATAATCTTTATTTTATTACTACACAGATGTAATAAATAAAAGTGAAACTGATGGAACATGAAACCAAGAAAATAGACTGACTAATCAAGTTCAGCTAATTGTCAGCTTTGGCCATGAAGTGGGCTTTGTTTCTTTGTATTTGGCATCAACATCAACAGGAAACTTTATTGACACCATGCTCGGGCGTTTTGTTGAAGTTTCAAAGACATACAAAATCACCCACAGCCTAAAATAGTCTGTTTTTTCTTTGACTGCACTGCAAATCTATTAGTTGCCACATTACATCATGCAGAACGACAGGTCAAATTTTTGATTTTTTTGTTGTTTTGCTTCAGATTAGCATTTAATGTCTTTATGGCAGATATGCGCATATCTGTGTGAATGGGGTGTTTCACTTTTTTTGGCTTCAAATTTGTTTCGACCAGACGTGTTCCTGGGGGCGGGTTCTCGACTGGAAACAACCTGACCAGCGGAACCACAACAAAGGTGATATGGCTAACCGGTGATTGTAAGGGACTAAAAAACAAAGAAAGAAAGTATTTGTCTGTCGATTTATGTTGTAATGGCTTTGGTCTTTAAAAAGAAACCTGTTGGCATAAGAGACAATGTGGTGTGCACTGATTGCAAGATTCCTACGCTATACTCCTACACTATGAACTTCGTGCTGACACAGGTGAGATCTAATGTGGCCAAAAAATTGACATTCAAAGCACACATAAGGTTTCAGGAGAACACAATGGCAATGTTCCTATTAGAGATCTCAGAAAGTTTATTCATGTCCCTCACACTTGCTAGTTTTGGATAAGACCATATCAAGTTGAGACCGTCTCACCCCAGAAGTTTGGCTATAGCATTGTCGAACTTCTGGGATTAGGAAGGTTAATCACTGAGTTAAATGAACAATTCTGTTTGTCAAGTTATCCAGATGTTAAAAGTAAATTCAGCTCTGCCCAAACTTGAAAACAGCTTACTCAACACAAAGGATGCACAAGGGACAACTCAATTCCGTTCTGGTGATTTATTTTCTGATGGATTTGATGGTTGTTGAAACAGTTGGGTATTTGTGTGGAATTCCAGAATAGCAGAATAGGTTGATAACCTACAAGATAAACAAAGGGATAGATTATATTCCACATCAGTATGCTTTTAAATACTAATCATTAAACTAAACATCTCATGTTTTACCAAACAAAGTTCAGATGTACAATTACACCAGCATACTGCTTGGTTCACAAACTTAATCAGTATATCAAACTGTCAATTACCAGCATTGCCATTACATTTAACTTGGAACTTTACATTTTACTTTAAATTCAAAACGGATCAAAATCAAACAGAAAACAGCAAACAAATGATTTCTTCAAACACATTATTTGAATCAGTCCATACCAGTTGCGTCTGTGGTTGAACAATGAGCTGTGTCTGTAGGTTGAGGAGACCGAGCAAAAAGGGTTCGCTAAGCTAATTCCAAACATTTTATACCCATGCTTGTTTTAGAGGTACGCAGGTGAATTCGGTCCCTCCAGAAGCATGGGTTCCATTTTGTCTGAATGTGTCTGGGTTGGTTCTCTCTGCCCCCTTCAGGCCTGGAGTTCCTCCACAGATGCTGGTCTTAATGCTCAAACTTGTTTGACGCAACACTGTTCCTCAATTCCTTGCGGTAGCAATATACAAAACGACGCACCATTCAGCCGTTCACAAAATAACCTGATCATGTAAACAATAATTAAATGAAATATGAGTGTATATAGCCTGCATGAAACAACATGGTAAGAATGCACAAGTAGTATCTACAATTTACATTTACATTTACGGCATTTGGCAGATGCTTTTATCCAAAGCGACTTACAAAGAGTACACTTGCTGAAAGAGACAGCAATATATCTGTGGTACATAAAGATGAGAATAGAGCAGGTTTCAAGCATTCATAATTGCAAGGTTAATAAAACGAGTTTCATAATTGCTAGGTTGCCTGCATAATAGTGGGATAAGAGCAGTGCCATTGAGTGCATTACCAACATCTGAGAATATACAATATGCTAATGCAGAGTACTAATGCTAAGTAAATAATGCCAACACTAGGTGTGCTCGGGTTAAGAGAGGGAGGGCGAGGGGGGGGTTATGCAGAGTCCAGGTGAACTCAACAGGTGGGAAGTGAAGTTATTAAGCGGAGTGGTCGAGCTAGGGCACGGGAACTAATGTTTGGAGGTCGGTATGGGCAGTTCCTTGTAGGCCTGTATCAGTGTCTTGAATCTCATGTGAGCGATTACCGGGAGCCAGTGGAGGTCACGGAAGAGGGGGGTTGCATGGGAGAATTTTGATAAGTTGAACACCAGGCACACTGCTGCGTTCTGAATGTGTTGTAAGATTTCAGAGGCGGGTAGTCCAGCCAGGAGAGAGTTGCAGTTGTCAAGGCAAGTGATGAGAGCTTGGACCAAGATCTGTGCTGCTTCACATGTGAGGAAGGGCTGGATCCTGAGGATTTTGTAGAGACCAATTCTACAAGATCGGGCCTCAGAGGTGATGTTGGCGTTGCAGAACAGCTCCAGTACCATGCCAAGGTTCCTTGCAGTCACTGAAGGAGTGACTTCAATGTCTTCAATCGTGACAAGTAGGTCCATCTGAGGGCAGTCTTTCCCTGGCATGAAGAGAAGCTCAGTCTTGTCTAGGTTAAGCTTCAGGTGATTGGCAGTCGTCCATTTGCTGATGTCAGCCAGGCATTTAGAGATGCGTGTTGCGATCTGGGTGTCAGAGGGGGGGGAAGGAAAGGAACAGTTAGGTGTCATCTGCGTAACAGTAGTAGGAGAGGCCGTGGGATGTAATTACAGAGCCGAGATATCTAGTGTATAAGGAGAACAGAAGGGGTCCTAGTACTGAGCCTTGGGGGACTCCGGTGTCAAGGGTGCAGGGTCAGGACAGGGAGCCATTTAGTAGTCCATCTTCGGAACATTGTAGTTTCACCACGGCAGACCCGCGTCCATAACATCCGTAGTCGCATAATTACATATCCTAGTGCAGGGGTGTCAAACTCACTTGAGGTTGAGGGCCGTAACAGACCCAATGCTAATGGGGCCGGACAAACAAAACTCCACGAAAATACATATGAAACTCTTACGATTCGTGCAGCTTAGTGGTTATTTGTAGGAACTACAACAATTTTTTTGTGATTTGGAATAAAGTGAACAAATCAATCAAAGATTAATCCATCCATCCATCCATCGAACCCATTTTATGAAATTGGCTGTCCTAGTGCAATCAGACTCTTTTAGCACCTCTGTTGTCTATTCCTAATGAATTCTCCTTCACATAATTCCTTAAACTCATGCTGTTTTGCATCAAGGTTAAGGAAAAGTGGTTATGAAACAACATACCGTATGCCCGTTTTTTTTGGTTTTGCACCACAGTCCAAATTTCCACTGGGGCAATGTTTTGCAAGGTCTTGCATCGTCACCTCCCAATGGAGGTTGGTTGCAAAGAACGCATTGTCGCGTCTCCATTGATCGCACCTTTACTTAGCTTTAATCAGCAAGTTGGGAGCTACTTTTAGCCTTAAGATGCTTTGTGAATACGGCCCCAGAACTTTGTGTTTATCTCATACTCATTTAAACCACCAAACAAGTTGTTGACAGTGTTGTTGTGTTACACAGTGAGAGAGCAGCTGTAGACACATCCCAGGTCAGGGAGCTGGAAGGCGTTCTGGAGGATGCTAGGCACCTTGAGTCTCACCTACAGGAGAAGAAGGACCACCTAAAGCATATGTTAGCTCTTATTTATGATAAACTGCAGGGTTGATGGCCTTCCCTGCAGGCCCAAAAAATACACTGATATTTCTGATAAGTATATTTATTTTTGTTTATTTATTTCTTTGTTTTGTGATGACAATATATATTTATGCAGTATTGCACTTGTTGGGTTACAATATGAAATAAATTCGAAAACATGTAAGTTGGACATACTTTTGACATTCTATTTAAACACATTGTTCTGGAGATTCAGCTGCTGAAGTTGATACATTAACATATAATGAAAGCAATACATTTCTGATTTGACGAAAATCTGAAAGAATGTATTTAACTGTTTATATAATTTAAACAACAGAAGTATAAAAATATATATATACAAATAAGATACATCTGTTCTGTGATTTGTTTTTGTTTTTCCTCTTAGTGCAGCAATATTAAAGCCATGGAAAAGTCCTGCATCAAATGTGTTATTAAGTATGTGAATTGAAGATGACGCTTTCAGAGAGAAAAAAATTCTCTGATTGTGCTGCTTTTTCACACTACATTATACATTTACACATACATTTAGTAAATAAGATGCATATGTAAATATGATAATATGTTTTCAAGTTAATTCATATAATAGGGTGTGCATTGCACTTTACAAAATCTTGCTGGAACTGATTGCAACAGTTTCTCTATACTATTAGAGAGTAGAGACAAGCTGGTCTGGTCTTTCTCCACATCTATGCCGTGGCATTGAACGTCCCATGGAAACCATAGGGAATATTCACTGGCACCTCTGCTCTGCCCAACTCTTGGAATGTCTTGGCATCCAACACCAAGAGAAAAGTGCTTTTGTCCTGGTAAGGAGAGACGTTATTTAACTAAATTTACGACAGTGTTAATACGCAGTATACAGTATGTGTCTATAAATGATACCAAATTGAAACCACACCCAGCTGAATGTTTGTTTTTACCTTATTTGGAGTGATAATCACAGACATCACAATGCCATCGTCTTCCTCTGTGGCATTGGGAGATGCTACAAAGACTGGTTCAGATGGGTACAGACCTGGTCATTCCCACACCTTTGAAAATAGTTGATTATGCAAGTTCATCCTGCAAATACTTGGAGATAGCCTATCTGATACTTTGTTGATAATTATGTACGACAACAATTTGCCTTTAGTGCCATTACACTTTTATATCACCGAAATATTGCAAAATATAGTGAGTATATATAGTATACCTTCATCTGTTTCCCCTGGAGGTCTATCTTTATCAGTGAATCTCCCACTAGGTGTCTGAAGCCACAGCCATAGAAGTAGCGGTAGGGCTGTGTGTTGTACTTGGCATAGTTAATTTGAGGGAACTCCAGACCTCCATAAATGTGCAGCTCCTCTCCATGGAGATCCTCGTGGCTACAAAAAACCTGAATCAATGGAAATGTATTCTTATTAATAATAGATATGTATTATTATTACCACTGATAGGCTGATAAGTGTCGGATTATGGAAAGGATCCCTACAGAGTAATACAACTTTAGCTTCATTTGTCTGTTTGTCATTGTGTAGTCAGTCATTTAGACCAAAAATATGGTCCAGGTTGAAAATCCCTGAATAATAATGATCATATGAAGAAAGAATAAAGTATGATTTGATCATGAAACAAAAATATGTGCATGAGTGTGTGTGTGTGTCTGACCACCATTTTGTCGCTTCCTCCCCCTCAAATCTCCCACCCCCCTCCTCCCTCCCCACTACTCCTTACATAGTCACCTCTTGCAGAAACCTTAAAACTCTCCTTTCCTCACTACCACCAATGGATTATCCCCCCTGTCAGTAGAGGAAGCCTCCCCCACTCTGACAGATCGCACCTCAGGTCACATGGAATGGCTCCCTGCACCCTTGACACCGGAGTCCCCCAAGTGTCACGACGGGAATCAAGCACAGATCCGAATAACTTTGAAGTGATGGAAATGTATTCACCAAACAGTCCGGCAGGCAAAACAGAGTCCAGGTACAGGCAGGGTTTGTAGACAGGCAGACAGGTACAGGCAGATAATCCAGAACCGACAGGCAAAAGACTTCGTCACCAACAGGCAAGGTCCAGAACCGGGAAAAAATTTTACTTTTAAATCTCTCAATTAAGAGCTTCACGCTCATCTCACTCACGTGGCAGTCAGGTAACATATAGTACACGCTGTGACGATCTGACAAAGAGAACTGAAAAAGCAGGGTTTAAATACTCAAACTAATCAACACAAAATGAGAGACAGGTGAACAGAGAAAATGGAGGGAAAAGAACAAAGGCAGGAAGATGCCCAAAAAAGGACATGGGCGTGACCCCGGGCACATGACTAACACACGGCCATATAAACAAACAAAGTCCCGAACTGTCAAATTCGAACAGGTAGGGGGAGACAAAAACAACAGTCCAAGCAGGAATCCTGATACCAAGGCTCAGTACTAGGACCCCTTCTGTTCTCTTTATACACTAGAGCAGGGGTCACCAACCTTTTTGAAACTGAGAGCTACTTCATGGGTACTGAGTCATACGAAGGGCTACCAGTTCGATACGCTCTTCTGAAATAACAAATTTGCTCAGTTTGCCTTTAGTTATACATTATTAATAATGATTAATGATACTCATCTATGTGAAGACACTGATCACGTTAATGATTTCTCACAATAATTATCAACAATGACAACAAGGTGGGAAACAGATATCAATATTCAGCACTTTATTCTTTATTGTTACATTTTCAGATGATCACTTACATCACTACATTTCATAGGAAAAATGTCTCATTTTCCACTGACAAACCCTTTTAACAAATCATGAACTATGTTGCACCATGTTTCAAAAAGTTAGCAATTATGTAATGTTAAAGAAAAATCAACTTACATATTTTTAAATAAATCTTGTCACATTTTGAACTAATGACCAAATCTGCGGCATTTTTAACAAAATTATAACTGTTACATGTCATGAACACACTTTTAAATTGAACACAATTCTTCAATATTTTAATTCAACTTCGCCATGGCACTACCATGTTGCCACTGACAACATCTGGTATCTGTTTCTTTGTTAGTGGGAAGACTGGCATTGCATGCTGTTCACCAGTATATTGTAATCTGGTGTGTAACTTGACACTGCAACTGTGAGTGAGTCTTTCAGATGTGCATCAGTGAGGCGTGTTCTGTGTTTGTTCTTGATGAAGTTCATGTCAGAAAACGCTGATTCACAGAGATAGGTTGAACCAAACAGGCTGGCAACCTTCATAGCTGCTGTGCATACACCACTGTACTTCGCTGTGTCAACAAGGCACCAACAGTTTGGTGCAGCCTGGTAGGCTTTGAGGTGGAGGTCATTTTGCAATGTTATGATTTCAATCTCCACCTGTCCAGCATCCAAGTTGAACGTTACACTTAGTTGCTCAGCAAAGCATGTTGTGTCCACATTCATGAAAGGATTGGAAATGAATGACACGCATGGCTCAAGCTGATCAAGGTCACAAAACCTATTCTCAAACTCTTGCCCAAGTCTGTTTATGACTTCACAGTACTTTTCTGCAACTTTGTCAAATGTCTCAGATGCAGAAGCATTGTCTTTCAGCACCGACTGCACAGAGGGAAAGTACAGCACTTTTTTTCTCTGTAAATCCACAGAGAAAATGTTCATCTTGGCTTTAAATGCATTTAAAGCACTTAACATATCAACAACAGTCTTACCTTTGCCTTGCAGCTCGCAGTTCAAATTCTTTAGTTTCCCAGTAATGTCCGTCAAAAATGCAAGGTCAAGTGTCCACTCTGTGTCCTCTAGCAGTGAGACGTCTCCGCCTTTGGACTGCTTGAACTCTTTGATTTCACCCAAAAGTGACAAAAAACGAAGTAAAACTCGTCCTCTGCTGAGCCATCGGATTTCTGTGTGTAGCAGCAGGTCACCATATTCAGCTGACATCTCCTCCAATAGCACCTTGAAAATCCTGTGCTGTTTTGCTTTGGAGCGGATGTTGTTTATGAATTTCACAACGGGAGTCATCACGTGCCCAAAGCCGATCACTTTTGCACATAACGCCTGCTGGTGAATGATGCAGTGGTAATGCAGAAATGTTGGGATGTCTGGGTCACCTTTACAGTGAGCGATGAAACCTGTATGTCGGCCGATCATAGCAGGAGCCCCGTCTGTAGTCACCGCTACCAGCTTTTCCAATGGTACCTTTTTCTGCACGAAAAACTCCTTCACCGTGTTATAAATGTCAACTCCCCTCGTAGTTGTCTTTAAGGGCAGTAGTGTCAGGAGTTCTTCTCTTGTGGAGAAATCTTCAAACACCATCCGGATAAAAACCAACAGCTGCGCTGTACTGCTGCTGTCCATGGACTCGTCGCACTGGATGCTAAACCACCTGCACTTCGCCAGATCCCGGTCCAGCTGATCGGCCAAGTTACCAGACATAGCTGACACTCGTCTAGCCATCGTAGATGCCCCCAGTTGGACGTCGGAGAGAGTGGAGATTAGATCGGTTCAATTTTTCTCGTCTTTAAGTACAGTGTTAGCAATTATCATCATTGCTTCTTTGACAACTTCTCCGTCTGAAAATGCCTTCTTCTTCTTGATCAGAAAATGTGTCGCTCTAAACGAGGCTTCGGTTGCTTTTTGTGACTTTTTCGCCGGCCTCGTGAAAAAAGACTTGCTTACCCAAAGCTGCCTTTAGCTCACTGGCTTTTTCTGCCCGTAGTGCGCTTCCCGGTGGGTAGTTAGCATGGTAGCTTTTGTGACACGTAGTGAAGTGTCTCTCCACATTGTGCCGCTTTGCCGTCGCCACAGTCGCCCCCCAAATGAGACACACGCAGGTTTCTTTCACAGTCGTAAAAAATAACTCCTCCTCCCATTCGTTGTGAAAGTGATACGTTTTCTTTCTTTTTTCTGCCATGTTTTTGGGGTAAGAAACTGCATTAAGCGCCCATCTTCGCTGCGCCCACTAGCTTACTCTCCACGAGCACTAGTTTTGTCACGCGCACAATACTGACCTTTGAACAGGAGTAGGTCAGAGTTCACCTAAACTTATCTAAACTTCATGTATAATGAACATATTTTTAAGATATTGTCATTTTTAAATCTATATAAATGCAAGTGTGATTAAAAAAGAATAGCAACAGAATAAAATTTAATTTTAGACGCAGTTCACTAGTGAGTTGTGCTATTTTTAGAACAGGCCTGCGGGCGACTCATGTGGTCCTTGGGGGCGACCTGGTTCCCGCGGGCACCGTGTTGGTGACCCCTGCACTAGAGGCTCTGTAATTACACCCCACAGCTTCTCCTATCACTGCTATGCAGACGACACCCAACTGTTCCTTTCCTTCCCCCCCTCTGACACCCAAATCGCAACACGCATCTCTAAATGCCTGGCTGACATCAGCAAATGGATGACAATTACCTGAAACTTAACCAAGACAAGACTGAGCATCTCTTCATGCCGGGGAAAGACTGTCCTCAGATGGACATACTTGTCACTATTGAGGACATCGAAGTCAGCGACTGTAAGGAACCTTGGTGTGCTACTGGATGACCAGCTGTGCTGCAATGCCAAAATCACCTCTGTGGCCCAATGTTGTAGAATTGCAGGACTTGGCACTTCTTCACACTTGAAGCAGCACATATCTTGGTCCAAGCACTCGTCATCACTCGCCTCGACTACTGCAACTCTCTCCTGGCCGGACTCCCTGCCTCTGCAATATTTCTCCCATGTAACCCCCCTCCTCCGTGACCTCCACTGGCTCCTGGTAATCCCTTGCATTAGATACAAGACACTGGTACTGGCCTACAAGGTTGACCGCAGGACTTCCCTTACCTACCTCCAAACATTAGTCAGACCCCATGCCCCAGCTCGAGCGCTCCGCTCAACAACTTCGGCTAGACTACTGGTACCACCTTCACTAAGAACAGGCAATTATCGCTGGCACCACCTTCACTAAAAATAGGCAATTAAAGTCCCACCTCTTCTCTGTTCTGGCACCGCAGTGATGGAAAGAGCTCTCGGCTGACATCAGTTGCTCACCAGCTTCCACAAGAGTGTGTGTGTGTGTGTGTGTGTGTGTGTGTGTGTGTGTGTGTGTGTGTGTGTGTGTGTGTGTGTGTGTGTGTGTGTGTGTGTGTGTGTGTGTGTGTGTCCAGGTTGAAAAACCCTACAGATTTCCTTTAATAACAATAATGATCATATAAAGCAAGAATAAAGTATGATTTAATTTAGTGGTGAAACAAAAGTGTGTGTGTGTGTGTGTGTACAGTTGTGTACCTTTGTGTTGGAGATCTTGATAGCTGTTGCCGTGCTGTCTGTCTGGCTGTTCAGATTGGTGCCACACAGCATCTCAGTCCCCACGTGAAGGGGCAGAACGAAGCGTCTTGGAAACACTCTGCACATGGTGTTGTATACCTGAAAAATACAAATACACTCAGTCAACCTGTTGTTCTGTTAACTTTCACATGACATGGTATTCTCTATTGTGAAAGTTAGTCAATTTCAAATGAAACCATTACTCTTTTGTCCTAGTCAATTATGCAAGTAATATGTACTCTTAGTCAGTAGTAATTGGACTAAACTGTGTTTTTTGTAACTTTCAATTATAATATTATAATATTATAACCATTGCCATATAACAACTGATTGATTGAAACTGTGCATGGTCTGCTTGATTGACCTCATCAAGGGCTTCTCCAGACTTGCGCAGGTTCTGCACCATGTAGTTATTGATGGCCTGGCCATCGTCTGAAACACACATGTCCATGACAAGGAAGCCGTTCTCCTCATAGGCATTGATCTGGTGGAAAGTTGACATGGCCTTGGTGTGGTACTTTACTGAACTGACCTGAACAAGAGAAGTAAAACATAGTTAGGTTGTGTATCTCTTGTTTGCCCCAATGACTTTCTCTTGGCTCTTAAACATTAACTGATTGCATCACTAATAAACATCCCTTTAGGTCAAAAGTAGGTGAGAATAGAATAGATTTTGGGCCAGGCCAGTCCTACCTTGCCTGTCTGTTTGTTAATCAGGTGAAAGATAGTGTCGTGTCTCGGGTCCCACTAGACACTCTCGCTGATGCTCTTCCCAGTCAGTCTGCCTGTCACAATCTTCAGCAGGTTCATCTTGATCGGCTGTTCGATAAACACCACGTAATTCTTTGACATGGCTGAAAGGGGGAAGCAAGAACGTTAGTCTATACAAACCATACCTATGAATTCTGCATGATGTCATGATGGGGTCTATCTCACCAAAGCTGTGATAGTAGGAAGGTTTGGTCTTGTCTGTGGAGGGAATGGAACAGACTATGGTGGCTCCCTCCAGGGTCTCCTCTGGTCTGGATTTTGTAGGTGGCACACGGATGATGTTGTAGAATGCTCCTAAGTAATCAGACCATATTTGTGATTCATGTTGTAGCAATAGACCATACTACACGCCACATAATAGTGGCTTTTCGAGGCTCCTCCGACCACAGGACACAGGTGGATGTAGAATAAACCTGTGCGGCTTAAACCAACCAAACACATGTATTGTATCATGTTAGTGTAAATGTGTGGGATGAGTTGTAGTTGGACCCCATGAGCTACCTTTTGAAGTGTATGAATTGCCCATGTTGTATGTGGTGCCGTCCGGCTCGTTGTGTGGATGTGCTGTTGCTCCATTTACTGCAATGAATTTGCTCCAGTCCACCTAGTCAGAGAAAACTACAGCTTGAAATCTGACTGTTAATAATAGATAAATAGTTTAAAATAAAATTGTGACAGAAGAGAAAGGTGCACAATATCTGCATTAAGTTATATAACCATTCATTAATTTCACTACATGGTACACTACACAAATGTAACAGTTCTAAATACACAAGAGTGTGCTTGTAAACAAGTGTGTAGTAACCATAAGATAACTTGCTGTCCACTGTACCTTTTTGGTGGTCTCCAGTGTTTCCAGATCCACTTTGTGCATGAAGTTAGTCTCCGTGCTCACATAGTAGTCCCCCTTATAGGTCACAAAGCTCACACTGGCATTATCAGTAGCCTCTGGAAAAGGAGAATAAGTACAGTTAGTATAATGCATATTACATTTAATTAAATAACTATTTAATCTGGATCATAAACTCACTTGGCAGCTCAAATCTTGACAGAAAGCGTTGGAAGAAGTTTTTACATGGGTCTGGCAGGGTGACAGTCCCGAACTCTGACACCATGATGTGATTGTGCTCGCTATTAGCCTGGTAACACTCACTGGACAGGAAACGGCTCCTGTAGGTCACCTGGCCATTTGAGATTTTGAACTGGTGAAGAAGAGCCATGCCGTCAAACCAGTGGTTGAACCTGGAGAAATGTAGACAAATGGAAAAACACAGGGAATGATTATTGTTGATTGTGTATTTTTTGGAAGCAGTGTGACCCTTTTTTCACTACTCACGTCTGGTTTCCAATCTCAAATTTTCCCGGGCCATTTCTGAGAAAGTTCCCGCTGATCCACTCAGAGATTGTGCCACTGATTTTGGTGTTGATGACCTCAGGGGTGTCCTCTGCTGATCTCACAATGTTTTCATTGCAAGGTAGGCCATGCACATCTGTATAGTAGCGGGTGCTCCGTTTAGACTTATTTGATCCTGTACAACAGAGGCATAACAGCATGATCCTAATAGCATACTGTATATAAAGGCATACAAGTATTATATGAAATAAGTTATTTATTTTATAAAATAAAACAAACTAAATATTATTTAAATAATAAAAAAGTTTGATCGATCGGACCACACTGTAAAAGTTGATTCCTACCTGGCTTCTCGATCTGCGCTTGTGGAATGGAAGCCATTGCTTTTGACTGTAGCCTCGATTCTGGATTGCAGTTGCACGATAAGTCTTATGATGCTGTTTTATAGTGGGTCTGCACCATTGTTTTATACTCTCTGGGCAGCAGTGACACCTCCCATACACAGACAGACAGTTATATTGACATAGGTAGACAGCTACACTGATTGTGTAAGTCAGCACATAATAGAGGTACTTTTTGTGGAAGATAGTAACATGCGGTAACTGATTCATTTCAATGAAGGCAAAAATGCTAAGCAACAAATGTGTACATTGATCCAAACGAGTTGATCCAAAATGAGTTCTTTATACTGATTAAAAATATAATTGTAAACGTATGTATATATATATAAAAATGTTCAAAACATGCAACTGGGTAATGATTCATGGTCACATGGCCAAAATGAAGAGCAAGAACATTGTTAGCAGCAATTCTTTCTTCCAAAGTCCTTGAAAAGAAATGAATAATTCGGACCTCTTATATGAAGCCTTAACCAGGCCATTAATACATTGACAATCCCTTTATTCTTTTTGGAATGGATATCCATTTGGTCTGTGACTGACTTGTTTCAGCCATGAATAGATAATAAAAGAAGACAAACTTGATAGAATTACTCAAAATGAGAATAGAAACACTTCCATGAATTGAAATTACATAGTAGACCGACAACACAATGCGATTTATTTGGTTTAATATATATATATATATATATATATACATAATTTCAATTGGAATATTGTACAATTGCATCTAAATGCAATTGTGCATTCAATGATCCATCTAAATTCAGATGTTTTCTCTTTTGATTTTCAATGATATTCATTTTATTTATATATTTGTAACAAATGCTTTTTATTTTTTACTATTTAAGCCTTATAATAAATAGTCGGCAACAAAACTCAGAACATATTTGACAGTTTAAATTTAGTCAGACAGAGTTGACCTATATGTCTGTTTCTGTCCCACCAACAACTACCATCTAGTTCCCAAATAAGAATGGGCAAGTCCTCTTGGCATATGGCTAATTATTGAGAGACAACTGGGTACATTCAGCTTAAATATATCCAAGCTAAGTGTTGCCTGGGTCCTTATGACAGTGAATGAACTTCTTTGTTCTGAAATTTCCACAAAAACAACAAAATGCCTTCAGCACTAAGTACAGAGTTAAATATATCATAATGTATACTGCTATAATAATGCTATACATGCTACAGGGGGGTTTCGATATAGTCATGCACATTCCAAGTTGATATCATTCAGCATTTATTGTAACTTTAAACAACATCCTGCACCATCATTTGATAGTTATGGACATCGGTTTCACAAGAGAACATACAAGGTACACACTCCAAGGTTGTACAGTAAAAAGTGCTTAGTTCCATAAAGTAACTGACAAATCCACTGACATGACATTGACATGCTATTTTCCAGATACTACATAAGCTGTCTTTCTCTGGTGAATCTCTGGTGAACATTCTCTAATGTGAAAAGAAAATGGTGTACCTTTTACCTACCTTTTTTTTTTTAATGTTACTGATAGGCTCGGTATACCTTATCGTACACTACCGTCATAAATATTTAGACATGCCCACATGTTGCTCAATGCCCTAATGCATTATAATTTGAAGGGCAATGGACAGAATGTGATGTACCTTTATGCAAATGGTACAAAATAAATATGTGCATGATAATGGCCACTTACAATTGACTTATTCAGCAGATGCCTTAAGGATTAGGCATCTTGCTCAAGGATGCTTGCAGTTCAATTGAACTGAACTCCACTACATTCTGTCCCGATTATTTGAAAAGTATATATATTTCATTATTATTAAAATAAATAATGATATATTTATATTAATTATATCTTTATATTAATGCCATACAATTTCCATTGCAAAAATATAATTGCTAAAAAGACATATTATATTATGTATTGTCAACTATAGAGGGACTACAGACTAGGGATTTGAAAACAGCCACAGTTTGAAAAATAGTTTGTCTCGCAAGGTCATTAAAAGTTCTGCCATGGTCCCACATCATGTATGTAGGACATAGGATATGGAGTTGGCCTGAAATAGTATATTGCTTGATAGGGTGAATACTGGTAAAGTGGGACACTTTCTGATAATTACCTTCTGCATAATTTGTAATCTGGTGTGCCACACCTGCAGATGTGATGCCATAGATAAAATGTTTATCATACTTGCTTATGATAAGCTCAGTGTTATTTTTTATGGATATATATACAGTATATACCGTATATACAGAAACAAAGGATTAAGTTTAACTGTCCCATTTTACACGTTGTCCCACTTTACCAGTATTCACCCTATATAAATGAAGCTGCGCAAATTGGATTTATGCCAAACAGATATTTAGGTGGAATAACCCAATCCTCTAAATATCATCCCGTGCCTCTTACTGATCAATCATATTTATTAAATTAATTAAATGGGGGTAAAAAGGCAGGATGTACATGGATTTTCTTTCCAATGAAAAAAACCTGATGACAGTATGACAGCTGTATTAAATTGTTATAATCAGACTGTAAAATCAGAAGGTATGTTTATTTTTTTCCTCTGAATGCCTTTATGTAAAAATAAATATAAATAAAAATAAATAAATATGAATAAAAACATAACAGTCATATTGTGTATAGTCATTTAGTGTAAATAGACATATATAGAAGAGCACAGGAGGTGAAGCACAGTTTGTGGGTTAATATGACCCCAAGAAAATGAGCATGGCAATGTGTGTCATGCTTGTCCTAGAGAGGAAGCCTTAAGTTGTATTTATCTTCAGATGAGGAAAGTCCAATACAGTGTTTTGTTGGAAATGCCCAGTCATTTGGCAGCTTGTTTAAATTACAGTATCTCAAATTAGCTGGGTTCAGATGTGCTTTTAATGCAGGTACACTACTCTGGGAATTAATAAAAAAAATAAATAAAAAAAAATCACTAATATATATACAAGCCATGAAATTCTATTATGTTTTATTATATTCCGACCCCCTTTGAAAACATGTGGCTATATAGTAATGTTACAGTAGGCCTACCAAAAATTATGTTTGACCTTTGTCATTCTGTGTGTGCACCCTTACCATGTACACAGCAAGCCATAACATCAGCTCAAATAGGTAACAGGAGGATGCTTAGCATCAATTTATATCATCATGATTTAGATGCTGATCAGTTTAACCTGGTTGCAAACTATAGCTACTAAACATTGTTTTGACTGTCTTTATTATTCAAGATGATTAAAAAAAGAGTCATAAAAGTGTGCATAAAGAGTGTAAATTTGATCTACTGAAGTACAAATTGTATTTCCAACATAACGGCCCCATCTCATGGTCTAGGATAAGATACACAAAGATAGACAGTGTGTCATATGAGAACAACAGTATAAATAATCATTTACAATCCCGGTTATCAGGTTATACATTGTTTCATCTAGATGTGACAGGCCACTTGTTAATTAAGCATCCATAGGGAATATGCATATACAGTACATGCATGATGTACAATGAGTTCACAAGTTCAGCCACAGTTCAACTGACACACCCTGTCCTCCAGATGACTGTGTTTACGGTTTTAATGATGCCATAAAGAAGTTCCCCACTGTTAGACTGCATGGACTCTTTCATAATAAGGTAGCTTTGCTACACGTGGTTACATTCCATATAGGCCATTCATTAATTCACTAAGAAGAACAAAGAGACAATTCAACCATTAGACAGACAGGCAGGAAGGTTGATGGATGGATGGACAGATAGAAAAATACAACAAATCCAATTCCTTCCATGACCACCTATAACAAAGTAATCCGTCAGGCAAGAAAGGATTACTTCTCTCATATTATTACAGAACGCTGGGAATTCTACAATATTATTCTCCACGATCAACCAGCTGATCAACACAACCCCCACCCCCAGCATCCACTCTATCAAAATGTGAAGAACTTGCATTGTTTTTCAATAACTCTAATTAGAACTAATAATACTGCTGATGTAAACAGAGATGTTCTCAGCAAATCTCATGAAAATCATGTAACCATGGGAAAATTCAACCGTATTACATTAGCTGAGCTTCATAAGACTGTCACTGAATGCAACTCCTCCACTTCATGCATTGACCCTATACCTACAGCATTCAGGTGTTTGACAGGGTTTCAAGTAGGGGTGGGCGATATAGCCTTTAAAATAATATCACGATATTTCAGGGTAATTTGCGGTAACGATATTCATGACGATATGAAAAAAAGCATTTATTAGTGCAAATAGTGACAACATAAGTCAAAATATAAACATAAAAGTAGGTATAATAGTGTTTTATTTGGAATCTTCAGTAAAAGTATAAATAACTCAATTGTTTAATATTTTAGTTTAACAATAACAGTGTCACCTAATAAAACTGACCTCAAATTTTAAGTACAAATGTAAACAGCAGCAATCCAAACAAACCTTCAGTCAAAATGTAAACACGGCTTATAAAAATAAAATAAAAATTACTGTAAAAACTTGAAATAAAGTTGCCTCTAAATTTGTGTAAATGTGAAATGGATTACCATCAAATGAGGTAGAATGTCAGTGCTGGAACTGTACAAGTAAACACTTACAAAAAATGGACTTATTAGAGGTTAGAAGTAGCCATCCAGCTGGCAGACACATCACAGCTTTAGATTCTTTGTCAAGAACACCAGCGTATTCACGGACGCTGGCTTAAGAGCTGATCTTTGACAAGTTACGATATTCCCTCCAGTGCTAAACAGCCTTTCTGAGGCAGAGCTGGTGGCAGGGATGCACAGGTATTTTTTTGCTAAACGGCTGATCCGAGGAAAGTTCACCTCATGCAGCTTCCACCATGTGAGGGGATGTCCTGTCTGCTGATGGACAATTTAAATAGCGTTTTAGTTCAGCCTTGATTGTCTCTCTCTCAGACAGACCTGTCTTCTCTGTTGCTGCGCTCTTGAAAAAGCTTCCAAGGGTCTTCTTTGCTCTTGGTAGCAGTAGCACCTTGGGTGTCTTCTGCTGATTTATGAGCGGTTTCAGATGCAGCTGTGGCACTCTGCTCTGATAGAAGGGATTCCACCTCTCCAACTGCTCTGGCTTGAATGGTTTTGATCTCCTCTTGGCTCATGTGTTGAGTGCGGAAGCGTGGGTCAAGCATAGTTGCTATACTTATCAGTTCCTCAGTCACAGGGTCTTCATATTTGCTGTTCATGTAGTCCAGTATTGACGTCTTTATTGTCTTGGTGAGATCTGTGTCATTCTCCTTTGCATGTATGATGTCACTGTTGAATATCTGAAGAACAGGCTTCACGCATGAGATGGTGACGTAGTCTTCAGCAGAGAATGCATCGGTGAATTCAAGGAGATGACCTAGAGCCTTGTTCACAGAATGAAGAACCTCTACATCTTGCCATGTTAGCACCAGGTGTCTGGTTGACCTTTCAGCAGCCAAGACCTGTGTGATGGCCTTTTCTTGTTCCAACAGCCGCTGGATCATCTTTTGTCGTGATCCCCATCGTGTAGGAGATTCTGTGACGAGTTTGTGCTGAGGCAGGCCCATTTCAGCTTGAACGTCCCGGAGTGCCTGCTGCCTCTTCCAGCTGTGAGAAAAAGCAGCCACAATCTTTTTGCAGATTCCCACTGCTCTGTCAATCCTGTGGTCCTTCACACTCCTCTCTGAAGAGAAAGAAACATAAAGAAAGAGTTTGAGTGCACTCAACTAAAGAGACATTGGTGACTTTGTTACCATTAAGACACTATCACTAGCAATAATGTAGCCTATAGTGACGCTTTATAATAACCTTCATTAATAAACC
Source organism: Coryphaenoides rupestris (assembly GCA_002895965.2). Classification (NCBI taxonomy): domain Eukaryota; kingdom Metazoa; phylum Chordata; class Actinopteri; order Gadiformes; family Macrouridae; genus Coryphaenoides; species Coryphaenoides rupestris. The sequence goes on from PIJE02000028.1 coordinate 658,693, forward strand.
ATTTGTAAAGTGTTTGTTAATAATCTGTTAATCACTTGTTAATCAGTATTCCTTCATTTATAAATATTAATAAGCAATTTATAAATTGTTAATTATGTATGAAAAAGAGTGCTCAATTTTTTGTTTCAAAGGCCATGCCCAATGTCCTAAAAACAGGGGCAAAAAATGGGTGTGCCATGTCGCATGGAATATGGAATGCTTGGAGTCTACAGATACAGTAGACTCAGAATGGAGCCCTCTCTTCATACATAATTAACTATTTATAAATAGCTTATTAATATTTATAAATGAAGGAATACTGGTTAACAAGTGATTAACAGACTATTAACAAACACTTTACAAATGGTTTAAGGAAGGTAATACTCATTTATTCGTGAGTAGGCTATAATTTGAGAATATACGGTACATACATCTATATAATATAGCCTACATATATTTCTCATAAAAAAAAGTTTTTGTTATTGGTTTTTTATGGTAAAGGAAACTTACCAATGGCAATGTGCAGACGATGGCCAAAGCATGACAATCTGGTCCAGTTATTGAGAGCGACAGCTTTGACAATGTTGGCACTGCTGTCCGTTGTCACACACACCTGTTTGTCCTCTTCCAGATGCCATGACTGAAGAAACTCCCCCACTCGCAATATTTTCGCCCGTGTGATCCTCGGGAAAGAAACTCATTTCAAGGCAGGAGTTGCGCAGCTTCCAGTCGCTGTCGATGTAGTGCACAGGCTGATATACGGCTCCGAAGTTCGGCTCGACCACATGTCCGTGGTTGAGGCAAAAAACTTCACTGATGATAGCGTATCTGCTAGCTTGTCACGGCATTCTTCATACATCGCAGGCAAGGTTGTCTTTGAAAAGTATTTCCTACCTGGGATGTTGTATCTTGGGTCGAGCTTCTTAACCAGTCGCTTAAAGCCCTCCTTTTCTCCCGTTTGGATATCCTTAGCCAAACAATATGTAACCGCTTCAGTAATTTCATTCCACCGTTTGCTTTTCCTGTCATATGGAGCACTACTTGTGAGTGCTCCAGCTATGCTCGGCTGAGTTAGCGTCATTTGCCTGCTTTTGGTCCGCACATCACCAGCTGCTAAACTCTCCTCTTCACGCGACTTCTTCTGACTCTCCTCGTACTCGCGTGTGTTTTTGCTTTAGGTGGTGAAACAAGTTTGTTGTGTTTCCACCTTTAGCTGTAACCGTTTTCTTGCATATTTTGCAAATGATTGTGCTTTGTTGGAGGTCTGACCTCTTGTAGCCAAACCACATCCACACGACCGAAGTAGCTCCCCTTTTACCTACTAAATCCTCCTCAGAGGCTAATGCGCTGCTCTGGCTTTCAGCCATGCTTGTATCGTTCTGGTGACGAGAACGCTGTAGGCTATTATGTGCGCTAGGGTATGCAAATGCGTCAACACGTCATCACGCCGCTATATCGTTAATATCATGACATGACTTTTTTTTTCGTGTACAAATTTATACCGGTATTATCGTGAACGATATGATATGGCACAGCCCTAGTTTCAAGTCATGCCCTGAACATCATAAACACATCTCTCCGAACGGGTATCTTCCCAGATGCCTTCAAAACAGCCGTTGTAAAACCCTTATTAAAGAAACCAAACCTAGATGGTAATACACTGGCCAACTACAGGCCGATATCCAAAAAAATGCGCTTAATCAGCTAGACATACAACTAAACAAAGGCCAAAACCTCTACCGCTCAGCCACAGGAGTTCAGGGTCAAATTCGCTGGGGAAATTCTGTTTCCCCGTCTTAGTACACTGCAAAAAACAGCCCTACTTGAAACAAGCTAAATATTCTTAAATCTAGTCAAATTTTCTTATATCAAGCAAAACATTCTGCCAATGGGGTAAGCAACTTTTGCTTGACTAGAATTCTTAAAACTGCTTAAGTTCTGCTTAATACAAGCAATGAAAACTCTGTTATTTAAGATAGATTTCCTTAAATTGGTATTTTGTTTTCTTGATTAGGCTGAATTTGAGAATTTCTATCTTAAATCTAAGATGAATAATTAGCACAAAAAAGCTTACAATAAGATACAATTTCTTCAAAGAGCACAATGAAAATAAGTCACTCTTAAATTAAGGCACCAGAAACATTCTTATTTTCAGCATTTATTTATTTCTTTTAAATGTTGCAGCTGAACAGGCCCATCATGCTATATTTTAACAATATAAAACATGCCTCATGGGTCTTTTAAACAAGGTTATGAATTATGTGGGGGGGGGCAAACAAAACACAACACAGCAGTGACACTCAAGGTCCATCTTAACCGGATACATTCAATAGCTTAGACTCACACATACACATACACACACACACACACACACACACAACTCACTCATAAAAGTCCTTCCATTCGCATGCCCCTCACTCACTCACACACACACACACTCTTACACACACGTCACTCTACTCACTCATTCATGAAGGCCTTCCATTCAGCCAAGGCCTTTTTGTAGGAATGGGTTGCATCTCATGCATGGCATCATGGAGGATATCAGTTAGCAGTACTGAGAGCACTGATGAGGCACATTTGGGGTAGGTGAGATGCAGGACATAATAATAAGCCATCAGATAGACAGACGGTGTCCCTCTTTCAAATTATCTCTGTCAAAGGTCACCACTGGCATCGTCCCGATGGCAAGCATGCAGTTTTACGGACTGATGAGGACAACTGGAGTCGACAGAGGTCGTTGGCGCAGGAAACTGTTTGGTGTCTTCTGAAGGCTAGATGACAAAAGTCAATGTAAAAGATTAGAAAAATACCAATAAGAAAACCATCACAATGAAAACACTGAATGGTCAAATGATGATCATTCTACATCAAATCTGAGGAAAAGATTTTGTGTACATTCATTGCTGACCAAATGAAACCACCACACCACAGCAACTTTCAATAAACAGGGTTCCCACACTTTTTCAGACAAAATTCCAAAACTTTTCCAAGACTTTTCAAGGACCCAGAATATAATTTCCATGACCATTCACAACCTTTAAGTACATAAAATGTACATTGTAGCACCATGCCCTTCACCCCAAAGCCCCTTTCAGACATGCAGTGAACTCCAGAACATGGGAATATTATGAATATCACGTGATAGTGAAGCGTCAACCTGTGCAGCGCAGGTCTAGACTTTAAATTAGTAATACAAAAAACATGTTAAGACATTTCTGGGATTTTTCTAAACATATTTTTAACAAAAGCCAAAACACACTGTTTGACCGTGGGAACCCCAAATATAGCTACTCCTAAAACAAATCACGCAGCGTGATCACTTCTCCTTATGTCACTGTGAAAATGAAAATATAATATATATATATATATATATATATATATATACTGCACAAGTCTCACCATAAGGACATGGAACAGGGCCTCGCTGGCGCCTAGTTTCTTCGGGGGTGTGGTGGAGGATGGGAAGAGCTGTGGCAGGGCTCCGAACACGGATATGAAATGCTCCACTGGTTTGACAGAAAAGGCAACATACTGTATGGCAGTCAATGAAAGAGCATGAACCTCAAGTCTGGGACAGGTGCAGCACAAGCAACCTAAAAATAGACACTGTATTGACTTCCTCACAGTGAGTTTAAATTGTATTTTCTGTTACTAAGGATGATTTCATTCTCAGGTCCTTACTGATCCAAACATTATCAAACTGATGAACTAGTCTGTGTGTGGAGTGTGGACATTATTTTTACCACGTACACAACGCGTGGTCAAGAGAAGGCACTTTGGGGTGAGTCATGCAGTCAGTCATGTCAGAACTACCTGGCTCAGAGCAGGAATGACATTAGGAGACCACACCGATATTACGTTTTAAACAATAATTTATTAAATAAATAGTCAGTCAAAATCAAAGATATCAGTTCATGTACAGGTCAAACCAAAGTGTGGTGCACGTCAGCAATGTAATGCAGTGTAGAAAGTAGAGGTGCGGGGAGAGAAGAGAAAAGAGCTGCAGCCAGCCCTCAGTAGCGGAAGGTCAGAGCAGCAGATGAGAGAGACCGAGCTGCAGTGGAGGAACTGCCTTTATTCTCCCTCCAATCAGCAGCCCATTAGCCGCCAAGCTAACCCAAACAGCTCCCCCTGCAGACCAGGAGGGCGAGAGACAGAAATATGTTAATGCAGACCAGGTGGAGTGAGGCGAACCCAGCATGGCATAGCCGGCCTGACAGTCAGGAGCGGAAAGGACGCTTATTTCGGTGACACTTGGTCACATGCCCTCTCGTTTCCCGACGGGGTGGTGTTTGCATCGGGCTGCTTAAATGTTCACCCCCGTTTACTTGAGATGCTGAAGTGAATTACGAGTGCACCAGGCTACACTGTCACGGTTGCGACCGTGTCATCGGGGTTCCCCGACGTGTTGGTGGGCGTGGCGCCAGACTCCGGTGCCGCCCCCGCGTCATCAGCGGCACCTGCCCGGTGTCCACAGCTGTCGTCGCTTGGCAATCAACAACCAGATAAGAACCCCGGCTTCACGACGACTCATCGCCAGATCGTTGTACCAACCAGTATGGTTAGAGATCCGTTACAGATGGTATCTCAGTGTTTCGTCCTGGATTATAACCTTTCTCTCCTCTGCCCAGGATCGCGACCCCGTCTCCCGCCAGTCCGCTCCACTACCCGCCCGTCCGCCAGCCCGTCCGCCGGCCAGCCTGCCTGTCTGCCTGCCTGCCTGGCTGCATGCCCGCCTGCCCGTCTGCCCGCCTGCCTGTCTGCCCGCCTGCCCGTCTGCCAGCCTGCTAGTCCGGCTGCCTGCCCGCCTGCCTGCCTGCCCGCCTGCCTGCCCGCCTGCCTGTCTGCCAGCCTGCCAGTCTACCAGCCTGCCTGCCTGACTACGTGTCTGCCTGTCCTTCACCCACGTGCCAGTCACCTGACCTGCCTGTCTCGTTGTTGTGTCCTGGTTACCCCCTGCGACACATCCTAATAAAAGGTCTATTGTGTCTGAACTCCGAGTCTGAGTCCTGCGTTTGGGTTCTCCGCCGCCTCCCCTAACAGAACGATCTGGCCAACAATGGACCCAGCGGACCCAGGCTCGGAGTCGACACGACTAGAGCGAGTACTCTCCACCCAGGGCGAGTTCCTGGGCCGTCATGAGCAGGCTCTTCGCAGCCTCATGGACGCGAACCAGGCGATGCTCCACGAGATAAACCAACTCTCTACACAGGTCTCCAGGTTATCTGCAGCCGGATCCTCGCCAGCCCAGCCCGGTCCGACCGTTCCCCCGGCATCTCCACCCACCTGGGAGTCCTACGCTCCAGACCCCGAACACTTTTCGGGGGACGCTGGACGCTGCCGGGGATTCCTCCTGCAGTGCTCCCTGGTGTTCCACCAGCGGCCGCGGACATTCCCGACCGATCAGTCGCGGGTGCGCTTCGTGATCGGCCTGTTGAGAGGGAGAGCGTTAGCCTGGGCAGAGGCGATCTTCTCCCATCGGCCGATCACGGGGGTTTCGTTTGACGAATTCAGTGCGGAGTTTCGGGATGTTTTTGATCACCCCGACCACTGGGGCGACGCTTCCAAGCGGCTGGCGAACATTCGCCAGGGAGAGAGAAGCGTAGCCGACTTCTCAATAGACTTCAAGACGTTGGCGGCTGACGCGGGGTGGGACGACGCAGCACTACGCGGCACGTTCTTGAACTGTCTTGATGACTGTTATGCGCAGTTTCGAGTGGTCATCTATTGTGGCTGGAGTTCAGGTTCAGGTTCTGGATTGTCTGTAGCAAAGCAGCGAGCTCGGGAATCAATGTGACACAAGGCAGTATCACCAGGAATGATTCAAAGTTTATTTACATACACAGAGCATATATACAGTTTGCATGGGAGAAAGAGAAGCATTTACATATAGACACAACAGACATAGAAACGCCTCCAAGACAGCCATTCAGGGAGCAGGGACAACAAGGCCGTCCATGGAGACCCTTCCGTCCCCACACCCCAGACAGCCAATCCGGAGACGCCAGGACCCCAGGCCCCACGTGGGGATGTAACAGACAGACAAACAGTTAACTTGAAGCACGGATATCATGGCCTCCCGTGCCACACAAAAGGTGCAGAGACTGCAAGGTCTCACGTTGAGCCCTTGCGTGGGACCGCCAGTCCAGATAGAAGACGCAACCGGTTCCCACAACAACAGCTGCGAGTGCGTCTCAGAGGCCTCCCGGGGAAAACAGATAAGAGTGAAGCTAACTAGTCACGTAGGCCAAACAGCAGAGTGGAAAGTTACCGGCCCACACGATCAATACATCCACAACTCCCAACAATGACCAATTGCAGGACGAGATTGCTGCCCGTGAAGAGCCCAGTGATTTCAAGACACTGTCACAATGGCAATCCGGCTGGACAACCGGCTAGAGGGGCGCCGCAGGCAAAAGGCGTGGACCCCGGCCGCTCATTGGTCCTGTCCCGGGGCGGGGGTCTCCGCCCAAGCGCCGCCTCCTGCGCCTCCTCCGGATGGGGAGCCCATGCAGCTAGGAAACACCAGTGTGTCGCCGGCGGAGCGACAGTGCAGAATGCGGTCAGGGGCGTGCCTGTACTGCGGGGAGTTGGGTCATCGACTGGCTACCTGCGCGGTTCGCCCAAAAGGCAGGGCTCGCCAGTAGCGGTGGGGGTACTGGTGAGCCGAACATCTGCGGATAGATTCCCTCGCATGCAGTTGAGGGCGAGCCTGTGCTGGGGCCAGGAGACTCTGCCTCTGGTGGCGTTGGTAGACTCCGGGGCCGACGAGAGTTTTATCGACGCCGCTCTAGTGGCCCGGACCGGGCTAGCCACGGAACCGATCGTTACGCCCTTGGACGCGAATGCGTTGGATGGGAGGCTCCTGGCGCGGGTCACCCACCGTACTATGCCTCTACACCTCGTTCTCTCTGGTAACCATCGGGAGACCATTCAGTTTCACATCATCCCCTCACCCAATGCCCCGATTATCCTCGGCTACCCCTGGCTGCAGCGGCACAACCCCCATCTCGACTGGGCCACAGGCAAGGTAATGGGCTGGAGTACACATTGTCTGTCCTATTGTCTGCAGTCTGCTCTCTCTCCACCAGATGGCGTGGCAGCCCTGCCGGTGCTCCCGGGTCCAGACCTGTCCTCCGTCCCTGCTGTCTACCACGACCTCGGGGAGGTCTTCAGTAAACGGAAGGCACTGTCGCTGCCTCCGCATCGACCGTACGACTGCGCCATCGACCTCCTCCCGGGGGCTACTCTACCGACCAGCCGCCTGTATAGCGTATCACGTCCGGAGAGGGAGTCCATGGAGGTATACATCAGAGACTCGCTGGCGGGCAGGCATTATCTGTCCCTCCTCGTCCCCGGTAGGGGCGGGATTTTTTTTTGTTACAAAGAAGGACCAGTCCCTGCGCCCGTGTATTGATTTCTGGGGACTAAATAACATTACGGTCAAAAACACTTACCCCCTGCCCCTGATGAACTCCGCGTTCGATCCACTAACCAACGCCACGTTTTTTTCTAAGTTGGACCTTCGGAACGCTTATCATTTGGTGAGGATGAGGGAGGGGGACGAGTGGAAAACAGCGTTCAACACGCCGCTGGGGCACTTCGAGTACTTGGTCATGCCTTTCGGGCTCACCAACGCCCCGGCGGTGTTTCAGGCTCTTGTGAACGATGTGCTCAGGGATTTCCTCCATAGGTCGGTGTGCGTTTACTTGGACGACATTCTGATCTTTTCTCGCAACATGGAGGAGCACGTGCAACATGTTCGGCAGGTGTTGCAACGATTACTGGAGAACAGACTTCGTAAAGATCGAGAAGTGCGAGTTTCACGTCCAGTCGGTGGCTTTTCTTGGCTTCATTATAGAACGCGGGCAGATGAGGGCGGATCCGGGGAAGATCCAGGCAGTGGTGGAGTGGCCGACACCCACGTCCCTGAAGCAGTTACAGCGCTTCCTGGGGTTTGCTAACTTCTACCGGCGTTTCATTAGGGACTATAGCCGCATAGCCATTCCCCTGACTAGACTTACCTCCCCTGCAGGACCATTTGTCTGGACCCCTGAGGCGCAGCGGGCCTTCGTAGGTCTTAAGGAGCGCTTCACTTCCGCGCCAATCCTAGTTAACCCCGACACGTCACGCCAGTTTGTCGTGGAGGTGGATGCCTCGGACTCGGGGGTGGGGGCGGTGCTCTCACAGCGGTCAGGATCGGACCAGAAGCTCCACCCCTGCGCCTTCCTGTCCCGGCGGCTTTCGCCCGCGGAGAGGAATTACGACGTTGGCAATCGGGAGTTGCTGGCGGTGAAGCTGGCGTTGGAGGAGTGGAGGCACTGGCTGGAGGGGGCGGAGCACCCGTTCGTGGTGTGGACCGACCACAAGAACCTGGAGTATATCCAGTCGGCCAAGCGCCTAAATTCCCGGCAGGCTCGCTGGGCTTTGTTTTTCGGGCGTTTCAGATTTACGTTAACCTACCGTCTGGGGTCCCGAAATGCGAAGCCTGACGCCTTGTCCCGCCTGTTCGTCTCCCGGGAGGAGGTTGCAGCCAACCCGGACACCATTCTGCCGTCTTCCTGTGTGGTAGCGGCAGTTACCTGGGAGGTGGAGGCTCTGGTGAAGCAGGCCCAGCAGAGTCAACCCAATCCAGATAACGGCCCTCCTAACCGCATATTTGTGCCTGACTCAGTCCGCTCCCAGGTTCTCCAGTGGGGCCACAACTCGAGGATTGCGTGCCATCCAGGAGGGGCCCGCACCTTGTCACTGGTCAGTAGGCAATTTTGGTGGCCGACGATGGAGGTCGACACCCGAGCGTTTGTAGCGGCCTGCACCGTGTGCGCTCGGGGCAAGGCATCTCACCGACCACCTGCTGGCCTACTTCGTCCCCTGCCGGTTCCCAGTCGCCCTTGGTCACATATAGCTCTGGACTTCGTCACCGGGTTGCCTCCGTCCCAAGGTAACTCTACCATTCTAACCATTGTGGACCGGTTCTCTAAAGCTGTGCACTTTGTGGCCCTTCCCAAGCTCCCCACAGCTCAGGAGACGGCCGGGCTGCTGACCGGGCATGTGCTCCGGCTCCACGGGATTCCGTGGGACGTGGTGTCGGATCGGGGTCCGCAGTTCGTCTCCCTGGTGTGGAAGGCGTTCTGCCAAGCACTAGGGGCTTCGGTGAGTTTGTCCTCTGGTTTCCATCCCCAGACCAACGGCCAGACGGAACGGGCCAACCAAGACCTGGAGTCCGCTCTCCGCTGCGTGGTGGCCCGAAATCCCTCCTCCTGGAGCTCGATGCTGCCATGGGTGGAATATTCACACAACTCGTTGGTCAGTACCGCCACAGGGAGATCCCCGTTCGAGGGGTATCAGCCGCCCCTCTTTCCAGCCCAGGAGGAGGAGATTGCGGTGCCCTCGGTTCGGGCGCATATGCGCCGTTGCCGGCGGATTTGGAAGGAGACTCGCTCCGCTCTCCTCCGCACCGCCGACCGCAACCGGCGCTTGGCGGATCGTCACCGGATTCCGGCGCCGGAGTACAAACCGGGGCAGAAGGTATGGCTTTCCTCGAGGGACATTCCCCTCAAGGCCACGTCAAAGAAACTGTCCCCCCGGTTTATTGGACCTTATGAGATCACTAGCATTATAAATCCCACGGTGGTCAGACTTAGTTTGCCCAGGTCCATGAGGATCCACCCCACGTTCCATGTGTCCCAAATTAAACCGGTGTCTGTCAGTCCCCTGTGTCCCCCAGCCACCCCTCCTCCACCTCCCCGAATCATCGACGACCACCCCGCCTACACCGTCCGGCGGCTGCTGGATGTGCGCCGTCGAGGTCGGGGATACCAATATCTGGTGGACTGGGAGGGATATGGTCCGGAGGAGCGCGCCTGGATCTCCCGGGGGTTAATTTTGGACCCCTCACTCATCCGAGATTTTCATCGGGCTCACCCTGACAAGCCGGGGGGGTCGCCTGGAGGCTCCCGTCGAGGGGGGGGTACTGTCACGGTTGCGACCGTGTCATCGGGGTTCCCCGACGTGTTGGTGGGCGTGGCGCCAGACTCCGGTGCCGCCCCCGCGTCATCAGCGGCACCTGCCCGGTGTCCACAGCTGTCGTCGCTTGGCAATCAACAACCAGATAAGAACCCCGGCTTCCCGACGACTCATCGCCAGATCGTTGTACCAACCAGTATGGTTAGGGATCCGTTACAGATGGTATCTCAGTGTTTCGTCCTGGATTATAACCTTTCTCTCCTCTGCCCAGGATCGCGACCCGTCTCCCGCCAGTCCGCTCCACTACCCGCCCGTCCGCCAGCCCGTCCGCCGGCCAGCCTGCCTGTCTGCCCGCCTGCCTGGCTGCATGCCCGCCTGCCCGTCTGCCCGCCTGCCTGTCTGCCCGCCTGCCCGTCTGCCAGCCTGCTAGTCCGGCTGCCTGCCCGCCTGCCTGCCTGCCCGCCTGCCTGTCTGCCCGCCTGCCTGTCTGCCAGCCTGCCAGTCTACCAGCCTGCCTGCCTGACTACGTGTCTGCCTGTCCTTCACCCACGTGCCAGTCACCTGACCTGCCTGTCTCGTTGTTGTGTCCTGGTTACCCCCTGCGACACATCCTAATAAAAGGTCTATTGTGTCTGAACTCCGAGTCTGAGTCCTGCGTTTGGGTTCTCCGCCGCCTCCCCTAACATACACACATTATTCTGAACATATTTTTGTTACTCATAAATAAATAAATAAGCAGAGGCTAAATATCTTTGTAGTCATTCAAATGATTTTCATTCAATAAACAGTTGTGTTAGATACTAAAAGTTTAATAGAACAAATTATAGTAGAATCATCAAGACGCATGACTGAGGGGGTACTATTGGCATGGCAAAACAGCTCAAGGGGTACATAAGACAAAAAAGGTTTGGAACCACAGCTATAAATAACCACTCATGAGATCTCCAAATATAGCCTTGGGACAAAGAAGGTGTTGTGACCTCACCTCCGTTCAACGTCTTTGGACGCTTCATGACCTTCTTCTGGATGTCATAGAACTGGACATTCGTGAAGGTGTCCCATCTCTCCATCACCTCCGCGATGTACCGAGGATTGGTTGGATTTATAATTCTCCTCAACTCATCCAGGACCTGAAATATACATTCAACTAGATAAATGCAAAAAAATGAAAGAAAAAAAAGCCCATTGCAACGACCGGGATAGCAGGGGATTGGCCAAGTACAATTGGGGAGAAAAATCACCCCCCCACCTCCTTAGAAAATAATAATAAATATAATAATAATGTGAATGAATGAATCAAAGAAAAATTATATATATATATATATATATATATATATATATATATATATATATATACAGTATATATATATATATCTCCACTGGGAAGAGCTGGGGCCGGTTGCACAAAGCACCTTAAGTTAAGATTTGAGTCCAAGTTAAGGTGTACATAAAATAGAATCGGCTGCACAAAACACCCTTAAATCTTGTGCTTATGTTTTCCTTAAAATGTTTAACCTTAAGGAGAAGATTTAAGAATGTTTTGTGCAAACAATTTTATTTTCTGGACACCTTAACTCGGACTAAGGAAAATCTTAAGGTGCTTTGTGTAACCGACCCCTGGTTTACAAGGAGCAAACATCAAGTTCCTTTGTATACAATGATAATAAAGGCTTTCTGTTCCATTTCAACTTAAATTATTACTTACATGATCCAGTTCTTTGAAGCAGGGGTAAGCCTCTAGGATCTTCTTTGGTCTGTCTTGCTCCTTCAGAAGATCAGCGTCAATAAAGCATCTTCTTGACTCGAACTCCAGGTCCAGCAACTGAGCGACCGCAGCTTTGTTCGGCTTCTTGGACTTGTACAAGTCTTTGAGTGTCTTGTAGTGTTTTGCCTGGGTTTGAACGCTGTCCACAGAGTCAATTGAAGCAGCTGAAGGCATAAAAAAGGGGGGTGGGGGGTGTTGGGATTAAGTTCCCATAAACTCTCACTAAAGAGAGATAATGTATTGTTGCAATATTGCATACAGAGTCTTAAAAAATATATACATCTTTCATCAGCGTTATCCCGGCGTTGCACTGGGGTGCCGGCTTCGGGTGACTGGCGTTGCAGTGGGGTGCCGGCTGCAGGTGACAAAAAATGAAAAAAGATTGAGGGGGGAATCTCAAGTTTTACTAAGGAGGAACTCTGAAAAGTAACAGGATTCATTCATCCATGCGTGTAACTTCTCTTTCTTCCAAAGTTTTCTCTACCAAATACTCAGATGCATACAGTGTATAAATGCAATAATACATACATCTTTTATCACTGCTATCCCGGTGTTGCACTGCTATCACTGCTATCCCGGCATTGTATATAAACTCCTCAAAAAAAGTTTGGAAATGTAATTTCGGTCGATTATTCCTCCCCTTTAATAATACCAATTGGTATTGTATTTTATATCGTTGGAAAGCCTGATTAGTCACCGTGTTGGTAGCGGCCCACAAAAATGTGCCAAAATCCCCTGCAATATTCTTCTGTTGGTATTCACTCTCGTTTTGAGTTGCTTGGTGGATTGGATGATTGCACTCACCCACAGTAATAAGGAAAAAACAACACATATTGGCCATTTTTACACTTTATTCATTTTACACTGTCAGGGACCTCAGTAGCGTGTGGAAGATCCTTACGCAGTCACAACAGCTTGGCACCTCCTCCTCATGCTGGTCAGTAGCCTGGTCACACACTGCTGTGGGATGGCATCCCATTCCTCAACCAGGATTTGCCGCAAGTCAGCCAACATGGTTGCGTTGGTCACTCTGGCACGTACAGCACGCCCAAGCTGATCCCACAAGTGTTCAATTGGGTTGAGGTCTGGACTCACGGCAGGCCATTCCATCCTCTCCACTCCAAATTCTGGAGGTACTCTGGGATGATCCTGGCTCTGTGGGGGCGAGCGTTGTCATCCTGGAGGATGGAGTTAGGTCCCAGATTCTGGAGATATGGGATTGCCACTGGCTCCAGAATCTCATTCCAATATTGCCTTCAATGATGACAAGTTCTGTTTTGCCTGTGAGAGAGATACCGCCCCACACCATGACACTGCCCCCATTGAAAAGTGTCACGCGATCTGTGCAGCAATCTGCATAGCGTTCTCCACGCCGTCTCCATACTTTGATCCTGCCATCCAGCTTCCGCAGACAGAACCTTGATTCATCACTGAACATGACGTTGCCCCACATTCTTAGGTTCCACTGTCGGTGCTGTCGACACCAGCGCAAATGGGCCTGACTGTGAAGGGCTGGAGGTCATTGCAGGCTTCCTGGCAGCCTTATAAGCATGAAGACCGGCCATGTGCAGTCTGATCAGAGATCTGTCTGTGGTACCGTTGTGCAAATCTTGCCTGTAAATCTCTGGAAGAACGCCTACGGTTCCTCAGTGAAGCAAGGGTGAGGAACCGGTCTTCTTGGGGTGTTGTCTTCCTGGGACGGCCACTTCGTGGTCTGTCTTTGACCTCACCAGTCTCACGGACCTTGGTCCTAAGTTTGGAAATGGTACCAGGGCTGACACCAAATAATGCTGCCACTCTGCATACCGGAACACCAGCTTCCACTTGCCCTATTGCATGGGCCTTATCCTGAAGGGACAAACGTGGCATGTTTATGTTTGGAGCACAAACAAACTCAACAAAGTTGCAGGACCCATGCACACAAGTGCTGTCAATTAGGTGCCAATCAGGTGCCAGTTACACACCTGTGACTGGCATACACCTGCCAGCACTTGAAGCTCAAAACGAGAGTGAATACCAACAGAAGAATATTGCAGGGGATTTTGGCACATTTTTTTGGGCCTCTACCCACACGGTTAGCTGTGTTGCTCATTCCACTAATGCATGATCCTTACAAGTTGTACCTCGTTGTAAAGGTGACTAATCAGGCTTTCCAACGATATAAAATACAATACCAATTGGTATTATTAAAGGGGAGGAATAATCAACCGAAATAATGTTTCTGAACTTTTTTTGAGGAGTTTATATATATATATATATATACATACACACACATACATACATGGGGGGGGATTGGAAAATCCTAGGTTTTTAAACAGTTGAAAGTTTTCTCTACCAAAGAATCACAGATGCATACAGTGTATTAAATGCAATAATACATACATCTTTTATCACTGCTATCCCGGCGTTGCACTGGGGTGCTGGTGCTTGCTGCAGGGGGCTGGGGTTGCACAGGGGTGTTGGCTGGAGGTGACATAAATATATAATATATATATGTGTTGTCACGATACCAAAATTATGAGTTCAATACCGATACCTGCCTAAATATCTCGATACCGATACTGAAACGATACCACGGTAAAAACCTAAAACATCAGGAAAAGTAGTGGAATAATGAATGACAGAACATGGAACTTAAAATTATTTTATTGATAATTCACTCTTTTGCAGGAATTCAGGTTACTTAGATTGTAACAAACATATTTTGCTTTTGCAGCTACTTCGAGATGCTTTGCCAAGTTGGATGTGTTGGCTCCCTTCGCCTGCGTACATTTGAAGCACTGTTTACAGACGGGCTTTGACGTGTCCGTGGGCTCGCCGTGGCTGTCGGCAATGTGCGTCCGTTTTGTCCACAAGCTGTGGACGGCTGACAAGACCGCTTGTAGTCCTCGCAGCAGCCATGTTCACTGTGTCCAGGCTGAGCACTGAGGCGAGTGAGAGAGGGGGAGGTCTGTTGACACGCCCACTGAGGCGAGTGAGAGAGGGGGAGGGCTGTTGACACGCCCACTGAGGCGAGTGAGAGAGTGGGAGGGCTGTCGACACGCCCACTGAGGCGAGTGAGAGAGGGGGAGGGCTGTTGACACGCCCACTGCAGGGAGTTGAAGCAGAGCGCTCAGCCTTCAAGCTGCACACACACACACACACACACTGTGCCGCTGTCAAACCTGCACATTGACGCACCTCATGTCATTTCTAAAGTACCGATACTAAATGAATGTGGTATAGTACCGTTTTTAACGGCAGAGTAGCGCGGTACTTTTCTAGTACCGGTATACCGTGCAAACGGCTGTCAAACAATTAAAATTATTAATCGCAATTAATCCCAAATTTTGTATTGGCTCAAACTTGAATGATTTTTCCAAGTGAAAAGCAGTGTATTGTGTTGTAGCCATATGAATGGAAAATATAAGCAGCATCCAAATGTATTTTTTATTACAATAAAAAAATCCAATATAAAACCAAAAATATTTGTAGCCACTGCCAGGGCAATAACATTTTCATAGTCTTATCTATTTAATTCGGGGGGTGCTCCGAATTAACTGACCACCCCCCCCCATCAGAACCACGAATTAACGGACCCCCCCATCAGAACCGCGAATTAACGGACCCCCCCCATCAGAACCGCAAATTAACAAATCCCCCCCCACATCAGAACCACGAATTAACGGAATTAACGGATCCCCCCCAGAGACGCTGACTCGGAGCCCGTCGCGCACCTCACGGTCGCGTCATTGCGCATCCTTGGCGCAATATCTGTGATGTCCACCAATGTCCTAAACAACAACGTCCTTGCTTGAAGTACTTCGGTGATAAAGGAATCAAAAGGTCAAACTACGTAATTGCGTTAATGGTGTCTAAAAAAATGTGTGGCGTTACTGCTTTGACAGCCCTAATATATATATATAATCAAAATACCAAAGACTGCATACAGGGTATACATACATCTTTTATCACTGCTATCCCGGCCTCGCACTGGGGTGCCTGGCTGTAGGGNGTTGTTTTGCCATTGACCTACGGTCACACCTGACTGCACTTGCAATGTCGTTGTGCTCGTTGTGTTTGCTGCCAATCCTGTGAGTTTTTGGGATTGGTTCTTGTTCTCTATAAAAAGCCATGCTGAAAGACTTCATTGTCCTGGATGCCATTATGCCTTGCCTATCAGAACGACCGACATCGAGCTCTGGGTCTGTTGGAGGGTGGACTGTCGATTCGACAGGTGGCCCGTAGAATGGGTTGTTCGCCACCCACAATAATGAACTTGAGACGCCGGTTCAACAAAACCCAGTCTGAGGGATAGAGCACGTCCTGGACGCGAAAGAGTGACGACTGAGGCCGACAACCGTTACATTGTGATGCAGCACCTGCGGGACAGGTTCCAGACAGCTGCCCAGACGGCTGCAGAGACTCCAGGCAGGCGCCAACCACGCATCAGTACCGTACGTCGGCGCCTGCATTCTGCCAACTTAGCGGCCAGAAGACCCAAAATTGGACCTGTCCTGACCAATGAACGTCGCCAGAATCGTGTGGAATGGGCTCGGCGCCACCTACCCTGGACTCAGGCACGCTGGCGTGGAGTCCTCTTCTCTGATGAGTCCAGATTCTGTCAGTACAGGAGCGACGGACGTCAGCGGGTGTGGCGCCGATGTGCTGGACTGGCCGCCATACTCACCGGATCTCTCACCCATTGAGCACCTCTGGGACCAGCTGGGACGACGTGTCTCTCGACGTGTGCCTCCGCCCAGGAATCGCCAGGAACTGGTGGATGCGTTGCACCAGGAATGGGCAAACATACCCCAGGACAATGTTGGACGTCTTATACGGTCAATGCGTAAACGTTGTGTGGCCTGTCTTGATGCTAATGGCGGTAACACGAGATATTGAAATGTCAGGAATTTGGAAATTGGGTATGTCATTGTTAAATGTCAATAAAATTATGAAATTGTGGACTTTTTGTTGATTTCTTTCGAAACTCATCAGAAAAATATCCATACTAACCGAATATAAAAGTTCAAGTGCCTACATCCAAAAAATCCGACCACACAAACATTTACCAGTGTTAAGTTTTCATTGATGCTGAGTTTATATATACACACACATACATACATGGGGGGGATTGGAAAATCCTAGGTTTGACTGTTTATCTACCAAAGAATCACAGATGCATACAGTATTAAATGCAATAATACATACATCTTTTGTCACTGCTATCCCGGTGTTGCACTGGGGTGCTTGCTGCAGGGGGCTGGGGTTGCACAGGGGTGTCGGCTGGAGGTGATATAAATATATAAAATATATATACATATATATATATATATATACCAAAGACTGCATACAGGGTATACATACATCTTTTATCACTGCTATCCCGGCCTCGCACTGGGCTGCTGGCTGTAGGGGACCAGTGTTTGCCTGGGGCACTGGCTGCAAGCGGCTGGCATCGCACTGAGGTGCTGGCTGCAGGTGACATAAAAAAAATATATACTGTGTATAACTTTGGGGGGGGAGGGGGGGGGTTGGAAAATCCTTGGTTTCCAAACTGTTAGTCACCAAAGTACCAAAGACTGCATACATGCACAGTGTACATACATCTTTCATCACTGCTATCCAGGCGTTGCACTGACGTGACGGGGACCGGTGTTGGACTGGGATTGCACTAAGGTGCTGGCTGCAGGCGACACACAAAAGAAATAAAAAAATTATAATAATATATATATATATCTATATATATATATAGATATATATATATAAAAGAGTTCATTTGCAAAAACAGGTATCTGCGTATTTATTTATTTATTATTAATTTATTTATTTTTGGTACATTTTTATTATCAATCATAACTAAAACATATTCATCTGATAATTTTCACATAAATCACCTCAATAATGTTTTGTATGTGCACTCCAGGGAGCATCAAACAGATGTTGTTTATTCATTTTAAGAATGGTGTTTATCGGTTTTCACAAATGAGCTCATATACACACACATATATATATATATATGGGGATGGGGGGGAATCCTTGGTTTCCAAACTGTTAGTCACCAAAGTACCAAAGACTGCATACATGCACAGTGTACATACATCTTTTATCACTGCTATCCCGGCGTCGCACTGGGGTGCTGGCAGCAGATAACGGCGTCTAGGAGGTGATGACCTCTCAAGAATAATCGTAGATGAACTGGAATCTCCATCATAGTCGCTTGTTGTTGCAGAATCCTCAGTCTGTCGTGGTCTCTTCGTAGCCTTCCTTGGACTTTTCACATTCGCTAGTCTCTTCATTAGCTTTTTAGTTACATGCTCCTGCCGGGTACAAATAGTAGGGGTGGGGGGGGAATCAATACAGCATAGTATTGTGGTATTTTAACCTCATTAATGTTTTGGTTGCACCTGTGTTTACCCTGCCTTTTAAATGGCTGCTGTGAAAAAGGCCCATTAATGCCCCCTTTGCCCAACGTCTGGATTTAGGTTGGGTAGTGATAGGAGAAGTGTGCTTGGGTAATGTACATAAACCAACAGTCAACACGTTCAAGACAAACGTGCTAGACAGCGGTCGCCACTCAATCTTTCAACCTTGTACAAGCTTCATGCATGTCAAGGAGACGCCCCATAGCCTTAACAGGTCTGGTACAGCACCCGAGAGTATGCTAGGACAGACAGTGTTCAACCGTACTGAGAACGACAACAAACCTGCTCCATCAGTGGAAGACACCATCTTCATGAAGATAATGGACACAAACGTCTACAGAGACGAAGCTAACAGTTGGGTCGCCCCACTGCCCTTCAGAGAACTACGCCAGCCTTTACCAAATAACAAAGGGCAGGCAGTCAATCGGTTCGCATCCTTGCAACGAACCTTGAAAGGAAACCCAGAAAAAGACTCAGAAATCCGACCACAGGTACAAACTTCTGCTACCCACCTGGAGGAATCGGTACTCAACTCTGGACGATTTGAGCGCTTCTCCACCTTTACTTCGCTGGTAAGAGGAGTTGCATTCCCATTCGATGCACATGGCAAGATCCTACAAACGTTTCAAGACCAAGGACAGACAAGTGCAAAGGCTGGCATAAAATGTAACTTATCCTCGGAGCTCCAGACGAAATGGCATCAAGCATGGGAAAGTTATCCTTTAAAGCAACGCAGTAAAACAAGCCATGGCAAAAGAACTGGTCAGCTCTCCTATGCCAGTAAACTCCATTACCACAAGAGCAGTCCTCTGAGGATCACTCGATCCCAGATGCTCTGGAGTGATGACCTTATCTGCCATTGGAAGTAGAGAAAGAGATAAGCACGACTTACAGCACTCTCATCTTGCTACCGCAGAGAAGAACTCGATAGTTCTGCCCAAAGGAAGTCCACATTTCCCTACTGCTCACACGGCATCACCATGAGCAGGTGAGACACCAAGGCCGTCACCTGACGGAAGGAGCGATTAGGGCAGCAGGACTGTGGCTCTTGGAGGCAAGAAGCTCATCAACTAAGTTAATTGCACTCAAATGCCAACTTGCTCCATAGCTACTGTGGGAAGCTCGGAAGAACAAAAACAATGCCGCGCGATCTAGCCCTCAGAACGTCTCTGAAATCTGCCCCTCGCTTTCACATATGTGCGGCCTCGACGTATTTGGGGCCCTTGTCTGTTAAAACCAGATCGCACCAGAGGACGACAGGCAGAGAGCAAGCCGTTGGGCCATCATGTTTCAGTTGTATGAGCTCCAGAGCCTGTTCACATCGAAGGTTATCAAATCTATGGACACATCCAGTTGCATAAATGCCCTCAGACGTTTCTTCGCACTCAGAGGCCCGGCTAAACAGCTCAGATCCGATTGCGGAACCAATTTCGTTGGAGCAAGCAAGGAGCTCGGGATGGACAAGGCAGTGCATAGATAACCTCAGCGAACAAGGATGCAGCTGGGAATTCCACCCCCCGCACGCCTCTCATATGGGAGGTTCCTGGGAGCGTATGATCGGCGTTGCCAGAAGAATCCTCGATTCAATGCTTCAACGGCAAAACACTCGCTTGACCCATGAAGTGCTATGCACACTAATGGCGGAGGTCATAGCGATCATGAATGCACGCCCACTCTTACCTGTGTCTACGGATCACGAGAAGCCCTTCATACTTTCTCCATCCATGATCCTCACACAGAAGTCGGGGGTTCCACCTCCCCCCGGAGACTTTTCTGACAAAGACCTGTACACAAAACAATGGAGGCAAGTCCAGGCCCTTGCAAACCAGTTCTGGACCCGCTGGAGCCGAGAATACCTACCTTCGTTGCAGCACAGACAGAAGTGGACAGTGCCCCGAAGAAACCTTCAGGTTGGAGATCTGGTTCTGCTCAGGGACAAGCAGGCCGCTCGCAACTACTCAATGCCACTTTCCCTGGGAAAGATGGACATGTAAGGAAGGTCGAAGTGAAAACAACTGACCAAGGCAAGGTCAAAACCTTTCTCCGGCCGACTGCAGAGATTGTTCTGCTCCTTCCTAAAGACTGATAGACAGACTATATTTAAGATCTGTACAAGTTCTAAGTGACCTCACATAGGTCAGGCGGGGAGTGTGTTGCCTCTCCAGGCATTTAATATTATTACATTTATTTCTTAAGTAATTACTTTACAGTTTAAATTAGCAAATGTAAAAATTCATATTATTTTGCCGTTTTAGTTTTGCGATGATGTCACTTCCGGTTTAGTCACTTCCTGCGATCTTCCTGTTAAAAACTTACCTGAGTAGAAGGAATGGCCGACATGTGCATCAGAACATAATCAATCAGCATCCACTTGGAAGCATCAAAGAGGCAATGCTGTAAGTTGTTTAATTGTTAGAGGACATGTTTAAGATATTATAGTATGGTGGATTTAGTTCGAAAAACTATGTTTGACGTGTTGTTTAAAACGATTTGGGTTGCAATTGTGTACAAGCTAAAAAACAATGCAATTGTCAATCAGAATGCCTAAATACAGTATTAGACAGTTTCTATTATTATTTATAACTATGTATAATGTGATATTTAGTCGTAAAGTTTTGTCATAAATACAAATACAAGTAATTGTTACAAAAGCTACTTACCCACGAACAGTCACCACCACTCAACATTGGATAGTACTCCACCAATCTCTTGGCCATTGCATCGACCTCAAATCGACTGGGGTACCTGGAGTCGTCGGCCACTCTTGCAATTGAAACCATGTTTGTCATGGTGTGTCTTATTAGTCGGCAGAAGAGCTCCTTAGATAACATGCTGTGCTCGATCCCCAGCCGCTTCTGCTCAAAGTAGGCGCTTCTCGCCCGTTCGAGATCACCGTCAGTGTAGACAATGTATGATGGGCCGGACTCAAGTATAGCTGATCACGCTCCTGTTCAGGGTGTGTAACACAAATTGTACTTATGATGGGCCGGACATTGGTGTCACTATCCTGCAATAAGACTTTAGAAATGGGCCATCTTTCACAGCAGCCATTTAAAAGGCAGGGTGAAAGACTATCGAGGGTTGCACTTCTATGAAAGGCACTCTTACACTAAAACATAATGAGTTGAGCCGTTGTGTATAGATTAAGTTCTCACCACGTGCGCAATAGACATCTATGTCTGTACTTAACAGCATTCCCTTTTACTCTCGCACCAGATATCATGGATCCGCCTGATTTTGTTAACTCGCACAGGGTGGTGGGCCTGGTACAGTGGGCATTTAACTTAAAAGCTTATATTGAAGATACTATGGCGAAATTTTTTAATAATCCAGATTAAATTCTTCTATAGATTTCAGTGAGCACAACTCATATACTTATATCGAATTCAATATTTTCTCCAGTAGAACCAACATTATAGAGTACCTCTCACCCTTATTGAGTATTACGCCAATTCTCATTTTATGTATATTTGCTAATCTATACTGTATTAATATCTATCTATGTACCCAATTCTACACCACCTCGCCTGCTCTACTAGACACCGCCCTTCGCCGCGCCCATTCGTATATCTTCGTCCCCGAAAATATAATGATTCTCGTTGCATATCACCCGGCAGTGGTGTGCTGAATATCGCGAAGCAATTCTTCATCAAATTACTATAGTCTCGAATCAGATTTATCACCAATAACATGTTATCTAATAGCTGCCCAACGTTTTCTATCAATTTAATTCATTCTTTAGGTGTATACTTTTTATTGTGCTTTAACGACTACCACTTATGTTTAATTACACAATATTATATCAGTGAGTGACACAACTCGTATACGCTCCCACAAACGCTACTATCTGCCATCAATAGCCCGTACTCACTGAATATCTCTCTTTAACGTTATAATATCATTTGCTCATTTTAGGGCGCGCAAGACCCTGAGCTCATCACTGAATTAATTGAGCCTTCTGTACATAACAGTTGAGGATATATATTTTTTTACATTGTGACATTTCATGTACAATTACCAGTGTTCTGACATTTTGCTCACTCTTGCTACAGCAGCAAAATTTGCCTACAGATACAGGCGGCCTGTGTGGGAACGCCCACAAATGTTACTACGGCTGGCGCGCGAGTGGGGTAAAACTAAGTCCCTAACAAAGTCCCTTTCCTTCCTTTATTTTTTTTTTTTTTTGATTTTTATGTATTTATTCCTCATTTCAAAGAGGTGGGTACACGCTGGCCACAGACTATTGTAATGGAAAATGTCCATAGGGCCTCTCCGAGGGCATAATGTTCCTTGAATAGGTTGTCTTTACAACAGACATACCTTAGCTTTGCATATCATAAAGGCGACTCCCTCCAGTCATTAAGATAAGCAGCTCGGGTGGGAGTTGGTTGACCGTAAATATTTCTACAGGGGACAGGAATCGCTGATGGTTATCACAAGAAGCGCCGTCTTGTCTATGCTTGAAACTCTTTGTGTTGTGATCGAAGGAATTCGGTCCCAGGAACCCCTGGGGTTGAAAATTGTCCTTAAAAGGGACAAGTGAATATCTGTTTGTTACTCACTCTGCTAGAGAGGAGTCTGGTGAATGCATTCATTAAATACTCTTAATTCCTACAAGTATTTTGTCTGTTTAGACTCATTCGCCTCGGACGCAATTATTTTATCGGAGAATTGCCACGACACTATATGAAGGTAGATTGGTTCTGCAGTAACACATCTCCTTTCTCACACACCACACACAACACCCACACACACAACACACACACACAACACACAACACACAGCACTACACACACACACGACACACACACGCAGACACACACACCACATTATGGTGGATTTTAGTTCGAAAAACTATGTTTGACGTGTTGTTTAAAACGATTTGGGTTGCAATTGTGTACAAGCTAAAAAACAATGCAATTGTCAATCAGAATGCCTAAATACAGTATTAGACAGTTTCTATTATTATTTATAACTATGTATAATGTGATATTTAGTCGTAAAGTTTTGTCATAAATGGACACAATATTTTTGTATTATTTTATTTGCAGTTTTCACCGTCTGTTGATGAAGAAGTGTGACAGTAAAAGGTCAAGCTTACTACGACTCTGTCTTCATTGGCTACGGTTTAACTCAGTGTTTAGTCAGAGTTTCGACACACTGCACGAGAACACTACAGCTACTTACCCACGAACAGTCACCACCACTCAACATTGGATAGTACTCCACCAATCTCTTGGCCATTGCATCGACCTCAAATCGACTGGGGTACCTGGAGTCGTCGGCCACTCTTGCAATTGAAACCATGTTTGTCATGGTGTGTCTTATTAGTCGGCAGAAGAGCTCCTTAGATAACATGCTGTGCTCGGTCCCCAGCCGCTTCTGCTCAAAGTAGGCGCTTCTCGCCCGTTCGAGATCACCGTCAGTGTAGACAATGTATGATGGGCCGGACATGGTCACAAACTTAGAAATGTTGGGGTCCTCTTCTGAAAGGCCACTTTCTTCACTGGTTGACCGTTGTCCATGTGCAGCAGTCTTTGCCTAAAATACATTTACTCTTAGATATTTAATGGGATACCGTTCTATCGTAGTGTGTGCCTTTACGTGTTGGTTAAATTAACATGCAGTATCTTTTAGAGATACCCATCGCCAGAGAGGCCCATCAGTTTTGTTATAGTATAATACTAAAATAACTTACCCTTTTGTCTCCGGTCACCAGCTGCCATACAGCCCGGCGCCACAGGAAGTTTTCAGGCCCTGGAAAAAGTTCGCTGACTTCATACCGGGAGAGGGATTGAAGCAACTCATCATCAATATTGGCAACTGGAACAGAAATTACAGTGTTAGGGGCAAGACCCTGAGCTCATCACATCACATTGAGCCTTCTGTACATAACTGTTGAGGATATATATTTTTTTTACATTGTGACATTTCATGTACAATTACCAGTGTTCTGACATTTTGCTCACTCTTGCTACAGCAGCAAAATTAGCCTATAGATACAGGCGGCCTGTGTGGGAACGCCCACAAATGTTACTACGGCTGGCGCGCGAGTGGGGTAAAACCAAGTCCCTAACAAAGTCCCTTTCCTTCCTTTATTTTATTTTTTTATTTTTATGTATTTATTCCTCATTTCAAAGAGGTGGGTACCCGCTGGCCACAGACTATATGAAGGTAGATAGTTTCTGAAGTAACACATTCTCTCTTTCTCACACACACACGAGCAGCAAACACCGGCAATTAGACAGCGTTAAACGAGACAAACTACTTGCAATTAGATGAACTTCAAAACACGTGTCTAATGTCATTTAGTTAAAGCCCCCCACTCGTGTAAAGATTTTGTAGTAACGTTGACCAGCTGTCAGTCGTCCATGGCTTACGTTTTCCTTGGTCCTCATTACTGTCCGTGCCACGCAAGGTCGATTTTACATAGTTTGCAGCTAACACACTTTTTACTTTTGCAAAATGTGAAGTGTGCTCCCATACTTTAGATAGTCTAGTTGAAAAGCTTTCGCCATCTCCACCGAATTGAAACTGCGTGGCTTTGGCGTATGTGTGGTGTGCAACGTGCTGTTACATTAGCTACAGGCTAGTCTCTTAAAACACACCTTGGCTCCCACAATTTTCAAACGCAACTGCCGATATATATATATAAATATTGTGCATTCGAAGAATGTTGAAGAGACAGCCTGGCTTGAGTTGAGAGACTAGCTACAGGCTAACGCGGGTCTGCAGGTTAGCTTGCTAATTAGCTAATGTACAGGCTAAAGTTAAGCTAAGCTAATCAGCAGCGTGCCAGGCTCGCTAACTCACGCTAACAGCCGCCCCCTGGCGGCTATTATAAATATATTTTACATTTGCCGATAATTGTTTACTCTAAATAAGATGATTGAATTACACAGTTAAAACCATATATATGAATTCACATGTATCTGAAAATTAATAAATGGCTGGTGATTGCTGCTGTGAAAGCAAATAATTATGACGGCTACCCCTTGATATCTTGTCATGTCTTTTGTATCCAGGCAGTAAGTCAGACAGACACACATGTTCGGATGATGGCCGTCTACGGGGTCTACTCTATGGTGGGTCGCAAACTTATAGAGGAAACTTAAACTTAAAGAGGAAAGTCATAGCCCGGATTTCCGTGTTGTTTGTGGAATCGATGATTGCGTGAAAGAGTATAGAGTCTATAACTCACTTTGGTACCATATTCGAAGAACCCACTCAGAACACCTTGACAGCGGCAGAAGCAGATCACGGAGGACACTAGTAGCGACCCCAAGAAGGGATCCCACAATGGCACTGGACAGAAATGCTCACAGCAGGTGGGCATGCACCTCCATGGCATGCAGGCCAGCTGATGAAACGCCCGAGAACAGAGAGCAGATGTAAGTAGTAAAAGTAACGTTGCTAATACTGTAAAATAATTTAAGTAGCATAGCTACTTTTAGGAGGTTCATTTATTTTCATTGAGAGGTTTCATGACACATAATTACTAAACTTAAATTCAAATCATGGACTTTAAACTTAGGAAAAACTATTATCCTTATGGAGTACATCAACTTAATATTACTCATGCAGTAATGGAAAATCAGGATTTTGTCCAATCTTCATTTATAAAGTAACTAGCTGTCAGATAAATGTAGTGGAGTAAAAAATACACGATTTCCATCTGAGATGTAGTGGAGTAGAGAAAGTAGCATGAGAAGGATACACAACTACCTGAAATTAGTACTTAAGTACTTTAATTGAGTAAATGTACTTACATTCCACCACTGACAGAGACCAACCAACTGAGGATGCAATGGAGAACAGAGTGCAATCTGCTGGAGACGATGCAACGATGGAGGATAATGGAGTGCCACCCTGTCCGGATTCTGTCGCTCCAGAGCATTTTGGTGCTTTTGACACGACTGTGTCATTGTATTCTGGCTTTGCCGGTGACACCCTTACCTCTCCACGGCTCCACCATGATCTGTCCCGGACTGTTGATACAACTTTGAATATCCCAGATTTTCCAAGTGAGCCTGCAGATGGCCCCTCTGCATCATGCACATCTAAGGTAAGCCTAGTTTCTTCAAGACACAATAACATGCTATTGGTTTACACTTAAACTGAATATTGTGTTCAGTGAGGTATAAAAGTTACTTAATTAACACACAGACACACACACACTTCTGATATTGATTGTTCTTTTTTTAAAGGATCTGACCAGACAAGCTACTGCGATTGTGTTGACTGCAAGAGAAAAACATCGTCTTTCACAGGTTTGCAAGTTTATTACCAGCTGTGAAAGCAATGCTGGTATTGTGCAGTTCATGAGTCTGTGTGAGGCCATTTACACCTGGCACTAACATGTGTTTTCTGCGATCAGATTGCAATCGGATAGTGCTTGACCACGTTAGCCTGCTTTAATTTACACCTGGTGTTAACATGCGTTTTGGGTGATCTAATTGCAATCTGATCACAGAAAACACATGTTAGTGCCAGGTGTAAATGGCCTCTGTGTGTCTCTTTCGGTTGTCTGTCTGTTGGTTGTGTCTGTGTTGTACTAGCCGCACTACATGCAGTGGTGGCTGCGTGTAGTGAATTAAGTTGAATTTAAAATTAATCTGAATTTAGTCTATACATTTTGTGTGTACTCTGTGTGAAGGCCATTTGACCCGCTGATGTGACAGTCCCATTCCATCATTATAATATAATTGATATATTCTTTGTTCCTATAGCACGCAAAAAGAGTGCAGTAAAATGTATAGGTATTATTATTATCATTATTCGAGAGAAGGCAGAAAACTCTATGGCCCGATATCTCCAAAAACCAAGCAACTAACACAGAACGATCTAAATGGATAAATAGCACAAATGAGATAAGAGGAAAAATATGTATTTTCACTTTTAGGGTGAGCTGTCCCTTTAAGAATCATGAGAGACAGACCTCTTTCTGCAGATTGATACGACAGGATTGTCTTATCAGAAATAAGTGCATAGCAGCGGTCTATTATACGGAAATAATAGACGGTAGAATGCTGACTGACCAATCATGAATCGAGTATTCAACAAAGCCGTGTAATAATCCTTATAGAAGGGGTGGCCTAGTCTCCAGCCCTATAAGGGACACAATCATTTTTGGTATGGGACTATTTTGTGATGTAATTTGTTGTCCTTTCTGGCCTGTTTTTCAGAGTGGTGTGAATGATGTCTTGGCGGGAATGCAGCAGTACCAAGCTCTGTTGGTGACTAATCTGAGGAGTCAGATACAAACTGTATTCCAGCAACATCAAGGAAGTGAACTTGAAAAGGAGGCTATGGTGATTATGTAGGCATACCATTACTCTACTTTCCTGTAACAGGCTTATGGTAGCTGGGACATTATAGCGTGGACTAGGGGGTCAGAAGATTTAGGTTAACAGGGAGGAGGGATGATTTACACGTGGATGACAGGGTTTAAGGATTGACTCAGGAGACAGCGTTAGTTCATATTTATACCATGTATTTAGCAAACATAAAGAAACCAACACCCAAAACAAAATAAACAAAACAAACCTATGGCCATACCAAAATGAATTTAGTATAATCAACCACACAAAACACACCAAATAAATACGGAAATTAGTAAGCCCAGGTGCTCTTCCTCTTCATACCGCCGCACAGTTACAAGTCCATTTTCCCAGCACAAGGGAATAGTCAAGGACAGTTGTCCATAGTCCGTCGCGGAAAAAAGTCAGTCGAAAGGGGAATTGGGTGTGTGCTGGGCCAAGTGTGCGTGTATGCGAGGAAATGGCGGAGGGTTTCCGCAGTTTGGTCCTACCACGCTGGCGGACGCGGGACGATTCTGCTGGGGCTCGGGGTCCTGGGACTGGGTTCGGTTGGCTCGCCATCAAGTTTCCCAGCTCAAACCACTTCCATTCACCTGATCGCTCTTACAACACCGGCGCGGCGGACATCTGCAGCAGCTCCGTCTCCGCAGCAGTGCCGTTTTCCGCAGCAGCAGCTCCGTTCCTCAGCAGCAGCTTTCCGTTTCATCTGCAGCAGCCCCGTTCATCTCAGCTGCCGTTTCCGCAGCAGCAGCTCCGTTCCTCAGCAGCAGCGCCGGTTTCGCAGCAGCAGCTCCGTTTCCTCTGCAGCAGCCCCGTTCATCTGCAGCAGCCCGTTTCCGCAACAGCGCCGGCTTTTTCCCTCTCGTTAATCGCTTGCACCTGCAGTCTTTATAATGCAGGGCGCGCTCTGATTGGCTGTCGGTTACCGTACCTTGTTACCAGCGCATGTCAACAGATACCATAACAGATAATAACTTATCATAACATAACAGATTACAACATATACCATAACAGATAATACATCATACCATAACAGATAATACAACATATACCATAACAGATAATACATCATACCATAACAGATAATACATCATACCATAACGCATTATTATTATTTGGGACCTGGGTTACGCTGTTTGACCGGATGAGGATTCCATTTGCATCTGTTTCAACAACGTACAGACAGGACAGTGTGATTAAGCAGAATTTCAATTTTGTGGAGTCAGAGGAGGTTTCTGTTGGCTATACTGCTTGCTTGCTGAAAAAAGGGGCAAAAAGAGTCCTCTCTACCAAACCCAAATGTTTTCATTATGTACCTCTGATCAAAAGTCTGGAACAGCTATTATCTCATCCAAAAGTCTTGGCAATGATAGATGAGCCGCAGAAATACAGAAGTGGGTATTTATATGACATCATAGATGGAGAACTCATGAAATCCCACACTTTATTTTCTGCCCGGCCCTCTGCTTTACAGATAATTGTTTACTCTGATGACATAGATATTTGCAACGCACTTGGTTCTCATGCTTCCAAGCATAAGTTGACAATGTTTTATTACACATTAGGAAACTTTCAACATAAAAACAGATCGAAATTGGCTGCGATTCGCCTACTCGCCATTGCAAAGAGGAGTGAGCTCTCTGAATGTGGAGTTGATGCAATTTTGGGAAGGTTGCATGATGACTTAGTAAAGCTATATGATGGTGTTAAAATTAAAATTGGGAATGGTGAACGTGAAATATTTGGAGCATTAGTTTCAATATGTGGAGACACTTTAGCTCAGCATGAGCTTTGTGGATTTAAAGAGGGTGTTGGATTTGCTTATAGTAAATGTCGGCAGTGTGAATGTTCATTTGAGGACATGCAAATGCATTTTGATGAGGTTAACTTTGAGAAAAGGACAATAGAGAGACATCTCCGGCAGTGTAGCGACATTGAGAAGGCCAACACAGAGTATCTCAGAAACAGCCTAAAACTACATTTGGCATCAACAGACGGAGCAAACTTTTAGAATTCCCAGCCTTTAATTTGATCCAATAAACACCCCAAGATATGATGCATGTAATTCTTGAAGGCATTGCTCCATTAGAAATAAAGTCTGTCATTAAAGACTTAGTTCTTTTAGGAGAACTAGACTTGGATGCTCTCAATAGTGCATTAATTGGATTCCCCTATTCTCCACTTGATGTTTGAGATAAACCAAGCCCTATAGCATACAACACATTAGCTTCAAGTGATAATAAGTTGAAGCAGTCCTCAGGGCAAATGCTTGTTCTACTAAAGATACTGCCATTTCTGATTGATACAGTTAAAGGTAATGAATACTACACAATCATTCTTGAACTCATAGATTGTTTAAAATTTTGTTTGGTCTACAGACTATTAACAAATTGAAAACACTCATTGAGCAGCACTTAAAGCATATGAAGAACCTTTTCCCAGATAACAACATCACCCCCAAACAACACTATTTGCTGCATCCCAAATTAAACTACTGGGACCAATGGTCTGTCACATGTGCATGATTTGAATCAAAACATTGCTTTTTCAAACAGTGGGCCTTAAAGACACATTTTTTAAATGTTTGCAAGTCTCTAATAAGGAATAATCAGATGTATGAATGTTGTCAGAATGTAAGTTCAGAACACGCAAATGAATGTATATTGGGTCCAACATCCGAAATACGAAAGATGTCATACTTAAAAGAAAAAATGAGGGCCTTCCTTGGAATTGACGAGGTAAACCATGCAGTATCTGTTAAATGGATTAATCTAAATGGCAACAAATATATGCGGGATAAGTCATTAGTTGTGAGTACTGTTAATTCTAGTAACTTGCCTGAATTCGGACGAGTAAGGAATATATGTGATAAATTCTTCATTGCATTGCTTCGAGTTACAGCAGCACGATACTCTTTGTTATGATAGAGATTACATGGCGTATAAATAGAAATTCCACACATGGCTCAAGCTACAGAACTAATATGTGCCGATAATCTTGTTGATTTCACTCCGTATTATCGTTTTACTCACAAGGATATGGAATATGTCCCTATGAAATATTACCAAGGAGATGTGATTGGGTTACACAAAGCCTCAGACTGATTCATGTGTACATAACGTGTTCTTCACTTGAATTAAAAAAAAAAAAAAGATAAGTAACTGTCATTTCATAATTTCTTAAGATTCTTAAATTGAGAAGTTGTGATCTTACTCTTAAAATACGAAAAATAATCTTGTTCCTCTACTGATATGAATCAAACAATTGTTGTAGCTTGTTACTGGTTAAATATAGCTCAATATTAGCTTGAATGTCTTATTAAGAAAATGTAAGATATATTTTCTTAAAATAAGAACAAAATTCTAATGCGAATCATGCTTGACAAGAATTATTTTTCTTTTTAGACTTAAAATGGAGATGGGGGCGTGCTCTCCTCTCCGCTTCCTGTAGTCCACGATCAGCTCCTTGGTCTTGACGTTGAGGGCGAGGTTGCTCTCCTGGCACCACTGTGCCAGTGATCCAACCTCCTCCCTGTAGGCTGTCTCGTCGTCATGGGTGTACAGGGAGTAGAGGAGAGGGCTCAACACACATCCCTGACGGGCTCCCGTGTTGAGGGTCAGTGGCTCTGAAGTGGTGCTGCCCATCCTCACCACCTGGCGGCGGCCTGACAGGAAGTCCAGTATCCAGCTGCACATAGTCGGGTGCAGGCCTAGACCCCTGAGCTTGGTGTCGAGCTTGGCAGGAACTATTGTGTTGAACGCTGAGCTGAAGTCCACAAACAGCATTCGCACACAACAGTTCTTCCCCTCCAGGTGAGAAAGGGCGGTGTGCCATGGCAATTGCGTCGTCGGTGGATCTGTTTTGACGGTACGCAAATTGCCATGGGTCCTGTGTGGCAGGCAACATGGAACAAATGAAGTCCTTGACCAACCTCTCGAAGCATTTACTGACAATCGAGGTGAGGGCTACGGGTCTCCAGTCATTCAGGCAGGTTACCTTGGGGTGTTTAGGGACAGGCACAATGGTGGACATTTTGAAGCCCTCGGGAACAACAGCCTGGGACAGGGAGAGGTTGAAGATGTCTGCGAAGACTCCTGCCAACTGGTCTGTGCATGCTCTGAGGACGCGCCCCGGGATGTGGTCGGGGCCTGCCGCCTTCCGGATGTCCACCCGCTTGAAGGCTCTGCGCACGTCAGCCTCTGAGATGTTCAGCAGGCTGGTCTCCTCAGGCAGCGCTGACTTCGGCGGGCTGCCGTTCACGTTTAACCGAGCAAAGAATGTATTCAGCTCGCCTGGGAGGGAGGTAGAGGAGTTCTCTACACCGCTGGTTCTCCCTCTGAGGTCCGTCATTGTCTGTAGCCCCTTCCACACACCCCTCACGTCATGGCTCTTGAATTTGTCCTCCACCCTGTTCTTATACTCCCACTTGGCAGAGCCGATGGTCTTGCGGAGGTCGTAGCGGGCTCTGGTGTATTCCGCCATTTTCAGTCAAAGGCGGTGTGCGGAGTGCAGCGCGAACATCGCCATTAATCCACGGTTTCTGGTTGGGATAAATCCGAACCAACTTAGTAGGAACAACGTAATCTATGCATTTCTTGATGAACCCGGTGACTGAGGACGCGTACTTGCTGATGTTATTGTCCGACGCTACCTGGAACATGTCCCAGTCAGCGCGATCAAAACAGTCTTGTAGCATAGACTCCGATTGGTCCGACCAGCATTGTACCTCCTTCACAGCGATTGGTTGCTGCTTCAGTCTCTGCCTGTAGGCGGGGAGTAGTTGGATCGAGCGGTGGTCCGATTTGCCGAACGGTGGGCGGAGGAGGGCCTTGTAGCCGTCCCAAAAGGGGGTGTAGCAGTGGTTGGTGTTGCTTGTTATGTGTTGGTAGAACTTCGGGAGAACTTTCTTCAAGTTCGCCTTATTGAAGTCCCCCGCCACAATGAAAGCAGCTTCAGGGTGTGCCGACTCCTGTTCGCTGATAGCCCCATAAAGTTCCTTCAACGCTATGTCCATGTTGGCTTGAGGGGGAATGTAAACAGCAGTCACGGTTACTGCTGTAAACTCCCGAGGTAGCCAGAATGGTCGGCACATAAGCATCAAGTACTCCAGGTCCGGGAAACAGAAAGACTTGAGGGTATGCACATGACTTTGGTCATGTGCATACCCTCAGATCTGTTTATCATGAGACATACCCCCCCTCCACGATCTTTACCAGAGAGAGTCTTTGTTCTGTCCGCGCGGTGGACGGAAAATCCTGTCGGCTCGATGGCTGAGTCTGTAACCCCCTCTGACACCAATGTCTCCGTAAGGCAGATTATGCAGTTGTCCTTAGTTTCCCCGTGGAATTGAATACGGGCCTGTAGCTCGCATAACTTATTGTCCAGAGACTGTACGTTTGCCAGTAGAATGGTGGGTAGTGGAATTGGCTCGACGTCTGAGCCTGACTAGCACGCCGGCTCGCTTCTCTCTCCGTCGGCGAAGCTTGCGTGTAATCACGCCTAAGATGGACGGAGATAGTCCAGCTACGACCAATATTGCAGCAGCTTCATGTGTGAGGAAGGGCCACAGAGGTCATATTGATGTTGCAGCACAGCTGCCCTGTGTGTGTCTTTACCGGCCTTCCTACCTACCTGTGTTCCTGTCATTGCTGATGCGCTGCACGTGCACGTTCTCACTGGCCAATTACAACCCAGTAAATTCATGCTTGTTAACATTCTTTAACACAGCAGTAGCAGTCAGATGGGCAAGGAAAGCCATGGACAAAGTAAAGGAGGTGCACCGGCCTCCTCAAGTGGCCAGCAACACTATTTTCGTGACCAGTGAGCTCGGTCTTGGAACACGCATGCAGCACACACCGTGCAGAATGATAGGAACACAGAGAGGGCCAGCAAAGACGCACACAGGGCCGCTTAAAACGTTGTGGTCCACCAGCTAAACATTTACTTATTTTATTTGGCTTGTTAGAAAATTCGTAAAATACTTCAGTATTTAATCTATTGTGAGGGCCTGATCCCTGATCCATGGCCCACATGGCTACAGAGGCATGGTGTGGTACTGTAGGGCCGGTACTATTAAGGAAACTCCACCCATAACCGGGGCCTCTCATTGCCTCTGCCTAGGTGTGGCCTATTAAAGGGTATTAAGAACTAATCAAGAGCTATTTTTAAGCAGAGGAGAACAAAGGCCAGGCAGCCTGGCTTGGGCTAGAGGACAGTGGAGACCAGGATGTTCCAATAAGCCAAGTCTTGGGGTAAGTGGCCTCTGGCCACCCTGTTTTGAACACTTTTAGATTATTTTAGATAGCGGGATTGTGTTGGGATTAACAAGGAGAAGAGGAAGCCCCAAATAGGGAGGAAGGACATGAGCACCCCAGCCCAATGGTTTGTTGGCAGGAGCCACTGTGACATTGAACTCTGTTTAATCTCCCCTTTTCCTCAGGAGGAAAAGGCAGAGCAACGCTAGCCACCCTTTGATCGGCGAAGAAGATTTAAATTTAATTCTGTCCCCCTCCCATTTCCCCACACCATTTGTAAATAAAATACATACGTTTGTTCTGCCACAATCCTGGTCCCCACTACACTGTCTCTCTATGCCGGGCTGCCACACTATGTTTATACACTCACCGGTACACCACTTTATTAGGTACACCTTGCTAGTACCGGGTTGGACCACCTTTTGCCTTCAGAACTGCCTTAAATCTTCAACTGCCGTTGAATCTATGCCAGATTCAACAAGGTGCTGGAAACATTCCTCAGAGATTTTGGTCCATATTGACATGATAGCATCACGCAGTTGCTGCAGATTTGTCGGCTCCATGATGCGAATCCCCCGTTCCACCACATCCCAAAGGTGTGTCCCAAAGGATACCTATCTGCAGAGGTAGCATTCCTGAGTCACCCGCTGACTTTGTTAATCGAACCATCAGTAGTTATTACACAATGCCATTTATCTGTGATATGGCTGGGTGGACGATGTCAATACATCCAAAAATAGCGTCTCCATATCCGAAAGATGGATCTTTTAGTGACGACCACATGTGATTGTGCAAAGAGGGTGGGAGACCCGAACTGGGATTTCCCTTATCTACAAGAGGCATTCGCTGGGAGGGAGAAATGTAAATTGTTATGGGATAGACAGATGGTGATAGCATGTGCCGGATAGAGCTTGAGGTTGAAATAGACAACAGCAAGTCTATCCACGATACAAGAGCAAGCAAAACTCAGAACTACACAAGACGATGATGAGCAATGTTCAATCATGGCATTATATCCATCGAGGACCCACGAGGACACAAAGGAGGAAGAATTTGTCCTTGCTGTTAGGGAACAAAGTCTTCCCCTTGCGGAATGTACACAGAGTAAAAAACCTATAAATTAGTGGTGGGACTCGATTAGATTTTTTTATCTATTAGAGGCTTTGTAATTAATTAATCGCATTGTAATCGCAGATCAATATTTGACACGAGAAGCAACATTTTTCAATTCAAATGGATTTTGGTATACGAGTGAATCAATGAATAGACATATACATATGTTTAAGCAGCTAAATCCTGTTTATTTTAGCTACACAGACCAACAGTTTAACATAAAGTGGCATCTCTACCATTTAAAATGGTAATAACAAACAAAAAAACGGTCAAACGCGGTCTCTTCCGGTCCGTCCATATTTGAGCCTACAATTCGTCCACTGAGAAATGTTCCGTGGTGTTTGGAGTGCAAAAATAAAGTGCGATTAAAATCGGGGGCACGGTGGCGCAGTGCTTGCACTGCTGCCTCACAGCAAGAAGGTCCTGGGATCGAGTCCCGCCTGGGGCGCTGTTGACTCGGGGTGCCCAGGTGGGTTATCTCCCGGCCTTTCTGTGTGGAGTTTGCATGCTCTGCGGGGTCTCCTTCCACAGTAAGAACCCCAATTAAAAAACATGCGAAGAATCGCTTCTCCTGTCCTGTCTCTGACCAAGACGTGGACGATAGATCTGGAGCTGATGGTCCCCGGGCGCTGTCGAGAACGGCTGCCCGCTGCCCCTGGAGGGGCAGCATAACCCAGGATGGGTCAAAAGCAGAAACTTACTTTCCGTGTGTGTTTGGCGGCCACCACTTCAAGCATGCTGTGTTTGTGTGGATTAATAAAGTTGTTGTTCTTCTTCTAAAATGCATTAATTAGTTTTAACGCGTTATTTTATTAATTGTAATTAATGCGTTAAAGTCCCGGCCCTACTATAAATGCTAAAGGGCCAGATAACTTAAATGCTTGTACACTATTTGTCACAGTAGGCAGCCACGGTCCAATGATCAAGCCACTCGATTTACCAATGTTAATGATGTTGTGCAAAATAGCACCACCACCTCAGGTTAACCCAGCCGCATACTGCTCGGCGGCAGTAGCTCAGGAGGTAAGAGCGGGTCTGGCAACCGGAAGGTTGCTGGTTTGATCCCAGGCTCCGCGTAGCTAAGTGTCGAGGTGTCCCTGAGCAAGATGCCTATCTGCTCCTGATGTGTTGGTTGTTACGTTGCATGGTTGGTACCGCTGTCGGTGCATGAATGGCTGAATGTGAGGCAACTGTAAAGCGCTTCGGATAAAAGCGATATACTGTATATATGCAATCCATTTGCCATTTACTGCTCATATCTACAGTGTGCCACAGCCAACTAACAGGCCAAGATTATCGGTATATCTTGGCGCAAACATTCACACATGCAAGCGAGAAAGAACTTCTCAAAAACGTCCCGCAATTAAACCCAAAATACCAGTGCCAACGGAGGGACGATCGCATGCATGGTCTGACCAAACACAATTAGACAAAATGTTTAAAATGCTGCTTATATAGCTCATGTGTTTGTCCAGAAACAGGTGCTCACACACATAGCGAGTTGTAAACAAAAGGCTGACAAGAGTGCAACCGCTTTTCTCTGCAGGTTTCACACGGTATGGACAGAACACAGAATGTTGCTCATCAAATGCTCAGCTTCCAACAACAAAAGGGAGATTACAGAAGGTCACAAGAGCAGAGATTGGAGCAGGAACACACAGGGAAGTAAACACGGCAGACCCTCAGGGGGTCGTGGCCCCCCATGCCTTGACGTTCAAAATGACCAGTGTTTTAGTTGTGGTAGATTTGGACATTGGGCGAAGACTGTTCGGGGACTGTATCTGCCAGATTGTATCTTCGCACATGCTCGGAAGACTCTCCAGCAATTCCCAGATAGATCACCCGTTGCCGACCCTGCCTGTCCCCAACCTACCCGCCTCATCTGACTCCCGAAGCACGCCAAAGCCTTCTGTCCCCAACCTCGATTCCTGTCCGTACCCATGGTTGGTAATCCTCCGCTTTGGCCCCGCTTACAAGCTTCTTGATCATCCGCCTGTCCCCAACTATCCGTCTGCCTGCTACTTCCCTGTACCTCCGTCCAGCTGATCACCCACCTGGCTCTAGACCTGCTACCACCATGATGACATCTTCCGCCTCTTCTCTGCTAGTACCACTGCCTCCATACAATCGTGTGCGAGTGTGTGTTCTCCCCCCAGCCACACTCACCTGTGTCCCCGCTCCCACATCACCTGTGTCCCTGCCTCACCTGTTTGCATGAACTACCCTGTATCATACTTAAACTTTGAGAAAACATTATTTCCAAACGTCCCCTGTGTTGTGCTGCATTTGGGTCCCAAACACACCCGTTACAGTACCCGCCTCAAACTTATTGAGGGCACTGGACAGCAGTATGAAGCCTGGTTTACCACTGCCACTGCCAAAGCAAGACAAGTGGCAATGAATGCCATGGCAGCGGACAGTCAACGACTCACATGCTATAACTCCGTCAACTCCGGACCCCCACCACTCTGTCCCCCCCCCCCCCCCCCGAGTACCTGGACTATCGGGAGGTATTCAGTAAAGCAAGGGCGATTTCACTACCTCCCCATCGTCCGTACAACTGTGTTATAAGATTCAATTTAGACTTTATTAATCCCGAAGGAAATTCTTGTGCCAGGTTGCATAGCAATACAATAAAACAATAGAGAAATCAACAGAATAATAAATAAATAAACAGATTTTCAAATGTACAGTCTAGTAGAATAAAAATATAGGTGAAATAAAAAAATTATTCAGTTCGCGAATAGTGTAATACAGCTAAAATAATGGTAAGAGGACGTATTGCACATGATCGAAAGAATATTGCACATAATGTTGAAAGGTAATGTACAAGAGGTATTGCACATGAAATTAAGAATATTGCACACAATGAGAGGAGATGAGAGGTAGTATTACAGGTAATATAGAGATAACATGATAATAATAATAATAATATAGCACATGATATTGAGAGTATTGTACATGATGTTGGGCAGTAATATTAATATTGCACATAATACTGAGAAAGATGCACATGCTGTTGAAAGGTAATATTGCACATGATATTGCTGTGTTCATTGTCTTATATTTCAACTGTCCTTCCCGCAGAGGGGGGAGGAGTTATAGAGTTTGATGTCCACAGGCAGAAAGGACCTCCTGTGGCGTTCTGTGGTGCACCTCAGTAGTCTCAGTCTACGGCTGAAGGTGCTCTGGTATGACTCCAGTGTGGCGTGCAAGGGATGGGAGGCGTTGTCCATAATACTGAGTAGTTTACTCAGCATCCTCCTCTCCGAGACCTCCACCAAAGACTCCAATTCCACTCCCAAGGCAACCCGCTTTCCTGATGAGCTTATTGAGTCTGTTGGCGTCGGCTGCCTTCACCCTGCTGCCCCAGCACACAACAGCGTAGAAGATGACGCTGACCACCACAGAGTGATGGTCAACTGCAGCATGGTTTTGCAGGCGTTGAAAAATCGGAGTCTCCGTAGGAAATACAGGCGACTCTGACCTTTCTTGTACAGGGCCTCAGTGTTTTTAGTCCAGTCCATTTTATTGTCTATGTGGACACCCAGGTACTTGGGGTGTCCACAGCCCAGCACGTCCCCGCCCAGCAGACATCTTTTCTCCCTGTCTGACCCGAATGAGAGGCTATGCAGACATACATACATTAACAGCTCCTTGGCAGCCGGCATCATCCGTTACCCCTTCCCTTCATCTCTTCCCCCTTCCAGTTACTAGTGGGGGCAACAATCTTCACCAAGCTCGATCTCCGCAATGCATACCACCTGGTCCAGATCAGGGAGGGCGACGAATGGAAGACCACTTTTAACACTCCTACCAGATTATGCATTTTGGTCTCACCAATGCACCTGCTGTTTTCCAAGCATTGGTGAATGACATTCTCAGGGACATGTTGAATCGTTTTGTTTTTGTTTGTTTTGTTTATTTGGATAATATACTTATTTTCTGTCCAGGGGGGAGCATGTCCACCGTATCCTGACCGTTCTTCAGCGCCTCCTTGAGAACTCCCTCTTCGTCAAGGCCGAAAAGTGTGAGTTCCATGTTCCGTCTGTCTGTGTTGCAGGGGAACATCCAGATGGATCCTGGCTCGTTCCTGATTCAAGCAAGCCATTGCATAGGTTCCTCTGGTTTGCCAACTTCTACTGCCGGTTCATCCGAGGCTACAGCACCATCGCCGCCCCTCTCACAGCTGTCACTTCCTCCAAGGTGCCCTTCAGCTGGACTCCAGTGGCTGAGATGGCTTTCCAGACTCAAGACCCGGTTCACCTCGGCCTCCATCCTCCAGGTTCCTTACCTTGACCATCAGTTTGTCATGGAGGTAGATGCTTCCGATGTGTGGGTAGAGGCGGTCCTATCCCATCAGGGCGGCCATGGACCAGAAGCTCCATCCATGTGTTTTCTTCTCTACGAAACTACGACATCGGCAACCGGGCGCTGTTGGCCATCAAATTAGTGTTGGATCAGTGAAGGCACTGGCTGGAGGGGACCAAGCAACCCTTCTTGGTCTGGACCAACCACCAAAACCTGGAGTCCATCTGTACGGCCAAGAGACTGAACTCTTGACAAGCCTAGTGGTCCCTTATTTTCAACCGCTTCCACTTCGGCCTCTCCTACCAACCTGGGTCATGAAACATCAAGCCTGACGCCCTGTCACATCAGTTTACGGAGAAAGAGGGGTCGGCCACAGGGTCCAAACCCATCCACCCTGCTCACTGCCGGGTCCCCACCCTCACCTGGGAGATCGAAGAGAAAGTGAGGTCCACCAATGAGTCGTTTCCAGTCCCAGCACCTGAGATCCGACGTACAGTGGGGCAAAAAAGTATTTAGTCAGCCACCCATTGTGCAAGTTCTCCCACTTAAAAAGATGAGAGAGGCCTGTAATTTTCATCATAGGTATACCTCAACTATGAGAGACAAAATGAGAAAAAAAAATCCAGAAAATCACATTGTCTGATTTTTAAAGAATGTTTTTGCAAATTATGGTGGAAAATAAGTATTTGGTCACCTACAAACAAGCAAGATTTCTGGCTCTCACAGACCTGTAACTTCTTCTTTAAGAGGCTCCTCTGTCCTCCACTCGTTACCTGTATTAATGGCACCTGTTTGAACTCGTTATCAGTATAAAAGACACCTGTCCACAACCTCAAACAGTCACACTCCAAACTCCACTATGGCCAAGACCAAAGAGCTGTCAAAGGACACCAGAAACAAAATTATAGACCTGCACCAGGCTGGGAAGACTGAATCTGCAATAGGTAAGCAGCTTGGTGTGAAGAAATCAACTGTGGGAGCAATTATTAGAAAATGGAAGACATACAAGACCACTGGTAATCTCCCTCGATCTGGGGCTCCACGCAAGATCTCACCCCGTGGGGTCAAAATGATCACAAGAACGGTGAGCAAAAATCCCAGAACCACACGGGGGGACCTAGTGAATGACCTGCAGAGAGCTGGGACCAAAGTAACAAAGGCTACCATCAGTAACACACCACGCCGCCAGGGACTCAAATCCTGCAGTGCCAGACGTGTCCCCCTGCTTAAGCCAGTACATGTCCAGGCCCGTCTGAAGTTTGCTAGAGAGCATTTGGATGATCCAGAAGAGGATTGGGAGAATGTCATATGGTCAGATGAAACCAAAATAGAACTTTTTGGTAGAAACTCAACTTCTCGTGTTTGGAGGAGAAAGAATGCTGAGTTGCATCCAAAGAACACCATACCTACTGTGAAGCATGGGGGTGGAAACATCAAGCTTTGGGGCTGTTTTTTCTGCAAAGGGACCAGGACGACTGATCCGTGTAAAGGAAAGAATGAATGGGGCCATGTATCGTGAGATTTTGAGTGAAAACCTCCTTCCATCAGCAAGGGCATTGAAGATGAAACGTGGCTGGGTCTTTCAGCATGACAATGATCCCAAACACACCGCCCGGGCAACGAAGGAGTGGCTTCGTAAGAAGCATTTCAAGGTCCTGGAGTGGCCTAGCCAGTCTCCAGATCTCAACCCCATAGAAAATCTTTGGAGGGAGTTGAAAGTCCGTGTTGCCCAGCGACAGCCCCCAAAACATCACTGCTCTAGAGGAGATCTGCATGGAGGAATGGGCCAACATACCAGCAACAGTGTGTGAAAACCTTGTGAAGACTTACAGAAAACGTTTGACCTCTGTCATTGCCAACAAAGGGTATATAACAAAGTATTGAGATGAACTTTTGTTATTGACCAAATACTTATTTTCCACCATAATTTGCTAATAAATTCTTAAAAAATCTGACAATATGATTTTTCTCATTTTGTCTCTCCTAGTTGAGGTATACCTATTATGAAAATTACAGGCCTCTCTCATCTTTTTAAGTGGGAGAACTTGCACAATTGGTGGCTGACTAAATACTTTTTTGCCCCACTGTACTTGTATGGGCCAAATCTTTCAGGTTAACCTGCCATCCGGGAATCCAGAGGACCCGGGACTTCCTCCTTCAATGCTTCTGGTTGGTCAATGCCTGTCCTGTGTGTAACTGCCTTCACATTAGGCCCCCACAGGTCTCCTTCGGCCTCTCCCTGTGCCTCATCGCCCCTGGTCCCACATTTCCAGCACAGTCATCCTCACTGTGGTGGAGCAAGCTGGGCCATTTTATACCTCTGCCCAAACTCCCATCGGCAAATGAGACTGCACAGACGATCCTGCTCCATGTCTACTGGCTCCATGGTCTCCTGGTTAACATGGTCTCTGACAGGGGTCCCCAGTTAACGACGGCCTTCTGGAGGGAGTTCTGCGCCCAGCTCGGAGCCACAGTCAGTCTGTCCTCCAGTTTTTTGAGTTGGTAGGCACTCCAGATACCCAAATGTAGCACTGAAAAAGTATGTTTTTCATAATGTCCCCTTTAAAATCCAACTCATTGTCACGAATGACACACAGGTTTTTTACTTCTTGAGTAAGGACTTGACTAGAGCTGTTTTAAGTGAATCAGGAAAGAAGCCTGATTATGGAGAGCAGTTGACAATATCTAATACACTGAACAAAAATATAAACGCAACACTTTTGTTTGAGCTTTTTCTATGTACACAAAAGGCCTATTTCTCTCAAGTTTTGTTCACAAACTTGTTAGTGAGCACTTCTCCTTTGCCGAGATAATCCATTCACCTGACAGGTGTGGCATATCAAGATGCTGACTAGACAGCATGATTATTGCACAGGTGTGCCTTAGGCTGGTCACAATAAAAGGCCACTCTAAAATGTGCAGTTTTATCACACAGCACAATGCCACAGATGTCGCAAGTTTTGAGGGACCATGCAATTGGCATGCTGACTGCAGGAATGTCCACCACATACAGCAGAATTTGGCAGTACATCCAACGGGCCTCACAACCACAGACCACGTGTCACCACGCCAGCCCAGGACCTCCACATCCGGCATCTTCACCTGCAAGATAGTCTGAGACCAGCCACCCAGACAGCTGATGCAACAATTGGTTTGCATAACCAAAGAATTTCTGCACAAACTGTCAGAAACCGTCTCAGGGAAGCTCATCTGCATGCTCGTCGTCCTCAGCGGGGTCTTGACCTGACTGCAGTTCGTCGTCGTAACCGACTTGAGTGGGCAAATGCTCACCTTCGATGGCGTCTTTGGAGAAGTGTTCTCTTCACGGATGAATCCCGGTTTTCACTGGACCGGGCAGATGGCAGACGGCGTGTATGGCATCATGTGGGTGAGCGGTTTGCTGATGTCAATGTTGTGACTAGAGTGGCCCATGGTGGCGGTGGGGTTATGGTATGGGCAGGCATATGCTACGGACAACGAACACAGGTGCATTTTATTGATGGCATTGTGAATGCACAGAGATACCGTGACGAGATCCTGAGGCCCATTTTTGTGCCATTCATCCACCACCATCACCTCATGTTGCAGCATGATAATGCACGGCCCCATGTTGCAAGGATCTGTACACAATTCCTGGAAGCTGAAAACATCCCAGTTCTTGCATGGCCTCGATACTCCCCGGATATGTCACCCATTGAGCATGTTTGGGATGCTCTGGATCGGCGTATACGACAGCGTGTTCCAGTTCCTGCCAATATCCAGCAACTTTGCACAGCCGAAGAGGAGTGGACCAACATTCCACAGGCCACAATCAACAACCTGATCAACTCCATGCGAAGGAGATGTGTTGCACTGCGTGAGGCAAATGGTGGTCACACCAGATACTGACTGGTTTTCTGACCCCCCCCTGCATATCTGTGAAATCCATACTTCAGTGCCTATAAATGTCTCTTTTCAAGATAAAACTGCACATTTTAGCCTTTTATTGTGATCAGCCTAAGGCACACCTGTGCAATAATCATGCTGTCTCATCAGCATCTTGATATGCCACACCTGTCAGGTGGATGGATTATCTTGGCAAAGGAGAAGTGCTCACTAACAGATTTAAACAAGTTTGAACAAAATTTGAGATAAATAAGCCTTTTGTGTACATAGAAAAAGTCTTAGATCTTTGCTTTCAACTCATTGGAG
Source organism: Coryphaenoides rupestris (assembly GCA_002895965.2). Classification (NCBI taxonomy): domain Eukaryota; kingdom Metazoa; phylum Chordata; class Actinopteri; order Gadiformes; family Macrouridae; genus Coryphaenoides; species Coryphaenoides rupestris. The sequence goes on from PIJE02000028.1 coordinate 701,999, forward strand.
CTAAAACAAAAGTGTTGCGTTTTTATTTTTGTTCAGTGTACATCACCAACTAAACTAAGACCTTTTTAAAAAAGGCAGTTGGGATTGCATCCAGGGAGCACGTGAATGATTTACTCTGCAAGATGGTTTTACAGAGTACCTCTTCATAAAATTTACAAAAAGAAATTATATCGTTAAAAACAGTCGTTAAAAATGTACTATTTGGATTAACAACATTATTCATGATACCAACTCAGATATTAATGATTTTATTGTCGAAGAATGAACTCTTTGGCTTTTGTCTTTTTAGACTGCACTTTCACAGTTCAACCATTCAATGAAGACACAGATAACTCTCTGCATCCTGAAAACAGAGGCAGGGCTGTCACACTGTCTGCTGTGTTGGATAACAGATACAAAGTGGTGTCCTGTGAGGAAACATGTAAGATTAAGGTGGAGACCATGGTGAGTATGTGTTTGTTGTGAGCAGAGTGTGCCATGAGAAACTATATTGATTTCTGATGGCTGTTTTGGGAAAGAAAACATTTTTTTGTGTGAAAAGACCAAAAACATCAACAGATATATTCCTTCCAATTTCCTCATTGCACCAACATATCAGGAAGCGAAATCCTTCGATGTGGAAACTTACCTCACAATAAAACTAGTGGTGGGACTCGATAAAAAAAAAAGTATGTATTTAATTAGAGGCTTTGTAATTAATTAATCAAAATCAATCACATTTTAATCGCATATCAATATTTGACACGAGAAGCAACATTTTTCAATTCAAATGGATTTTGGTATACAAGTGAATCAATGAATAGACATATACATACGTTTAAGCAGCAAAATCCTGTTTATTTTAGCTACACAGACCAACAGATCAGTGCAGGAATTTTAGGAATAATTTAGGAATAATAACACAATGTACCTAACTTAATGTTACACTAACCCTCCACACCCCCCCCCCCCCCCCTACCCACCCAAATATCCTTGGTCAAAATAATAAACAGACCAACAGTTTAACATAAAGTGCCATTTCTACCATCTAAAATGGTCCAGTGATTGGTCCTCAATCCCTCTTATTCTTCCAATATCCATATCCATATCCAATAGCATTGAGGTGATATTGTAGGCCTGTGGGCTCACCACCTGCAGGGAGAGTCATTGGGGTCGGGTGCGTTGTATACCGGGTGGTAGGCAAAAGCGGGGTCCTGGGCGTGCGGATACCCGTCATCGCCGACTGGTTCTAGGGACATGGAACATCACCTCACTGGCGGGGAAGGAGCCTGAGCTGGTGCGGGAGGTGGAGCGGTACCAACTAGATATGGTGCACACACGCACACACACGCACACACACACAACACCCACACGCACACACACACACCACCTCCACACACAGTATTGCAAGGGGTACCCAAACTAGATATGGTTGGGTTGTGCGACATTCCCACAAACGACAAAGCTAAGCGTGGGGTCCAATGAAGGCGCTACTCTGTGCTAGACGGGTCCTCACCTTCTATCTTCTCGGACGTTTGCCAGCACCGATTCTGGAACCAAACTCCTGGAGAGGGGCTGGACCCTCTACTTCTCCGGAGTTGCCCAGGGTGTGAGGCGCCAGGCGGGTGTGGGGATACTCACAAGTCCCCGGCTGAGCGCCGCTGTGTTGGAGTTCTCTCCGGTGGACGAGAGGGTCGCCTCCATGCGACTGCAAGTCGCTGGGGGGAAGGCTCTGACTGTTGTGTGTGCCTACGCACCAAACAGCAGCTCAGAGTATCCGGCCTTCTTGGAGTCCTTGGGTGACATCCTGGAAAGGGTTCCATCCGGGGACTCCATAGTTCTACTGGGGGACTTCAACGCACACGTGGGCAATGATGGAGAAACCTGGAGGGGAGTGATTGGGATGAACGGCCTGCCCGATCTGAACCAGAGTGGTGTTTTGTTATTGGACTTCTGTGCTAGTCATGGACTGGCCATAACAAACACCATGTTCGAACATAGGGTGGTCCACAAGTGTACCTGGTACCGGACCACCTTAGGCCAAAGGTCGCTGATCGACTTTGTAATCGTATCAGCAGATCTGCGGCCGCATGTTTTGGACACTCGGGTGAAGAGGAGCAGAGCTGTCAACTGATCACCACCTGGTGGTGAGTTGGATCAGATGGCGCGGGAGGCTGCCAGACAGACCTGGTAAACCCAAACGTGTAGTGAGGGTGAACTGGGCGTCCGGGGGAGGTTGGGGACATGGAACCTGAGTGGGCCATGTTCAGAGCCTCCATTGTAGAGGCTGCAGCTCGGAGCTGTGGTCAAAAGGCTGTCGGTGCCTGTCGCGGCGCTGGTCTGCGTCTGTGTCTGTCTCTGGCGTCGGGAGGGGCGGGAGCAGGGGCGCGTGGGACGACGACTGGAGGGGCGTGCGGAGGCGAGGCGGGCGGGAGGAAGAGAGGCACGCGGACGGACTGCTGGCGTCTGCGTGCGTGGGGGGGGGGGGGGGGGGGTGGGGTGGGTGGGGGGGGGGGGGGGGGGGGGGTAGGGGTGGGTGGGGGTGGTGGAGGGTGGGTAGGCTGAGGGGGGGTCTAGAGAGGGGGTCTGGTGGTGGAGGGGTGAGTTGCGGGGCGGCGGGGGGTCGGTGGCGTCGGGGGGGGGGGGAGTAGGGTGGTGGGGGTGGGGGGGGGGGGGGGGGGGGGGGGGGGGGGGGGGGGGGGGGGGGGGGGGGTTGGGGGGGGGGGGGGGGGGGGGGGGGGGGGGGGGGGGGGGGGGGGAGGGGGGAGGAGGGAGGGAGGGGGGGAGGGGGGTGCGTGGGGACGGGGTGTGTGGGGACGGGGGGGACGGGGGGGGGGGGGGGGGGGTGGGGGGGGGGGGGGGGGGGGGGGGGGGGGGGGGGGGGGGGGGGGGGGGGGAGGGGGGGTGGTGGTGGTGGGTGGGTGGGTGTGGGGTGGGGGGGGTCTGCGTGGGATGATGGAGAAACCTGGAGGGGAGTGATTGGGATGAACGGCCTGCCCGATCTGAACCAGAGTGGTGTTTTGTTATTGGACTTCTGTGCTAGTCATGGACTGGCCATAACAAACACCATGTTCGAACATAGGGTGGTCCACAAGTGTACCTGGTACCGGACCACCTTAGGCCAAAGGTCGCTGATCGACTTTGTAATCGTATCAGCAGATCTGCGGCCGCATGTTTTGGACACTCGGGTGAAGAGAGGAGCAGAGCTGTCAACTGATCACCACCTGGTGGTGAGTTGGATCAGATGGCGCGGGAGGCTGCCAGACAGACCTGGTAAACCCAAACGTGTAGTGAGGGTGAACTGGGAACGTCTGGTGCCCTGTCCAGGTCTATTGTGGCTGGAGTTCAGGTTCAGGTTCTGGATTGTCTGTAGCAAAGCAGCGAGCTCGGGAATCAATGTGACACAAGGCAGTCTCACCAGGAATGATTCAAAGTTTATTTAGATACATAGAGCATATATACAGTTTGCATGGGAAAAAAGAAACATTTACATATAGACACAACAACTGCAATTAATTATGGGGTAAATCACCGTAAAGAAAAAAAAGAAAAAAGAAAAGGCACAGAGCACCAACAGCGACGCCCACTTCGCCCAATTATTGTATTGTCCCCCCACCCCCCCCTCCCCCCCCTGGGGCCTCGCGCTACGATGAAGAAAAGTCGGGTGAACTTATCGTGATTTCAGCGCTTTTGTATTCATTTTTTTTTTGTTGTTCTGGCCTTTTGAGTCAGATCGTGCCAAACGTTAAAATTAAATCAAAGCCGGTTTTTTTTTTTCCGGTCGGTCGGTCGGTCGGTCCGAACCCCCGTGCCAAGATGAAACAACGATTTATTATATTTTATTATATTTGTATTTGTTAAATCTAAAAGCAGTGCCAACTTTGTTTTTTGTTTTTTTCTTCTCTGCGTACAATCGTGTATTTATTGACACGCCGTACCGTCGCAAACGTTTTGGTTTTCTTCGGCTGTTTTTTCGAGATAGAGGCTAAAGTTTCGGTTGGATGTGTATTTTTTAATTAGCAGTTTGCATAATTAACAAACAAAAGGGAAGCAGACATAGAAACGCCTCTAAGACAGCCATTCAGGGAGCAGGGACAACAAGGCCGTCCATGGAGACCCTTCCGTCCCCACACCCCAGACAGCCAATCCGGAGACGCCAGGACCCCAGGCCCCACGTGGATATGTAACAGACAGACAGACAGTTAACTTGAAGCACGGATATCATGGCCTCACGTGCCACACAGAGATGTGGGTCTCCATGCCCCAGACCAGGAAGCAGGGACTGCAAGGTCTCCGGTTGAGACCTTCCGCGGGACAGCCAGTCCAGATAGAAGACGCAACATGTTCCCACAACAACAGCTGCGAGTGCGTCTCAGAGGCCTCCCGGGGCAAACAGATAAGAGTGAAGCTGACTAGTCACGTAGGTCAAACAGCTGACTAGTCACGTAGGTCAAACAGCTAACTAGTCACGTAGGCCACACAGCAGAGTGGAAAGTTACTGGCCCACACGATCAATACATCCACAACTCCCAACAATTGCCCTCTTTTATTCTAACAGAATAATCGAGAACAGGAGTTGTGGTCCCCTCCTCGTTTAGGACAAGGGGGTTCACTAGAAACATCCTATTTCAAACTCTAAGCCATGAGCAGTGTTTAATACAAAAAGTACAAAATGTCGCTTGTAAGCAAATCACACTCAAATGTTATTGGACACAGATTAGTTCGTGATAAAATCTGGTAACTCCTGCGGGTGATTAAGGGAGTATACAACATGACACACAAAAAACCCAATAGTATATATATTTTTCAATCATCATCATCATAATCACCAGCAAAGTCTTTCCACCAAATGTACTGATAAAAATCTTTGCTTTGCCTAATCTACTGATTGATCTATAATTTACAAAGAACCTGAAGGTCATGGATGTACGTGATTGTCGAAGTACAATATGTGTTATGTGTTATCTATTATGTATTCTGTGGTAGATCCATGTGCAGTTTGTCAACACCATATTTGTCGCTCTGAAAATGAGGCAGTTTAGTCGTTAAGCAGTTTAGTGGTAAAATGCTCCCATGAAGCAGATCTCATCCCAGCCCCAGCGGCTTGAACCTGACTATGTGGATAGCCTATGCTCTCTCTCTCTCTCTCTCTCTCTCTCTCTCTCTCTCTCTCTGTGTCTTGACAACAGATCATTAGCACAATACGCCGTTAAAGATTTCCTGTAATGAAATTCAGTGAGGTACACTGTGTCAGTCAACGTTATGCATTTTGGTTGTATTCATCCTAGTTCTGCGGTGCCATAGGGATTATAACTTGTAACTGGTAGGCCTCAACATTTTCTGGATTATAGGGCCAATCATTCGAATCTGGGAGATATGGTCTACTAGGGTCTGGTATCTCGTGATATGAGGAAGGGGATGCATAACAAAAGGCCGCTATCGATACTGACCAGTGTAGACATTGTTTCTTCCAACAAACCCTCAAACACTCAAGTCCAACACATACATGCCATGAAACACATATGACAAGTGCTATTATGGGAATGAGCCTATGACATTTAGCGATTTGTACCTGTGGTGTACAGGGGGGCCCATTAGGATACCAATACAAACACCCATCCATTAGCACCTAGTAGAAAGGCACATCTCTAATGTGGTTGGACAGTTCCTATTCACAATGGCGAGGAACATCTAATTCAGGAATCAGGATAGTCAGTTTCAACGGATTTCA
>PIJE02000028.1:712708-714167 GCA_002895965.2 Coryphaenoides rupestris
AAGTATGTCTACTATGACTCTCTCAAAGCATTTCATGACACCACATGTTAGTGCAATCGGTCTGAAGTCCTTGTTTACTGAAGGACACGATACTTTGGGAACCGGTATAATTATGGACTTTTTCCATAGATTGGGGGCAGTGTGATTGTCTAGAGATTTTTGAAATATGGGGCACCAAGCAGCAGTTAATTCCGTGGAGCATTTTTTAAGAAGGATATCGGGCAAGCCATCAGGCCCCATAGATTTCTTTTTGCTTACCTTACTAAAGATAGACAGTACCTTCTGAGGATCAATTATCAGGCGATCAGAGGCATTACAAGTAAGAATTGAATCAGGGTCAAAGCCCTCCGTCGCCATCTGGGGAGAATCAGTATCAAATCTAAGAAAGTAATCGTTCAGTTCGTTAGCCCTTTCTAAATCATTCAATGTGACAAGCTGCTTCCTATTTGAGTTCAGGTTAGTAATACTTTTCATAAAATCCCAAAGTCTTTTGTTGTCCATAGAGCTGACACTCTCCTCTAGTGCAGCTCGATGCTTCTCTCTGGCCTTTCTAAGCAGCTGGTTGAGTTCTTTCTGTGCTGTGGCCACACCCACCCGGTCCTTGTTCTTAAAAGCCAGTTTCTTTTTGTTAATGCATGCTTTAACGTCCTTGGTTATAAATGTCTTATTGTTGGGAATTGTTGAGATTTTTTTTTTTGTAACTACAATGTCAATACAAAAATGAATATAGTCCGTTATATGGAAGATGCTCCAGTCCGTACTGAGAAAGCACCCTCTCAAAGTTTCCACACTGTCCTCAGTCCACAGCAGCACAGTCTTTTTTTGGGGCTTGTTTGACTTGAGCACTGATTTATATGTTGGCATGAGATAGACAGTAGAGTGGTCAGAGTTTGAGAGAGGGGGGAGGGACTTGGCTGTGTAGGCACCTTTGATATTTCCAAAGCATTTGTCCAAGACTCTGTTCTTTCTCGTTCCACATTTCACGTACTAGTAAAATCCTGGTAGGGCTAACTCAAGTTTACAGTGATTAAGATCACCGAGTACGAAGACGGGGGCCCCCGGTGTGCGCTGTCTCTGAGTGTGGACACAGTCAGCTAGGCGGCTAGCAGCTCTTGCTGCATTGCCACTTGGGGGTACATACGCCACACAAATGATTATATTTCCGAATTCCCTTGGGAGATAAAAAGGTCTCATTGAGAGGCAGAGAAGTTCAAGGTCAGGGTCACAGTAAGTTTCCCTGATCGTGTATTGTTTACACCAGTTGTTGTTCACATATACACATATACCTCCTCCCCTAGCCTTCCCCGAAGTGGCCTCCCTGTCCGCCCGTATACAGGAGAACCCCTCCAGTTCTAACATAGAGTCCGGAATGTCCTGGCGCAGCCATGATTCAGTAAACACCATTAACTGCGAGTTCCTATACTCATGACAGTATCTCCTGTTTAACTGGAGCTCGTCC
>PIJE02000028.1:717655-841237 GCA_002895965.2 Coryphaenoides rupestris
TCCAAGAAACTTCATTATAGTTTTAATCTAAACATGTATCATGGTGTTATATGTTTCATCGATCATTAGCCTGGAAATCCAGACCCACATCTAGAAAGCTGTAGGTCTGGTAATGAGCAATGAAAATGGCCCAACTCGAGGGGCGGCACCAAGCATGCGTTTGAAAATATCACTGCACGCAATTGGATAACACTACGACCAATCAGAAGAATACACGGGGTGACGTATCCAGGACGGAAACGAGTTTGTTTTGGAGAATAGTTTGACAGAGAGACGTAAATGTAGCCTAATGGAAATACCACGGAGATACCACTTTGGCAACGCAACGTTAACCTTGTAATATTCTTAGCCAAGGAATATTGAAATAAAGAGATGCAACCGAGTTGTCGTTTATGGATGTTTAATAGCAACTGCGCATGGTACCGAGCATGGGCGTAGAATTTAGTGGGGACGCTGGGGACATGTCCCCCCCCCCCATCAGAACCGCAAATTAACGGAGCACCCCCCCCCCCATCAGAACCGCAAATTAACGGAGCACCCCCCCCCCCCATCAGAACCGCAAATTAACGGAGCAACCCCCCCCATCAGAACCGCAAATTAACGGAGCACCCCCCCCCCATCAGAACCGCGAATTAACGGAGCACCCCCCCATCAGAACCGCGAATTAACAGAGCACCCCCCCAGACAAAAAATAACATGTTTTCAAAGTCATTAGAACTGTAATGCTTTTATTAAGTACTCGTATCGGTATTCGGTATCGGCAAGTACTCGCAGAATCAGAATCAGAATTGCTTTATTCGCCAAGTAGTTTTCACATACGAGGAATTTGCTGTGGTTGTTGGTGCATACAGACAATATAATAGATAAGAGTTAAAAAGCATTAAAAAGCAAGTAGTGCAAAAACGACAAGAGGCATAAATATAAAATAAAGTAGAATAGTATGAATGGGTATATACAATACAGAATGATTTCTGAATGATGAGATATTTACAATACAGAATGATGAGATATTTACAATACAAAATGATTTTTCAGAATATGGAACGGGTGTGGGCTGTGCGTTAATGTCATGTGTACTGTCTATGGAGGCGGGATAAGAGTCTGTGTCAGTGGGGATCCCGGGCCTTGTTAATGAGGCTAACTGCAGATGGGAAGAAACTGTTTTTGTGGCGAGAGGTTTTGGTCCTGATGGACCGCAGCCTCCTGCCAGAGGGAAGTGTTTCAAACAGTTTGTGTCCGGGGTGAGAGGGGTCGGCCACAATCTTTCCTGCACGCCTCCGGGTCCTGGAGGCATACAGGTCCTGGAGAGATGGCAGATTGCAGCCAATCACCCTCTCTGCGGAGTACGCTCTCCGTGGTATTTCCATTAGGCTACATTTACGTCTCTCTGTCAAACTATTCTCCAAAACAAACTCGTTTCCGTCCTCTGGATACGTCACGTCGTGTATTCTTCTGATTGGTCGTAGTGTTATCCAATTGCGTGCAGTGATATTTTCAAACGCATTCTTGGTGCCGCCCCTCGAGTTGGGCCATTTTCATTGCTCATTACCAGACCTACAGCTTTCTAGATGTAGGTCTGGATTTCCAGGCTAGGACTGATATGTAAAATTAGGACATATCATTTTGAGCGTTTTTAGAGATTTTCTTGCGAAAAAAGGCTCCTAAAATCTCCTAAAAGTTGAGGGTTATCAAGAGAACTCTGACTGCTGCCTGCTATACGCCTCATAATAACATTTAATGATACTGATACTTTCCCCGCAGGGAAAATGCAGCTATGCAGCACAGGCAAACTCTGAGTTATGTCAGTAGAATATTACATTTACATTTACATTACATTTAAGGCATTTGGCAGATGCTTTTATCCAAAGCAACTTACAAAGAGTACATTTTTTGAAGGAGAGGCAGCGATATATCACTGTGGTACCTGAAGATAAGAATAGAGCTGTTTTTGAGCATTCCTATTTACGAGACGAATAGAACGAGTTTCATAATTGCCAAGTTGCCTGCATAAGTAGCTGGGCAGGCGTGCAATTCTAAGCATGATACAACATCTGAGAACGAACAACAATGCTAAATGCCATTAATAAATGTTAAGACGTATAAACACGCAGGTTAGTGCTGGGGTGGGGGGGTTATGTAGAGTCCAGGTGAATATTACATAAAACAATGAATGCCCTCTCCAGACACCATATTGTCCAACAATTCATACGGTTTCCTATTAATGTACAAAGGAACACAGCCCAATTCACGGTCATAGCTGATTTTATTTAAAACAAATCATTTTGAAAGATTTCGTTTCTTTTTTGTTTTTCTTGGTCTTTATTTGAATATGGCAACATACCTTCCACAGTATTAAACTGTGGACATAGGAAGTGAGCTTGTTTATGAAACATAACATCTGTAGCAATGAGCCCCCCCCCTATCTCGTGGCTTCAGAGTACTCCCTATTCCTTAAGAAAAGTAGGTCTTAGCAGCTTGAATAGGTTTGAAGAGGAATCTCTAAATATGGCCCCAGATCAGACCCTTTATCCAGATGTAGTTACTCTTGACTTGAGCCACATGCAGCACTGTCAAGGCTTGGAAAGTTTTCATTATTTACTTTTGCTTGTTAGTCCAATATCCTGCGTAAGGCCTAGGAAACCCAATTAAAAAAAGTGAATGTGTGCTGTATAGTAAACCAGTAGCCAATGACTTATAAACACCATCAAATAGGCCTCTAAGGATATAAATATGAAGGATTCATGGCAATAAAACGCAACCAATGTATAGCTCTAACTTTAATCTGGTGAGACTTGAACAATATTCTGTACATGCCAGGTCATTTGTGCATAGCATTCTGAAAGGACACAAGTAAAAAATTACAGTTGAACTCGATGTAGCCAAATAAGCCAACTCCTACAAGCTCAAAAGACACCTACTGGACAAGCAATGAAGAACACAAAGCCAACTTTTACATTGTAACTTGTTACAACACTTTACATTCGATCAATAACGTGCAATTATATTGGTGTCAAAATCTATGTCTAAAACACATTAATGGATATGAATATTCAAGTCCAAGACAAGTAAAAATATATATACTTGTGGCATTAACTATAAGAAGAGTGTGTGGTGTTATCAAAGCAGAAAATGCTCTGGAATTAGTCAGAACATCATGTTACCTTCCATCAAGCCAGAGAAACTGTCAAGAGTAGCAGACTACAGGTTAATTGAGCAAGTTATTTTTTTTCCTCAAACAATAACTTTCTTATTAATCTCACGCGTTGTTCACTTCTGCCCCTTTAAACCAAAAAGTCCCACTACATCAAAAGGTTATATGATGCATTGTGGAGGAAACTGATATCCCCTAATGACTCATTTAAGAAAATTCAATTCACTATGCATCTGCAGGAGCAAAAAATGAAGACCAGAAATCATTGAGAAGCCTGAAAGAAATGGAGACAGAGCGAAATCTTTGAAATTATATATTCATAAGAATGTACATAGAATCCCTTCCTTTAATATTTTCCACCAGCAAGCACAGCGTCACACCCATGTCCCGTCCTGGTGCTCGGGGCCAGCCGTCCGAGCTCCAGCATCCTCAGTCCAGTTTTGTGATTATTTGCTCCAGAGCAAGGCAATTGCTTTGCAGATACCCACATCGTTGTAGTTGAAGTAGCAGAGGCCAGCAAAGGTGACTGTTGACAGGAGGAAGAGACCCGCGTTGGCCATCCTGATTTTGGCATCCCCGTGAACGTAGTCTGTTAGCACTTGGCCAATGCCCCTACAAATCAATAAAACCTCATTTTAGAAGAAAATAAAGAAACAAAGCATGTTGGCAGTTTTAAGTCGAACTTCTCACCAAGTATACAGTATACTATCCAGATCGAGAAAAATCGCGAAGGCTTATAGATCGAGATCGACTTTATCGCAATCTTGATTCGAGAATGATTAATTGCCTACCCCTAGCTGCATGACACATTCTGACAGAACACAAGAATGGTGCCAGCCAAAACAAACACTGTGACTCAGTGTTATATGTGTATATGACAATGCAACCCCACCTCTACACAACACATAAGATTACAGCTGAAGTAGTTTGTACCTGCAATCAACGACAACACATACAAGGGAGCTTAACTACGATCAGTCGTTCCACCTCATTGCAATCGATTTCAATCCCTTCCAATCACTCACCCTTCTTTTTTTCCCCGTAAACCGTGAATGCCATAATAATAAAACAGCATGCAAAAAAAGGCAAGCGTCCATTTTGCTGGCTAGCACATACAAGCATGCGCTAGCCAGTTTAATGAAGTTGCACAGGAGCGGGAGATCAGACAAGATCACCACTGTAGGAACAGATAGTGCTTGCAATATGATAGCGGCAGCAAGAGTACTACCATATGAGCGTAGCGCGCATTATACAGAGGGTAATCACAGTGGCTCTCTCGATGCTTTAGCTAAGTGTCAGAAAATTGTCTGACATTTCAAACACAGTAGAGCTGAAAGAGGAGTCACTCGTCTAGGATGTACCAACATGGGGCAGTATATATTCAAAATGTCTGAAAAGCGGATTTGGTGGGCTTAAGAGACACTAAGCCAAAATATGACAGACGTTTTTAAATCAGTGATGTACTGCGGAGCATTCACCCATCAAATGTTTAAGTTGTAGATCTCATTAGATCCAACATCCAATTTCAATTGATGTAGACCTATTGAAAGGTGTTATATGCAATGTACCTGTATACCCCGCCTATAAAATTACTAGGGCTGTACAGATCTGCCCCCTCAGTTTCGGGCCGCATGTGAACCACGGATTAATTGTTAATAAATTGAGTAATGAATCGCGTAAATGGTGATGCAGAGTTGAGTGGGAAAATACAGAGCAGTTAGTGTTCATGCGAAGGGCATGTTAAAACGTCTCTCGTTAAAAGAAATTGACAGCTATGGCTAGTGCTACTGGAGGAGCGGAAGAACTCGAGAAGCCTCCCTATGGCTTCCCTGTAAACTATACTGACGACAGAAGAATCAATCAGGATTTTTATCGCTGCAGACATGATGCAATACTCCGTTGTGGAAAACATATGGTTAAAGTGCTTGAGCCACGCTACGAAATCCCCTCGCGCACCCACTTCACTATGAAGATCATGTCAGATACAAATTGTCAATTAATTATCCGAGGCATCCTCTGTTGCTCTCACCACTGACAAGTGGACCTCCAGGGCAACATAAATCACAGCAGAGTGAGAGATGCAAAGTCTGGTGTTAGGCTCTATGAGAGTTGAGATAATGCCAAGAATCAAGTAAATGCAGTTAGAGAAGCTGGACTGGGGCCGGTTTTATTTCTTTAGTTTTTTGATGATGTAAATGGATTGCGTTTATACAGCACTTTTGTCCAAAGCACTTTTACAGTTGCCTCACATTCACCCGCCACATACACAGACGCCGGTGTCAACCATGCAAGTTGACACCAACCAACACATCAGGAGCAGTTAGGGTTAGGTTTCTTGCTTGGGGACACCTCGACACTTAACTAGGCGGAGCCCGGGGATTGAACCCGCAACCCTTCCATGACGTGGACGAGACACATTTTGAGCAAAGGAAGAATGTATCATCATGCCTCACACTGCACGTTATTATTGAGTATTGGATAGTTCATTTTAAGATTGTATTTGTATTCATTTCATGATACATCTTGAATGTTTAATTAACACCACGGCAAGTTCTTCTTAGTAATGAATGGAAAGTAAAGTTAGACAGTGTTTGTCTCCCTTATTTTCCATTGACCCAAAAAAATATCCGATCATTGACTCAAAACCGTGATATGATCCGAACCGTAAAAACGACATGTTCTTGAGTGAAATGTGGAAATATCTGTTCATAGTTTGCTGTGCTGTATTATGTACATATATTTTAGACTGATCCCACTTATTTTCTAACCAATCTCTTCCCATCCATCCACCCACCAGTGTCCGTGCAGGGTGAGGGCTCCGGCCAGGGAGTAGTCCACGACGGGGCCAGGGTAGAAGTATGCAGCGGGACCCAGGGCCAACAGCAAGACACTCACCAATCGCTCACCTGTCCAGTGCAAAGAGGCTGCGTTGGAGCCGGAACCCGCTGTGAAGGGGGAACGATAGAAGTGGGTTAGAGCAGTGTCTCCTAAACTGTGCTGCCGGAAGAATCCATACTCAGTTGTTTCTTTGAATCAACAATAATTAAAATGGCTGAAATTGTAGGTTATTTAAAGAACATTTCATGTAATTTATACATTTAACTCATATACACACACACATACATACATACATACATACATTACAGTATATACACATACTGTACATACACATATATACTGTATATGTGGAGGAAATAAGTATTTGATCCCTTGCCGATGTAAGTTTGCCCACTGACAAAGAAATGAATGGTCTATAATTGTAATGGTAGGTTTATTTTAACATTGAGAGACAGAATATCCAAAAACAAATTCTGAAAAAAACATTATATAAAAGTTATACATTAATTAGCATTTGATTGAGTGAAATAAGTATTTGATCCCCTAGCAAAACATGACTTAGGACTTGGTGGAGAAACCGTTGTTGGCAAGCACAGAGGTCAGACGTTTCTTGTAGTTGGTCCAGGTTTTGCGCACATCTCAGGAGGGATTTTGGTCCACTCCTCTTTGCAGATCCTCTCCAAATCGTTAAGGTTTCGAGGCTGTCACTTGGCAACTCGAAGCTTCAGCTCCTTCCAGATATTCTATGGGATTAAGGTCCAGAGACTGGCTAGGCCACTCCATGACTTTAATGTGCTTCTTCTTGAGCCACTCCTTTGTTGCCTTGGCCATATGTTTTGGGTCATTGTCGTGCTGGAAGACCCATCGACGACCCATTTTCAGTGTCCTGGCTGAGGGAAGGAGGTTGTCGCCCAAGATTTCACAGTACATGGCCCCGTCCATCCTCCCCTCGATGCGGTGAACTCGTCCTGTCCCCTTAGCAGAGAAACACCCCCAAAATCATAATGTTTCCACCTCCATGCTTGATGGTGGGGATGGTGTTCTTGGGGTTATAGTCAGCATTTCTCTTCCTCCAAACACGGCGAGTCGATGCCAAAGAGCTCGATTTTGGTCACATCACCTTCTCCCAAGCCTTCCCTGAATCATTCAGGTGTTCATTGGCAAACTTCAGACGGGCCTGTACATGTGCCTTCTTGAGCAGGGGGACCTTGCGGGCGCTGCAGGATTTTAATCCATTACGGCGTCGTGTATTACCAATGGTTTTCTTTGTGACTGTGGTCCCAGCTGCCTCGAGATCATTAACAAGTTCCTCCTGTGTAGTCCTGGGCTGATCCCTCACCTTTCTCATGATCACCGATACCCCCACGAGGCGAAATCTTGCGTGGAGCCCCAGACCGAGGGCGATTGATGGTAATTTTGTGTTTCTTCCATTTTCGAATAATGGAACCAACAGTTGTCTCCTTCTCGCCAAGCTGCTTGCCGATGGTCTTGTAGCCCATTCCAGCCTTGTGCAGGTCTACAATCTTGTCCCTGACGTCCTTAGACAGCTCTTTGGTATTCTGTGGACAGGTGTCATTTATACAGGTAATGAGTTGAGATTAGGAGTACTTTCTTAAAGCGAGAGGATTAATCGAACCTGTCTGTGGGAGCCAGAATTCCAAATACTTATTTCACTCAATCAAATGCAAATAAATTTATAACTTTTATATGATGTGATTTTCTGGATTTCTTTTGTGATATTCTGTCTCTCACTGTTAAAATACACCTACCATTACAATTATAGACCATTCATTTCTTTGTCAGTGGGCAAACTTACAAAATCGGCAAGGGATCAAATACTTATTTCCTCCACTGTATTTACATACTGTATATATACTACAGGGGACTCGATTAATCTAATTAATTAGAGGCTTTGTAATTAATTAATGGCAATTCATCGCATATCAATATCTGACACGAGAAGCAACATTTTCCAATTCAAATGGATTTTGGTATACGAGTGAATCAATGAAGAAATATACATACGTTTAAGCAGCAAAATCCTGTTTATTTTAGCTACACAGACCACAAACAGTTTAACATAAAGTTCCATGTCTACCATTTCTATAAAAACTTTTTTTAAATAAAAACGGTCAAACGCGATCTCTTCCAGTCCGCCCATATTTGAGCCGACAATTCGTCCACTGAGAAACGTTCCGTGGTGTTTGGAGTGCAAAAATAAATTGCGATTAAAATGTGTTATAGTTTTAACGCGTTATTTTTTCTGTAAGTAATTAACGCGTTAAAGTCCCGGCCCTAATATATATATATATATATATATATATATATACATATACACATACACACACACCCATGTCCTGTATGTATGTATGTATGTATGTATGTATGTATGTATGTATGTATGTATGTATGTATGTATGTGCGCACCCATGTAAACATTTGTATCTTGGAGTAAGCACAGATTTTCCCTGTGGTGGGGATGAAACTATGCAAAAAGACTTACATTATGCTGGGGGCTCTCTCTCTCCTAGGGAGGCATGCAATAAAATGCACCTGGTCGTCCATCCACAATCCTGGCCGATCACCTCCGCACGGTTGCTCCTGATATGCGTTTTGTAGTCATAATTCTCATTTATTAGATTAGAGAAGCAAAATCTGAGGACGAAGTACCCGGTTTTCTTTTAAACACGACTGGCCATGCTGTAGTATAAAGATTCCTTTGCCAAGTCTCAGTCTAGAAGAACTATCATGAGAACGTCGGTCAACTCCCTGCAAACCTGAGTGGATCCCCGTCCATTGTTAGATCTGTACATGCACCTCTTTTGGTTTTCTCTCCCTTTTTTTACAAACAAAGAAAATCTATCTCGTTTTAGTCTTTGGATATTGGTGTGAGAAGTGAGTGATTCAAACCCTCCCTCCTCGTCAATCATTGATCACATAGATCCCTTTGTTAGAACTACCTCCCACATTTAGGCGGCCTCAACCACTGCCATTTTGGGGCCCTGAATAGTCATACCTTGTGTCCGTTATTCTCCCCAAAGGCAGGGTCTCATCAGAGCCGCCATTTGTTTGTATCTTTCTTTGTCACACACGTGTGTGTGTGTGTGTGTGTGTGTGTGTGTGTGTATATATATGTGTGTGACAATAAAACACTGTGACTGTACTCACCATTAACGTTGTGTGATGCATGGATTCTCGCCAGCAGCACGTCGGGGCTTCCTGGGTCCTTGTGCGGGACCACCTGCCGGGCGAGCAGGGCATGGCGGTAGAAGAGCGCTGAGGGCAAAACACACAAGCGCTTAATAGTTGAGTCTCTGCAAAGCTAAACACTGTGGGGAACCATAATGTACATAATTCACCTTGTGATTGTTTAGGGTGGGGGAACTGTTTAGGTAGGTTGTTTTCCCCTACGGACGAATTAAGGGGCTGCACCCGAGCTCTCTGCAAATGGAAAATTAAGTTTGGAGTTCCATTCTTAACATGCCAAGCAGCGATATTTTTATTAAACTGCCGGAGTTCTGGGAGCGTGACGCTAGGGCATGGTTCGCACATGTGGAGGCGCACTTTGCCTGCCGCGGAATAGTCGACGACGAAAAAAGTACCACGTAGTGGCAGCGCTGGGGAGCTCCGCGGCGTCCATGTTGGTGGGTTACATTGCGAACCCTCCGCACCGAGACAAGTATGAGGCGTTCAAAGCCCACCTCCTAAAGACTTTTGAATTGTCCACTAAGGAGAGGGCTCGCCAGCTTTTCGCCATTCAAGGTCTGGGTGACAGCAAACCATCCCAGCTCATGGAGAAGATGCTGAATCTACTGGGGGAGGAACGTCCCAATATTTTGTTTATGGAAATGTTCCTACGCCACATGCCGCCCCGGGTTCAGACAGCGTTGGCTAACACTGTCATTACAGAACCTCGCGCCCTAGCTGATGAAGCAGACCGTTTTTTCCTTGCGGTCCCATCGGCTACAAGCCGACGGGAAACGGGGGAACCGACGCTCGGTAGTGGCCCGAGTGTTGGTGATGCATGCAGGCTGCTCTTCGTCAGTGACAGTATCTCTGGTAGCAGGTTCCTTTGTGACACCGGCGCTCAAAGGAGCGTTATTCCTGCTTCCGAGGAGGACGTCACTGGGGGGGGGGGGGGGGGGGGGGGGCAACGGCTAACGGCAGCCCCATCCGCACGTATGGCGTGAGGCCTGTTGAACTATGTTTGGGGGGGGCAACGGTTCACCTGGGGGTTCGTCACAGCGGACATCGCTTTTTCCCTCCTAGGTGCGGATTTTCTTTGTGCCCATGGACTCCTAGTGGACGTTAAGAACAGCCGCTTGGTCGATGCCCTAACCTTCTCCTCCCTCGCATGTACGCGGGGTGAGGCGGAGTACGACGGTCTGTCAGGATCACTGTCAGGGGCGGACAGGTACCTCAGCCTGCTCGCTGAGGTTCCTGAACTGACGCTGCCTACCTTCTCTGCGCCCACCACCAAGCACGGGGTAGAGAATCATGTCGGGATTGTCACTGTTGTGGTTTAAGATAAGATAGAACTTTATTAATCCCGAAGGAACTTCTTGTGCCAGGTTGCATAGCAATACAGTACAATAAAACAATAGAGAAATCAACAGAATAATACAAGTAAACAGATTTACGATACAGTTTACGTACGTGAACTTGAGACCGCCCTACTTTAACATTGTATAGCAGCCACCGTGTCGTCATTTCTGCTGCAAACGGACCCCATCCCAACACATACACCCCCCCCACACACACACGGCAAAACACGATGAAAACAATAAAGACTTACAGTTAACTGCTCTGTGGCGATGACGAACACAACTCAACCTGACGATAGCCGACATGACGACCAGACAACCAAGGGCACCGCACAGTACACCGGAAGCAGTCTTTTAAACATCCTGCGCTTTTAGACGGTCCCTGAAATGTTCGTGGTGTTTATTATTATCACTTATATTATCACAAACACGCAGCACATAGCTACATGGGTGACTAAATATAATAATAATAATAATAATAATAATCATAATCATAATAATAATAATAATCATAATAATAATAATAATAATCATAATAATAATAAAGACCAGTAGTCTAACTTGGAAACGTTATGATTCAAATAACAGAGCCGTATAGCAATGGGGAAATTGCAGTTTCATTCCTCTGCTCAATTGTGACAGTTAAGATGTTTTGTAGATCAGCGGTTATTCACTGCGGCAGCGAGTACTTCCGGTGAACAAGGTCATTCACCACACGCTGTATCTTTGGAGTGAGGATCGTTCTCCATCTGGAAGAACTTAACAGAAACGTAACAGAAAGACACTGGAGGCAATGGACGGCTATGATTTCAATTCATCGGAGAAGGCGGAGGCGTCAGAGCTTCAACGTATGATCGCCGTCGAGCAGCAGAAAGCACAGTTCCAGGCTCAGGTAACAATCCCACCAACCAGGGCCATGGCTCAACAACAAGCATGTGGCTGCACAGTAATAGCGCTACCTCACATGGTTTTGATGACATAATGTTTTCATTGATTCTCATGGTTATCATGCATTCGGATCTATGGCCAGCAGTCAAACCAGTGGCGGGTTTAGCACGTTTGACCTGCGGTGGCAGAAGTGTGGCCTGAGGTTCCAGCTGAGGCAGAGGTCGTCTCTCCACCGAATTTTGGAGACTTAATTCCCTGCATTCTGGTGATGTTTATCCACGTGAATCGCATCATAATGAGACGTCACGTCTCATTCGTTTTTTCACTCATGCAATAAAGACTCAAAATTACAGTTAGTCTATAACTGCAACACGGCCTGGAAACCAATACAAGTAAACAGGGGAGCAGTGGTTTTTATGGATAAAAAAGCATTACAGATACATTACATATTTCAATGAGTTATATTTAAAGGTTATGTAAAAAGCTATGAAATATATATATAGCCTAGGGTTTTTTTAAATTATCCACACTTAAATGTCACTAAGTTACTTTTTCCCGCGAAATCCGACTCAAATAGGCCTATAAGAGAAATCAGCCCAAAAGCTGTTCTACAACAGAGTCGGGGAAGCTCATGTTTTAACTTAAACCACAACCTGCTCACAAACTGGCAATTTAAAGTGATTTGTGCTGTAAAATCCTTCATGTAGTCCCTGAACGGATTAATTATTTTTACATATAGGACGTTTAAGGGTTTATGATCGTGCAGTAGAAAAAAAAGTTTAGTCTCCAGTTAGGCCTACTTAGAATCTCGATAGTTGAGCTATAATCGCTGCTACAGGCTCAAAGAGTAGTGTATCAATGTTAGGCTCACATGAACTGAATTACTTACATGGTGGAAAATAATTCTTTGTCATAAGGAATTGTAAAAAGTAACGTTTGTCAAGCATGGATTTGTCTTATTTTCCTTGGTTAATACTCATGGAGACATCCCTATATAATATAATGTGTGCAGAAAGTACGGTGTAGTATGAGTACATTACAATATTATAGTCGTAACATAATAAATATAATATTAGATTAATAGTAAATAACACATGTAGTAGCCTATAGATAGTACTATAATAGTAGTATAATATAGCAAATACTAAAATAAAAAATAATAAATAAAATGGTGAGTAGTGAATACTATAATATAATGAATACAAATAATAATGTTGTGTATATTGTGCAATTGCACTCCAAATGTCTCATCTATATAATATTGATTTAAAATATGGACAACTAAGTGGTTAAGATATTTTGACCGGTTAAAAAAGTGAAGGGCTTTCCTTTCCCTCTTGAAAATATGAGATATAAAGCAGTCACATAATTTTTTTGTGAATATTTTTCTTAAAAACTTAATTTGCACCATGTAATTTCACTTTTCAATGACTCATTTGTAGTAGGCTAAGTAACACACTCTAATGTGGAGTTAGCACAGCCGGCAAAATAAGAAAGGCAATTTTCTGGATGTTTAGTGAATTTTCTCCTTCTAAGGCTGCGTGTCCACAGGATGCCACAACGTCTTTTTCAGAGCGCTTCTTTTAGCGCTTCCGCATTCCTTCGTTGTCACACTAGCGTGTCACATTAGCGTATCCCGCATAGGCCTAGTTCTATTAGAAATTCATTTGAAACAATGGAGAGACATCGCGTCCCCACAAAAAAAAACACTGACCTGAAATCCCGACAGACGTGGCAACATCCCTTCACGCTTTAGATTTTTTTGTGTGGTCATGGTAGCCTTTCTGCGACATATCATACAACACTGGGGCCAGTATAAGGTTCTTCTCTGTCATTGTTGACAATGTTGATATCGTATGTCCCACCCCTCCTGGATTTTGATTGGCCGACAAGAGAGACGTGACATTGACGACCACAGCGCTTCTCCAAAACTATTCTCCGACTATTTTAAACTCAGAGCGCTAGGAGCTCAGCGACAAAAACACACTGAATGCGCAGCGTTTCTTGCGTCCAGGGCGCTGAGCGCTGTAAGCGCCGAACTTCATAGGGTTTGCATTGAAAATAGGCGCTGCCAGCGCAAATAACGCATCCTGTGGACACGCAGCCTAAAACATGGAGTTTCTTATTAATGTGTGTTTGATGAGGTGTAAAGGTGACTGCTGTGTACATTCCCCCTCAAGCCAACACGGACATAGCGCTGAAGGAACTTTATGGGGCTATCAGCGAACAGGAGTCGGCTCACCCGGAGGCTGCTTTCATTGTGGCGGGGGACTTCAATAAGGCGAACCTGAAGAAAGTTCTCCCGAAGTTCTACCAACACATCACAAGCAACACACGGGGCGAACGAATTCTCGACCACTGCTACACCCCCTTCCGGGACGGCTACAAGTCCCTCCTCCGCCCACCGTTCGGCAAATCAGATCACCGCTCGATCCAACTACTCCCCGCCTACAGGCAGAGACTGAAGCAGCAACCAATCGCTGTGAAGGAGGTCCAATGCTGGTCGGACCAGTCAGAGTCTATGCTGCAGGATTGTTTTCATCACGTGATCTGGGATGCGTTCAGGGTTGCGTCGGACAATAACATCAGCGAGTACGCGTCCTCAGTCACCGGGTTCATCAAGAAATGCATAGATGACGTTGTTCCTACTAAGTCGGTTCGGATTTATCCCAACCAGAAACCATGGATTAATGGCGATGTTCGCGCCGCACTCCGCGCGCGTAACGCCGCCTTTGACTCTGGGAATATGGTGGAATATACGAGAGCCCGCTACGACCTCCGCAAGACCATCGGCTCTGCCAAGCGGGAGTATAAGAACAGGGTGGAGGACAAATTCAAGAGCCACGACGTGAGGGGTGTGTGGAAGGGGCTACAGACAATCACGGACTTCAGAGGGAGAACCAGCGGTGTAGAGAACTCCTCTACCTCCCTCCCTGGCGAGCTAAACACCTTCTTCGCCCGGTTCGACGTGAACGGCAGCCCGCCGAAGTCAGCGCTGCCTGAGGAGGCCAGCCTGCTGAACATCTCAGAGGCTGACGTGCGCAGAGCCTTCAAGCGGGTGGACATCCGGAAGGCGGCGGGACCAGACCACATCCCGGGGCGCGTCCTCAGAGCATGCGCAGACCAGCTGGCAGGAGTCTTCGCAGACATCTTCAACCTGTCCCTGTCCCAGGCTGTTGTTCCCGAGGTCTTCAAGATGTCCATCATCGTGCCTGTCCCTAAACACCCCAAGGTAACCTGCCCGAATGACTGGAGACCTGTAGCCCTCACCTCGATTGCCAGTAAATGCTTCGAGAGGCTGGTCAAGGACTTCATTTGTTCCATGTTGCCTGCCACGCTGGACCCATGGCAATTTGCTTACCGTCAAAACAGATCCACCGACGACGCCATTGCCATGGCACTTCACACTGCCCTCTCTCACCTGGAGGGGAAGAACTGTTGTGTGAGAATGCTGTTTGTGGACTTCAACTCAGCGTTCAACACCATAGTTCCTGCCAAGCTCGACACCAAGCTCAGGAGTCTAGGCCTGCACCCGACCATGTGCAGCTGGATACTGGACTTCCTGTCGGGCCGCCGCCAGGTGGTGAGGATGGGCAGCACCACCTCAGAGCCGCTGACCCTCAACACTGGAGCCCCTCAGGGATGCGTGTTGAGCCCTCTCCTCTACTCCCTGTACACCCACGACTGCATGGCTATGCACAGCTCCAACGTCTTCATCAAGTTTGCTGACGACACGACAGTGTTGGGTCTGATCGCCGACGACGACGAGACAGCCTACAGGGAGGAGGTTGGATCACTGGCACAGTGGTGCCAAGAAAACAACCTCGCCCTAAACGTCAAGAAGACCAAGGAGCTGATCGTGGACTACAGGAAGCGGAGAGGAGAGCACGCCCCCATCTCCATCGACGGAGCTGCAGTGGAGAGGGTCAGCAGCTTCAAGTTCCTCGGCGTGCACATCTCCGAGGACCTCACATGGACCACGCACACCACACACGTGGTGAAAAAGGCCCAACAACGCCTGTATTTCCTCAGGCGACTGAGGAAATTCAACATGTGCCCCCGCATCCTCAGAACATTCTACTCCTGTACCATCGAGAGTGTTCTCACAGGATGCATCACCGTCTGGTACGGGAACTGCACCGCACTGGAGCGTAAAACACTACAGAGGGTGGTGCGGACGGCCCAGTACATCGTTGGAGGTGAGCTTCCCTCCCTCCTGGATATATACACCAGGCGGTGCGTGGCCAAGGCCAAACGGATTATTAAAGACAATAACCACCCCAGCCACGAACTGTACACACTCCTACCGTCAGGCAGGCGATACCGCAGTATCAAGTGCCACACGAGCAGATTCAGAGACAGCTTCCACAGTCAGGCCATCAGGCTGCTGAACAAGTTCGGCATCAATGTCTAAATGCTAGTGCTAAGTGTTGGTGCTAGTGCTGTGCTGGTGTTACTGCTAGTGCTGGTCCTGGTGCTAGTGTTACTGCTAGTGCTGGTGCTGGTGTTAGTGCTAGTCCTGGTGCCAACTGCTGGTGCTAGTGTTGTGTCGACTGTCTGGGAAGGTATCCCGTGACATTCTGTGAATGTCAGCATATAACAATGTATATTTTAGTACATCGATTTATATGTGTATGGATACTTTACTGTATATTTTACTGTATTTTACTTTAGATTTGATTTACTTATTTTATATAGAATCCTATATATAGTTCTATTTCTATTTTGTAATTTCTTATAATTACTATTCTTATAATTACTGTCGGCTGTCGGGCGTTTTGCACATAAAGTTTTTAACTCATTGCTTATACTAACGTGTAAACTGTGAAGTTACAATAAAAATACTTGATACTTGATACTTGACTTGAGGTGATTATAGGCTATTCATTTTCAGGTACTGGCATGTCAAGCCAACAACCATGAAATGTGTAATATGCTGCGGATCCCTTACTCAGGCCGTAGGTGAAATGTGTAATTTGCAGACGGTCCCTTACTCACCCCGTAGGTGAAATGTGTAATTTGCAGACGGTCCCTTACACCCTTACTACGGTCCCATATCTCCTGAAGGTATGGCGAGAGTGCCGTGAAGCATTTCTCGGATAAACATTGATCGCGTCAAGAAATATTGTTTTCTTTTGCCGCAACATATAATTGTGTATTTTCATGACCTAGAGCATGTAATCAAGCTAGAGTACTTTGTTGTGACCGATCGTACATTCAAAATCGAATATCAACCGCATATTGAACGTCAAACCAAATAAACGCAGGTGAATTTTCCTGGGCCGGTGGAGGGCCCATTTCTTCTTTATTCTGGGGGGGCAAAGTGAATTCTAAACTGAGTAGTAAGAAGTTTACACCAACTACTGAAAAATATCACAAACTTTCCTAAAGTTTCAAAACCAATTATATTCATTGCCTAATAGGGTAATTAAAATAATAAAATAGGGTGGCAACTGGGGTGGCAAGGCCTTTTTCGGGGGTGGCAGCTGCAACCCCTTGCCACCCTGTGGAACTGCCATTGAGTCAAACATATTTTTATCAAAACAAAGTGGGCAAGCAAAAAAAATAACAGATTACAGTTATACAGCTGCTTTAAATGGCAACCAATGCAACAATTGCAATATGAATTCTGACACTTTACGAAGGAATACTTGCTTGCAAGACTTGTCTATTTGTATTGCCAATTAATGGTGCTGTTCTTATTCATTGTAGGTGCACAACTTTACAGATGTCTGCTGGGACAAGTGTGTGGACAGTCCTGGATCTAAGCTGGATAGCCGGACAGAGACATGTCTGGTGAACTGTGTCGAGCGCTTCATTGACACCACCTTGTCCATCACCAACCGCTTCACACAAATGGTTCAGAAGGGTGTACATTAAACATGGACTCTTGATTCCAAAAGTGTCTCAGTAGGACTTTGTAGCCTGTGATGTGATGGAAGGCTTGTTGTCCCGTGACATATATTAAATATTACTGGGAACTAATCATGTACAGATTATATTTCCAGCTTGAACAAAGTGTCTCCCACATTGTGCATAGTTTAATGGGTCTATGTTCTCCATGAGTCTCTGGTGACATTTTACCTTTGCATCTATAATGTATAGGCTACTCACTATCACCCCCTTGTTTTCCCTATGCAGACAAAAAGAATATATTAAACAATAACACTGATTTCCAACCAGAATGTATTTTTTTCTTGTCATCCATGACTTTATTCATTAATAATCTTTAAATATAAATATTTTATATTATACAATATGAAGATTTATAAGAAATATTTCCTGTGCTGTACCAACCATACCCTACATTTCACTTTTCAGTTCTGCCTCTTACTTTACAGACATTGAAATACCCCACGTAAAACATATTTTCTAAATTTGGAGTAAATATGGTGCACATTTGTGTATTTGCTAAAGAGTACGGCTATTCAGGTTTTTAGCCGCCCTGAGTGCCGACTTCATTGCTGTCTCAATCCAGCCGTGGGGGGTTGCCGTGTGCTCTCCCGCAAAGTGTACCCTGCCTTCGCTCTTGAAGAGCTCCGCGGCATAGTCCACCTGCTGATAGGGTGTGTACAGGGCGAAGGCACCCAAGCTGTAGGGGTCCAGGCCCCACTTCTTTACCAGGCCACCTGTCCAGAGTGGCCGGATGGCCTCCCCGTGGATATTCACCAGGTCCTCCAGAACCAGTGCCATCACGTCTTCCTCGCTCACGCCCTGGAAGAGGGTGGAGTCATCGGAGCATGTGTAGGACGCCAGCAGTGCTCCGGCGGCCGTGCCAGGGAAGCTGTGGCTGGGGTAGTAGATGAAGCGGGAGGGTCTGTCGGTGATGCTCTTCCCGCCCCTGATTCCCTCCTCCTCCCAGAAGCGACGACTGAAGCTGAGGACTACCTTTGTGGAGCTGGTGTAATGCACCGACCGCAGGGCCTCCATTTTGTGGGAGGAGAGTGGTGGCCGGAAGTCGATGAAGAGGGCGGCCTTAGCTGTGGCCGTCACCAGCACATAGTCAGCGATTACACTTGCCAGGGACGCTGAGCCACGCTGGTCCTGGTACGTCACGTTGACGCTGCCACCGGCCGATTGGTCAATGAGCTTGACCTTGGTGTTGAGGAGAATTGTCACATTCAACAGTTGGTATAATGAATGTGGGAGGTTGTCGAAGCCATTAGCCACTTCATAGTACCTGGAAAACCATAGACCAAGACCATTCAACAACCGGTTATGCCCGAGATATCAATTTGTATTTGCACAGAGATTACACAGAGCAACATTAATGCTGAATAATTGGTTGATTAATCACTTGACCCATGTATGAATTTTGGTTGCTTTTCTTTTTTTCATATGATAAACTGAATAAAAATATCAAACAATTCCTTGTTTTCCTATTTCTTATCAGACAATGCAAACTAATGTAGGGATAACTGGTTCTTGTGACACCAGTTGCCATCATTTACGGCATTTGATAGAAGACTTAAAAGAGACAAATTGTACCATCAGGTGTGAACATGATTAGCCATTCCAAGCGGTTTCAAAGACCGGTTGGAATGGCCCCACTTGACGTCACATGTGGGAGTGTCCACCTAGAACTATGCTGGATAGATCAGCCTACCCAGTGGACTATAATAGGAGTAATTTTAATATTGGCATATACTGTAAACTAATTGTTAGATCATGTAGCAATGTTCCCAGAGTTAATACCAATCATCTCCCTTACTCGATGGCGTCACTGATGTCAGACTGAACAAACAACATCTCAGTCAGTGATGCGTAAAAGAGGCTGTTTTCATTCAGGATGTCCCCAATCATCCTCAGGGCACTGCGACTCAAGTTACCCTCCTTCACCAGATACTCCTGAAAGATCACAAAGGCAAGAGAGCCATTCAAAGCTTAAGAATACAATGTTAAATGCTAAAATCGTGACCAGTAATTGAACCTACATGATTTCTTATTTACCTTCACAGAGTAGGCGTCGTACTTGTCGAGCATAGCATTACAGCCCATCACCTTTAGATCCTCCCTCACCTGACAAAAATATTTGTTTAAAAAAATATTTAAAGTACAATTAATTCGTTACAATTTACATTTTAATACATTCATTTCCATGATGCCTTAAGCGACCGCTTAGTGCCATCGTAGGACAACTCTTAGATTCAGCAGTCCTACTATGTTAGCAGAACTTATGGGGGAGATGGGCGGGAAACCAAAAAAGGACATTGTGGCAAGCAGGCGTAGAGAAAGGATCAGGAAAAGGAGATCTTTATTTGTTGTGCTGCCTGTGCCACATACTGTACACCACATGACTCCAGACTTCCCGCCCGATCATGAGGGCAGCAGGCGTACACTGGCTGAACTCCTGGACAGCAGTTCGGTACGACCACAGGGGCGGGTGGTAGTCCCAGTCTCGCTGGTGTTGGATGGTGATGATGGCGAGTTGGGTGGCCAGGGTGCAGTTGAACCACTCCACCAGCCCATCGCTCTATCGGTGGCGTGGTGTCGTTCTGGTCTTGCTCATCTCCAGCCGCCGGCAGACCTCCACGAAGACCTGGGCCTCAAATTCCGCCCTTGGTCGCTGTGGAGCTCGACGGGGGCCCCGAAGTGGGCAAACATCTCCACCAGCCTCTTGTGTTGGTGCTCTGATCAAGCACCGCATACGTCTTGGGCCACTTTGTGAAGTAATCCATAGCCACGAGGATGTAGCAGTTGCCGGAATCTGTGACCGGAAAGGGCCCCAGGATGTCCACCCCCACACGCACCATCGGGCCCCCACCAAGTACTGCAGTGGGGCGTGGAAGCGCTGGGTTGGTCCCTTCTGGGCACTGCAGGAGTCACAGCAGTGCATGTGTAGCTCCACATATCGTTGACAGCCAGGCCAGTAGAATTGTCCCCTGAGGCAATGAAGGGTCTTGGCGTTACGGTAGTGCCCCGCCCCCACTGAGCCATGGACAATCTGGAGAACATGGGGACAGCGTTAACGGGGCACCAGGAGTTGTAGGTCGTCGTTAGCTCATCCAGGCGCTTGACACATTATGTCCACCACCCTGTTATGTAGGTCGAAATAGGCCCATAGGGAGTGGTAGGCCTTCACCTCCAGTCCCCGTGCCGACACCTCAGCCCACTCGGGGTGCTGCCCTGTCTCCAGCCGGTCTCTCACCAGTGACAGGGTCTCGTCTGCCTCCAGCTGTTGCTTCAGCTGTGGCCTGGTCAGCCACCCGTCTTCGTTGACAGCAGTTTGCACCACCATCATTACCGATGGACTGCGGTCCTCTTGTCGCTGGCAGTAGCGGCACTCCAGTGCTGCACACAGGCACGAGAGAGTGGGCCAGCATTACCATGGCATCGCCCGATGCTGAATGTCAAGTAATATTCCTGAAGGGCCTCGAGACAGCGGGCCACCTGGCCTTCAGGGTGTGTAAAGTACAGGAGCCAGGTCAGTGCGGATGAGGAAGTGGCTGCCGTGCAAATATGGCAGGAAGTGCTGTACTGCCTCCACTCCCGCCAGCAGCTCGCATCAGATTACGCAATATTTCCTCTCCATCTGATTCAGGCAAACACCCACAACACGTGCCTTACAGGGCCATGTAAGCCACAACACATTTACCCTCTTCTCCCTGCTGGGAGAGACCATCCCCGACCCCTATGTTGCTGGCATTGGTGTCCACAATGAAAGCCTTCTGGGCATCAGGGTAAGACAAGACCAGGGCTCCGGTGAGGGTTGTCTGGAGTTGGGGGAAGGCTGCAGTACAGACATCATCCCAGTAGAATGATCAACCCTTCTCGGTCAGGTGGTGGTGTGGGCTGGCGATGGTGGCGTAACCTGGGATGAATCGGCGGTAGTATGAAGCCAGGCCCAGCAAACTCTGCAGCTCGCCAACATTTGCAGGGATGGTCTAGTCTCGGACGGCAGCCACCTTAGCTGGGTTGGTAGCTACACGATGACCGCTGACCATGTGACCCAGTAACAGTCTCCCTCGTCAGCAGGCAAAAATGTGCAGCGTTCAGCCACAGCCTGGCCTAACGGATGGCAGTAAGGACATCACACAGGTTGGACAGGGCCCCGTCAAAGTTGGTGGCATGTCCCAGCAGGTCGTCAAGGTACAGCACACAATGACTCTGGGGGACATCCGCCAGCACCCGTTCCCTCAGCCGCTCGAAGGTAGCCGATGTGTTGCAGAGTCCGAGCGGCATGACGCGGAACTGCCACAACCCCTGCCCTGCTCAACCCGGTGACATAGTTGAGGGTGTCATCTATTTGCAGGAGCGGGTAAGAGTCCTTCTTGGTGATGTCATTCAGGCCTCGGTAGTCCACACAGAACCGCCAGCTGCAGTCCTTCTTCACCAAGACGGTTGGGGCTGCCCATGGGCTGTTTGAGGGTTCAAAAACCCCGGCAGCAACCATGTCACAGATCTTGTCGTCCACTTGCCGTTTAGCAAAGGCCAGTCGATGGAGGCGCAGCCGGATCAACTGGCCCAACTGGCAAAGGAGTCAGTTGAGGTGGTTCAGGCATCTGATTAGGACGCCCTTTTCCTTAAATCCGTCATGAGGTCAAGGAAAGATGAGAAGGGGAATTCACAAGAACTTGGGAAAAGACAACGGTGCTGCCAAGAGAACCCGACATGCACTTGCACTAAGATAAGTCATCTTTAGGCACAGTGTCCACAGGATGCATTTTAGCGGTGGCAGCGACCACAACCTCTTTTTCAGAGCACTTCTCAGGCGCTTCTTCTTCTAGCTCTTCCGCATTCCTTCGTTGTGACATCACAGTAGCATATCTCTTAATTTCTATCAGAAATTAATTTGAAACAATGGAAAGAAATCGCGTCCTGGCATTGGCAGCAGCTCTTGGCATCGATATACTGTACCATCAAAAAGAATTGTCTGGGTGCATGACATAAACCGTGTGATCATGGACAATTTTTAATGACCGTAAATCACTGGGTTGTTAGTAACAGCCAGTATTAGGTTCTCCTCCGCCATTGTTGACAGTGTTGATATTGTATGTCCCGACCCCTCCTCGATTTTAATTGACCGACGAGAGACATTGACGAGAGAAGCGCGGTTCCAAAAGTTTAACTATTTTCAACTGAGAGCACTTGATGGGCAGTCCTGGATGGGCAAACGCCCATGCCTCCCCCAATAATCCTGCAAGGGTAAAAAACTGGTACACTGTTCCAGGGGCCCGGCCGGGCCAAGCCCAAAAGGAAGACGTGGAGTCGCCTCCCTGTGGGCTCACCACCTGCAGGGAGAGTCATTGGGGTCGGGTGCATTGTAAACCGGGCGGTAGGCAAAGGCGGGGTCCTGGGCGTGCGGATCCCCGGCATCGCCGACGGGTTCTGGCTGGGGACGTGGAATGTCACCTCACTGGCGGGGAAGGAGCTGGTGCAGGAGGTGGAGCGTTACCAACTAGATATAGTTGGGATCACCTCCACGCACGGCACCGGTTCCGGAACCAAACTCCTGGAGAGGGGCTGGACCCTCTAAATTTCCGGAGTTGCCCAGGGTGTGGGGATACTCACAAGTCCCCGACTGAGTGCCGCAGTGTTGGAGTTCTCTCCGGTGAATGAGAGGGTTGCCTCCATGCGACTGCAAGTCGCTGGGGAGTAAGGCTCTGACTGTTGTGTGTGCTTAAGCACTGAACAGCAGTTCAGAGTATTCGGCCTTCTTGGAGTCCTTGAGTGGCATCCTGGAAAGGGTTCTATCTGGGGACTCCATAGTTCTACGGGGGGACTTCAACGCACATGTGGGCATCCATCCATCCATCCATCCATTCGCGTCCGCTTATCCGGGTTCGGGTCGCGGTGGCAGCCGGCTAAGCAGGGCCCCCCAGGCTTCCTTCTCCCCAGCCACACTCTCTAGTTCCTCCTGGGGGATCCCGAGGCGTTCCCAGGCCAGACGAGATATATAATCTCTCCAGCGGGTTCTGGGTCTGCCCCGGGGTCTCCTCCCAGTTGGACGTGCCCGGAAAACCTCCAAAGGGAGGCGCCCGGGGGGGCATCCTAATCAGATGCCCGAACCACCTCAGCTGACTCCTTTCGATGCGGAGGAGCAGCGGCTCTACTCCGAGCTCCCTCCGGATGTCTGAGCTCCTCACCCTATCTCTAAGGCTGAGCCCAGCCACCCTGCGGAGGAAACTCATTTCGGCCGCTTGTATCCGCGATCTCATTCTTTCGGTCACTACCCAAAGCTCGTGACCATAGGTGAGGGTTGGAACGTAGATGGACCAGTAAATCGAAAGCTTCGCCTTCCGGCTCAGCTCCCTCTTCACCACAACGGACCGGTACAGCGCCCGCATCACTGCAGACGCTGCACCGATCCGTCTGTCCATCTCCCGCTCCATTTTGCCCTCACTCGTGAACAAGACCCCGAGATACTTGAACTCCTTCGCTTGGGGCAGCAACTCACTCCCAACCCGGAGGGAACACTCCACCGTTTTCCGGCCGAGAACCATGGCCTCAGACTTGGAGGTGCTGACTCTCAATGGGCAATGATGGAGAAACCTGGAAGGGAGTGATTGAGATGAACGGCCTGCCCGATCTGAACCAGAGTGGTGTTTTGTTATTGGACTTCTGTGCTAGTCATGGACTGGCCATAACAAAGACCATGTTCGAACATAGTGGTCCACAAGTGTACCTGGTACCGGACCACCATAGGCCAAAGGTCGCTGATCGACTTTGTAGATCTGCGGCAGATCTGCGGCCGCATGTTTTGGACACTCAGGTGAAGAGAGGAGCAGAGCTGTCAACTCATCACCACCTGGTGGTGAGTTGGATCAGATGGCGCGGGAGGCTGCCAAACAGACCTGGTAAACCCAAACGTGTAGTGAGGGTGAACTGGGAACGTCTAGTGGAAGCCCATGTCCGTACGGTCTTAAACTCCCACCTCCGGAAGAACTTCTCATGCATCCCGGGGGAGGTTGGGGACATGGAACCTGAGTGGGCCATGTTCAGAGCCTTCATTGTAGAGGCTGCAGCTCGGAGCTGTGGTCAAAAGGCTGTCGGTGCCTGTCGTGGCGGCAACCCAAAAACCTGTTGGTGGACACCAGCGGTGAAGGAAGCTGCCAGGCTGAAGAAGGAGGCCTTTCGGGCCTGGTTGGCCCAGGGGTCTCCTGAAACAGCAGACGGGTACCGGGAGGCCAGAAGGACCGCGGCTTCAGCAGTCGCTGAAGCAAAATCCCGGGTGTGGGAGGAGTTCTGGGAGGCCATGGAGAAGGACTTTCGGTTGGCCTCAAGGAAGTTCTGGCAAACCGTCCGGCGACTCAGGAAGGGAAAGCAGGGCTTGGCTCAGGCTGTGCTCAGTCAGGAGGAGAACTGCTGACCCAGGCTGAGGATATTGTCGGGCAGTGGAAAGAACACTTTGAGGAACTCCTGAACCCGACCAGCATGTCCTCTGTGGAAGAGACAGTGTCTGAAGACTTGGGGGAAGCCTCACCCATATCCTTGGTAGAGGTCACTGAAGTAGTCAAAAAGCTCTTCAGTGGCAAGGCGCCAGGTGTGGATGACATTCGCCCTAAGATGCTGAAGGCTCTGGACATTGTCGGGCTGTCGTGGCTGACACGCCTAGTCAATGTCGCGTGGAGGTCGGGGACAGTACCTGTGGAATGGCAGACTGGGGTGGTGGTCCCCATTTTCAAAAAAGGGGACCGGAGAGTGTGCTCCAATTATCGGGGTATCACACTGATCAGCCTCCCCGGGAAAGTTTATTCCAGGGTGCTGGAAAGGAGGCTCCAGCTGATAGTCGAACCTCATCTTCAGGAGGAACAATGCGGGTTCCGTCCTGGCCGTGGAACAGTGGACCAGCTCTTTACCCTCACAGGGTTGTTGGGGGGGCGGCATGGGAGTTTGCCCATCCAGTCTACATGTGCTTTGTGGACCTGGAGAAGGCTTATGACAGTGTCCCCTGGGGAATCCTATGGGGGGTACTACAGGAGTATGTGGTACCGGGGCCGTTGGTACGTGCCATTCGGTCCTTGTACAAACAAAGTGCGAGCTGCGTCCGTATTCTCGGCACAAAGTCAAGCACGTTCTCAGTGGGTGTTGGACTGATTCTGTTTGTGATCTTCATGGACAGAATCTCAAGGTGCAGCCGAGGTGAGGAGAGTGTCCGGTTTGGGGACCTCAGAATTGCATCTCTGCTCTTTGCAGATGATGTGGTTCTGTTGGTTACATCAGACCGTGACCTCCAGCATGCACTGGGGCGGTTTGCAGCCGAGTGTGAAGCGGTCGGGATGAGAGTCAGCACCTCCAAGTCTGAGGCCATTGTTCCCTCCGGGTTGGGAGTGAGTTGCTGCCTCAAGCGAAGGAGTTCAAGTATCTCGGGGTCTTGTTCATGAGTGAGGGCAAAATGGAGCGGGAGATTGACAGACGGATTGGTGCAGCGTCTGCAGTAATGCGGACTCTGTACCGGTCCGTTGTGGTGAAGAGGGAGCTGAGAAGGCGAAGCTCTCGATTTACAGGTCCATCTACGTTCCAACCCTCACCTATGGTCACAAGCTTTGGGTAGTGACAGAAAGAATGACATCGGGGATACAAAAATGAGTTTCATCCGCAGGGTGGCTGGGCTCAGCCTTAGAGATAGGGTGAGGAGCTCAGACATCCGGAAGAAGCTCTGAGTAGAGCCACTGCTCCTCCACATTGAAAGGAGTCAGCTGAGGTGGTTTTGGCATCTGATTAGGATGCCCGCCGGACGCCTCCCCTTAGAGGTTTTCCTATTCCACAGGTACTGTTCCCAACCTCCATGCGACATTGACTAGGAATGTCAGCCACAACA
The DNA here is from genome assembly GCA_002895965.2 of Coryphaenoides rupestris. Lineage (NCBI taxonomy): Eukaryota > Metazoa > Chordata > Actinopteri > Gadiformes > Macrouridae > Coryphaenoides > Coryphaenoides rupestris. The sequence continues at coordinate 743,838 of PIJE02000028.1, forward strand.
GCCCGACAATGTCCAGAGACTTCAGCATCTCAGGGTGAATCTCAACCACACCTGGCGCCTTGCCACAGATTTTTTTGCTTAATTCAGTGACCTCTGCCAAGGATATGGGTGAGGCTTCCCCCAAGTCTTCAGACTGCCTCTTCCTCAGAGGACGTGCTAGTCGGTTTCAGGGGTTCCTCAAAGTGTTCTTTCCACTGCCCGACAATATCCTCTGTCTGGATCAGCAGTTCCCAGTTCCCTCCCCGATTGAGCACAGTCTGAGCCACGTACGTAAAGTCCTTCTCCATGGCTTCTTGAACTTCTCCCACAACCAGGTTTTTGCTTGGCCGCTGAAGCCACAGCCCATCTGGCCTTCCGGTACCCGTCTGCTATTTCAGGAGACCCATGGGCCAACCAAGCCCGAAAGGCCTCCTTTTTCAGCCTGGCGGCTTCCTTCACCGCTGGTGTCCACCAACAGGTTCTTAGGTTGCCGCCACGACAGGCACCAACAGCCTTTGGACCACAGCTCTTAGCCTCTACAATAGAGGCTCTGAACATTGCCCACTCGGGTTCCATGTCCCCAACCTCCACCGGGATGCACAAGAGAAGTTCTTCTGGAGGTGAGAATTAAAGACCTAATGGACAGGGGCTTCCACCAGACATTCCCAGTTCACCCTCACTACATGTTTGGGTTTACCAGGTCTGTCCGGCAGCCTCCCCCGCCATCTGATCCAACTCACCACCAGTTGGTGATCAGTTGACAGCTCTGCTCCTCTCTTCACCCGAGGGTCCAAAGCATGTGGCCGCAGATCTGCTGATACAATTACAAAGTCGATCATCAATCTTTGGCCTAAGGTGTTCCTGTACCAGGTACACTTGTGAACCACCCTATGTTCGAACATGGTGTTTGTTATGGCCAGTCCATGACATAGCACAGAAGTCCAAAAACAAAACACCACTCTGTTTCAGATCGGGCAGGCTGTTCACCCCAACCATCCCCCTCCAGTTTTCTCCATCGTTGCTTACATGTGCGTTGAAGCCCCCTAGTAGAACTATGGAGTCCCCAGATGGAACCCTTTCCAGGATGCCACCCAAGGACGCCAATAAGGCCGGATACTCTGAACTGCTGTTCGGTGCATAAGCACACACAACAGTCAGTGTCACGGTTTCGGCCGTGCCTATGTATTTTCTATATGTTTCGGCCGTGTCTCCGGGCTCACTGTGGGTTGGTGGGCGTGGCGCCGGACTCCGGTGCCGCCCCAGCGTCATCAGCTGCACCTGCGCTGCGTTCACACCTGCCATCTATCTGCAATCAACCACAAGATAAGAACCCCGGCTTTCCACCCACTCAGGGCCAGATCATTGATTTAGTCTGTATGGATCATGACCCGTCTCCAGCCAGCCCGCTCCTCTCCCTGCCTGCCTGCCTGCTTGCCTGCCTGTCTCTCATATAAATAAATATTCTTTGTTCCTATACTCCGAGTCTGGGTCTTGCGTTTGGGTCCTCCTGTACATCGTGACAGTCAGAACCCTCCCCCCAGTGACTTGCAGTCACATGGCGGTGACCCTCTCGTTCACAAGGGAGAACTCCAACACAGCGGCGCTCAGCAGCGCTCAGTCCAGCCCCTCTCCAGGAGTTTGGTTCCAGAACCGGTGCTGTGCGTGGAGGTGAGCCCAACCATATCTAGTTGGTACCGCTCCACCTACCAGCTCTGGCTCGATCCGCTCCAGTGAGGTGACATTCCACGTCCCTAGAATCAGTCAACGACGCCGGGAATCTGCAGGCCCAGGACCCCGCCGTTGCTTACCTCCCAGTTTACAATGCAGCCGACCCTAATGACTCTCCCTGCAGGTGGTAAGCCCACAGGGAGGCGGCTTCAAGTCGTCTTTTCGGGCTTGGACCGGCCGGGCCCCATGTATCCAGGCGCGGCCACCAGACACTCACAGACGAGCTCCCCTCCCAGGTCTGGCACCAGAAGGGGGCCCCAGATTCCCTTGTCCGGGCGAGGTGATGGAGTTCTTGGGAAGCCTTTTCATAATGGGGTCTTTGAATTGCTCTTAGTCTGGCCCCTCCCCTGCGACCACTTTGTCTTGGGACACCCTACCAGGGGCTATTGCCCTGGACAACACAGCTCCCAGGGTCACCAATGCACCTGAATCCGCTGGTGCCCGACCGAGTCCTTCTCTGTTTTCAGAGCGGACAGGACGGAAGTGTTAGGTAAATCCAAGGGTGGAGGGGTTTGCTTCTTGAACAAGTGGTGCAACCCTAAGGATATTAAGACTTTTTCTCATTCCTGCTCATCTAGCTTGGAGCATCTGATGAACACTTGCCATCCATATTATCTTCCCCGGGAGTTCAGTACAGTCAACATTACAGCCGTCCAACATCCCACCACAAGCGGACACCGACATGGCACTATCGGCCCGACATGATGTGGTATGTCGGAACCAGACCCAAAATCCTGACACAGCTGTGGTGGTGGCAGGGGACTTTAATAGGGCCAGTCTGAAGAAAGTTATGCCGAACTTCCATCAGCACATTACGTGTGCTACCAGGGGAGAAAGAGAAGGACCACTGCCATACACCATTTAAGAGAGGCTACAAGGCTGCCTCTCTTCCCCCATTCAGCAAGTTGGACCATGCAGCCATTTTCCTACTGCCAGAGTATAAACAAAGGATAGTATGGGAGGCGGGAGTGACAAGGGACCTAAAGCAGTGGTCTGGCCAATTTTCAGGAAGCCCTGAGTGACATCGACTGGGACATGCTTCTCTCTAGTTCCAGTGATGTCAGCGAGTTTATAGACGTAGTGACGAGCTTCATAGTAATGCAAGCGGACATCATCGCCCCCACGGTTGCGGTCCAGCCGCAACTCCCAGAACGCCTGTACTGCGGCCTACAACTTTGGCCTCGTATTTGGCCACATAGACCAATACAAAGTGCTGTCCTATGGACTGAGTGGTGAAGGATGCAAAGAGGAGGTACAGTGGAGTCCCAGATGGTGCAGGACGACACCGGATGCCTATAGCAGGGCCTATGGACTATCACAGACTACCGGGGCAGCCTCATCACCCTCAACTGTGAGTGCCGATGCATCTCTCGAGGATGATCTGAACTCATTCTATGCTCGGTTTGAGGCGAGCAACAACACCACTAGCGGGACTGTAGCTGATGTGAGTTCCATTGCTAGGGATGAGGACCCTCTCTCTGTGACCCTCTCTCTGAGGGCTCTGATGAGGGTGAACACCAGGAAAGCTGCAAGTCCAGATGGCATATCTGGACGATTACTGAAGACCTGTGCTAACCAGCTAGCTCCAGTGTTCACCACAATATTCAACCTCTCCCTGGCTGAGTCTGTGGTATCAGCCTGCTTCAAGTGGTCCACTATTGTCCCTGTACCCAAGACTGCCTCTCCAGCATGCCTGAATGACTACCGACCGGTGGCCCTCACCTCATGAAATATTTTGAGAGGCTGATCAAGGACTACATCTGTGCCTTCTTACCTCCCTCCATGGACCCGCTGCAGTTCGCCTACCAGCCAAACAGATCCACGGACAATGCTGTCTCCCAGGTAATAAGTAGCTCCCTCTCTCATCTTGAAAGTCAGAAGGGGGGCTCTTTGAGAATGTTGTTTATTGACTTTAGTTCTGCTTTCAGCACCATAGTTCCCATCAAAATGGCTGGCAAGCTGATTGTGTCACAATGCGGTAGAGAGGTAGGAGGGGAAAGGACCCAAACGGCGGGAGCAGGGATAACTTAAAGTATTTTATTCAAAACATAAACAGGTACAGGCAGGCTGGTACATCCGAACGCGAACAGGAACAGGTACTCACACACGGGAAGGAACACAAGGATCAGACAAAGAACACAGGATTGGGGCAGGTATAAGTAGGGAGAAAAACTAATCAGGGGGAAATGAAAACAGGTGTGAACAATTAAGGGCAGGGAAACACAAAATGGCAGATGATTACAGGTGAGGAGTGGAGACAAAAACAAAGACAGGTAGTAAATAATAATAATGCCCAGCAGGTGGTGCAAAAAACACAAATCTTGATGGGGAACAGAGACTGTGACAGAACCCCCACCTCAACGGACGGATTCCAGACGTCCCAAGAGGATTGAGCAGGAACCCTCGGGCGGACGGCCCGGAAGCAGGGCAGAAGCTGAGCAGGGACCCTCGGGTGGACGGCCCGGAGACAGGGCAGGGGGCAACCAAAGTAGGTCTGGACGACGACCAGGCGGTTGACTGTAACCTTTACAGTCAACCGCCTGTAAAGGGGCTACTCTGGAGGTAGACAGCAGGGAGCCACAAGGGAAGCTGGTGGTCGACGGCGGGGCGGAGCCACAGGGGAAGCTGGAGACTCTGGGGGTGGAGCCACCGGGGAGGCTGGAGACTCCAGGGGTGGAGCCAATGGAGAGGCTGGAGACTCTGGGGGCGGAGCCACTGGAGAGGCTGGAGACTCCAGGGGCGGAGCCACTCGAGAGGCTGAGACTCCGGGGGCGGAGCAACTCGAGAGGCTGGAGAGGCAGGGGGCAGAGCCGGATGTGAACCAGCAGCGGGGTCAGGAAGCTTCACCGCCTGCGACTTAACAGCTTCTCCCAGATCTCCGCTGAACGCCTCGCTTCAGTGGTAAACATGGCCCCCAGCCGCTGCAGGCTTTCCCTGATTAGTTTGAGGTACGGGACGAGAGCCTGAGACGGCTGCGACCAAGTATCGGGGATGGTTGCAGTCCAGCAGCGGGGAAAGGATGCTGCTGGGGCTGGAAGCTCACCAGCTGCTGGTAGCTCGCCAGCTGCTGGGGCTGGTTGCTCACCTGCTGGTAGGTCTGGTAGCTTGCCGGCTGCTGGGGCTGGTAGCTCGCCGGCTGTTGGGGCTGGTAGCTCGGCGGCTGGTAGGGCAGGTAGCTTGCTGGCTGCTGGGGCTGGTAGCTTGGGCCTGATCTCCGATAACGATGAGGAGGCCTACCTCGAGGAAGTTGCTAACCTGTCACTCTGGTGCCAGGTTAACATCAGAGGACTTACACACCATTGGGGATTAATGGGACTGATGTGGAGAGGGTGATCAGCTGCAGATACCTGGGAGTCCAGATCACAGAGGATCTGACTTGGACTGCACACATTGACACTGGTGAAGAAGGCGAAGCAGCTTCTATCTCCATGCTATCTCCTTGAAAAGAAGCATTGAAGCACCTTTCCTTAGCATTTAGAGAATTCAAACAGACCTTATCATGGCTGCCACTTAGATACTTTCGGGTCATTCACTCAGTAAGGAAACTTCCTAAGCTAAAAAGACACGTAGATGTACAAATGCTAACTAACATAACATGCTGCGTCTCGGAGCAAGGATCATTTATACAAGTAAATAAATAAAAACTAGTAAGAAAGTAACAAATGGTAGTAACAGAACCATATATGCCACCTGTTGGTGTCGTGGACTAACCTTCAACAGTGCTTGACTGAACAGCTGAGAGGCAGACTTCCCCCTCTCGTCTCCTGTTAGGTTGTAGTTGAGAACATCAGGGATGTTCTCCACCACATACGTTTTTTCCAGTATGCCATTTACCAGGTAATATGTATTGATATCATCTTGGATGAAGTGGTTCAATGAGATTGGCAGTTTGGCAACCAAGGAAAGCAGAATTCTGTAGAGTGCACATAATCACATCATCAACACATAATCAACTAACAACGGTTTTGGATACCAAGCGTAGTCTATTTCAGTTCAGTTACCATTGTAACTCATGCTGTGAGTCTAACCTGGAGTAAACCCTCTATATAAGCAGGTCAAATAAATGTATCTATGGATAGCGGGCTCTGAGATAACTGAGCCTACATCAAACATTTCAGTGGTTTATATCAGTGTTTCTCAAATGGGGGTAGGTATCCGGCTGTGAAGTCTGACGTGACGTAATATTAATTTCCAGGTCGGAGCGCACTTTCAGGTCCCAAAGCAAACGACAAGAACCTTTTTATGATCAATTCCCTCTTAGTGAGGCACCATTTTTTAAATGTTTTATTTTATTTAACAATAAAAAAAAATTGCTTTTGACTCTGATCTATTCATACACAGAGTATCACAAACGCAGTATGTGATACGTCATGACTTAACAACCAGATACTAGGGGTACTTTAAAATATTTCAGGTGGTACTCGGAACATGAACAAAAGACATTTTTCTTATGTACAATTGTAAAATAATTCCACTTGAAAATGAATGAATACCTCCTAAATACAAGCCGCGGGGTCTTGTGGTACAGCAGCGGCGAGGTAGTTTATTGTTTTGGGGGTTGGCGTCTAGCCGATTGTGCTATTTTATATTATTATTAATAATAATAATAAACTTTATTAAAATGTTGTACCGGTAATGTAATTATGTAATGATTTAAGTATTCACTACAGTAGGCTGTATAGCAAATACAGATTCACCAAAAATATGAATATACTATACACGTTATTTTTTTTATAACCAATGCCTCGGCTTCAATCAATAAAATAAATGAAGTAGGAAAAATGGCTTGGGAATTGCCTGATTGATCAAATTTTCAGGGTGGGATAGATGATGTCTTTTGAAGGTGGAGATGGACGTGCATTTTTCAGGTTCAACCTATCTGAGATGGAGTGAACTTGTTGTTGAAATCTGCTAGGGACTCACTTGAGTCAGAATTGTGGTTTAAGTTTAAACATATCCTTGAAATAGGGCCCTGATGCCGATGCCTGTTTATTTGAGTTTTCATAGCCAAAGCATGTGAATGACGAGCTTTGTATTAAGCATCTTTGTCTATGCCATTTGAATGTAGCATAAACAGACTTAAACTGCTGAATGGCTTCATGTCACTTGTTTGCAGAAGAACACTTGGGATTTATGCTTAGTTTATGTAATTATTCAGCTGAATTAGCAGCTCAGCATACACTGTGGACTCACTTCTCTGCACTGTACTTACTTGTGAAAGCTGGGGATCCTCATTGCACCAACCTCTGCATACCAACCCTCTTTTTGGTTTCTAAACGTCTCCACACGCCCACCAATGCGGTTACTGGCTTCCAATATGGTCACCTTGTTGACAAAGAACTCTCATTAAACATGTCATCTGATATAGTTACACGATTGCAGCTTTAAATTCATACTGTAAACTATTACAGTAAAAAGTTTATTTTATTATCTCATCTAATATACAATACCATAAAACAGTACCTTATGTCCAGCGTCTTGCAAAAACATTGCAGCAGTCAGTCCAGCCATGCCAGCACCAATGATTGCTACATGGTGAGGGGTCTTAGTAGGTGGAAGACCCTCATCCACAATAGCAAGAAGCTCACTGTAATCTGCGTCTTGAAGGCACTCAACCAAAGGGTCCCCAATGGTCCCATTGACGGTGAAAATAATGGCTCCGACTACAACCAGAGGAACTGAACAAGACATAATTCAAACTAAACTATCAAATTGTCATGCAGAAAAATGATAAATCAATAAAATACAGGGACTAAAATAAATATTTCAAAACAAAAACCTGCATCAAACAGCATAAGTCAAGTACAGTTAAAAGTATTACATTCAATATATCCTACTGCTACAAGAATGATCCTAATCTAATACAAAAGTAAATTTCACATTTTTAAATGAAATAACCACTTCCATTAGCTCACCATATGGATGTATTATTTAGTTTTCTAATGAGGTTATTTTCACAAAGGCGGCAGTCAAGCATTCTTTTCATAAATACTTACAGAATTTGCAGAGAGCCATGTGTGGGATCATCTTGAGTATAGAACACCAAGGCTTTGACTTCTTTCTGCTATGGAGACTGACACCATGTGGGGAAAATGAAACCTATAGGATCACAATGGTACATGTATGGTAAGGCAACAGAAAATGGAAAAAGCAAAACAAAGGAATAAAAAAGTTTTGCAAAACAATTGCATTAAAAAAACATATTTTACATGATTATATAATTCAGAACTTGATAATACAATAATATTAATAGATTAATAACAGGTGTGCCTAAAGATGTACAACTCACCGTTGGCAAAGATAATGTCTGATAAGTTGTCAAAGAGCTATGCATAGTTAAAATGTGTCCCTGGCCAAGATTAAGCAAAAGTTTCTGTGAGATGTCTCTTCAGGTTCAAGTGGACTGGCAAACACACATGGTACATGTGGCATTGGAAGCACCGTGTTTTAATGAGGGCACTCCTCAGATCTAGAACTATTTTCCCACACCGGCTCCAGATGCAACCACACTGAACAAATGAGATTAGTGAGCTTCAACTATTCTCCAGCATACCTGATTTCCGCTATCCTTCAATATCAGACCTTTTCTTCACCTATTTAGCGGTATACCAAACTAGCATAGAGTTAAGTGGATTAACAGAACGCTTGACTTGACATAACATTGTTTAATGTTGTTATCCCTCAACATCAGACCAGATTATCATTTTAACCATGTCCTTAATTTGAAATCATGATTCAAATTAAGGATCACTATTGTTCAGCTTTTTTTTTTTTAAATGTATAGTTAAAAATGTGCTATATGCAATACTTACCAATCTGTACCGCTACCCGTTTCCAGAAAGTGGCTAATGGAAAGCAGATAGACCCACACAGTGCAACAACCAAAAGCATAGTGGAAATGTCAGATTTGTTACATCACTGTATGACCAATTCTAGGCATATGTCAGCAAAGTAGGATTTCTGGTCCAAGGACGGCCTTACCTATCACAGCATCCTGTGAAGACTGGTGTCAAGTCATATTAAAAGATTTTTTTTACCCATGAGTGGGAAAACATTGCGGTCATTAACCAGATTAGTCTTTCGGAGTAACTAGACTGTAGTTAATGTGTAACAGCACACCCAACATCTTGGGGATTCTTAGCTATGGTCAGAAGTATCACTTAAATTTAATGACAAGGATTACATATTTGAAAAGTAATAATTACAACAACAAAAAAAGGTATTCAGGTATTCACCCCAAACACTGCCACCCCCAAACTTCGGCACCCCCAGCCATCACCACCCCCAGACACAGTCACCCCCAGACACTGCCACCCCCTGCCCCAGACACAGCCACTCCCACCCCCAGACATAACCAGCCCCAGACACTGCTTATTTGCTGCTTATTTGGCTACACACACTCTTTCCCTCTGTCACAGATACACGCACATACATTATATGTGTTTTAGCTCTCGACACTAATTTTGTTCAGGGGCATGTCCTCTATGTGTCTAAAAGATTTAAAGTTGCTGGGACCTTCATAAGCGGAGTTATAACGGATAGAGAAATCTTGTAATCTAAAAATTGTTTGGAATTATACAATCTTTTGTAACACATTTTTTCACCAATTTCAAATCTCCAGGTTAGGCTCACAGCAGAGTGAGAGTCGCAGATGGAAACTGAACATAGATCAGTCTAAGCTTAGTATCTGAAACCGAAATCTCATCAGCTTCTTCACCTCCACATGTTTCCCCATCAATTACCCTCCCTAAATAAATAAATAAACTCTGCCTTTCCACACACTCACTGCCAGATTGTATCTTCACGTGTGCAAGTATGTAAGACTCCCCAGCAAGTTTGATTACCTGTTGCCGATCCTGCCTGTCCCTGACCTACCTGCCTCGTCTGACCCTCGGAGTACACCAAAGCCTTCTGTTCCCGACCTTGATTCCTGACTGCCCGTGGCTGTTTGGGATATCTTCGCTACGACCTTGCTTTCTGGTTTCCCGATCCTGCCTGTCCCTGACCATCCGTCTGCCTGCTACCTCCTGGTATCTCCGCCCAGATGATTATCCACCTGGCTTGGAGCCCGCAACCACCACCACGATGACTTCTGCATCTACCCTGCCGGTACTGCTGCTCCCATACAAGGGAGTTTTTTTTGCATCCCCGTTCCAACGTCACCTGGTTCAAGACCCGTGGACCCCATACCACCTACCTGTGGATGTCTACTCACCTGTTTAAAACTAATCTGTACCATGTCAGAACAGTGAAATAAAAGACATTACCAGACGTCTCCCTTGTTGTGCTGCAATTGGGTCCTGAACACCCATCTGGAGTACATCCTGACCCCCGATCAGGTTAAGAGTCCTTTTGGGGACAAGGCCACTGTTATGCGCAGTTTCAAGTGGACATCTACTGTGGCTGGAGTTCGGGTTCTGGTTCAGGTTCAGGTTCTGGATTGTCTGTAGCAAAGCAGTGAGCTCGGGAATCAATGTGACACAAGGCAGTATCACTCGGAATGATTAAAAGTTTATTCAGATACATAGAGCATATATACATTTTGGGATGGGAAGAACAGAGGTGCAGACACAACAAATCATCTTGGGAAGCAGACGTGGAGACGCACCCCCTCCCCCTCTCAGATGGCCATTCTGGGAGCAGGAACAACAAGGCCTTACATGGAAACCCTTCCGTCCCCACCCCCCAGACAGCCAATCCAGAGAGGCCAGGACACCAGGCCCCACGTGAATATGCAACAGACAGACAGTTAACTTGTGAAGCAGGGATACCACGGCCTCACGTGACCCACATAGAGATGCACTTGTCCCTATGCCACAGACCGCCAGCCCAGGAAGCAGGGACAGCAAGGTCTCACGTTGAGACGCTCCCGTTCCCACCTGCCATACAGCCAATCCAGACAAAAGAGGCAACATGTTCCCACGTTCGACGACAACACTCGACGACAACAACACCAGCGAGTGCATCTCAGAGGCCTCCCAGGGCCAACAGATAAGAGTGAAGCTAACTAGTCACGTAGACCAAACAGCTAACTAGTCACATAGGCCAAACGGCAGAGTCGAAAGTTACTGGCCCACAAGATTAATACCGTATTCTTCGGACTATAAGGCGCACTTAAAATCCTGTAATTTTCTCAAAAATCGACAGTGCGCCTTATAATCCGGTGCGCCTTATGTATTAACCTCGAACCGATTTTATGTGGTACACGGCGCTCAAAAATCTGTCAAGCCGCACCGCTTGATGGATTGTCGGCGCATTACGGCTACCGTGGCGTAATACTTGATGGATTGTCGGCGCATTACGGCTACCGCGACGTAATACTTGATGGATTGTCGGCGCATTACGGCTACCGCGACTGTCAAAACCCAAGTGAAGCAAACTAATTCGGAGCTTGCCGTCATTCCGGGTGGATTAACCAAAGAACTCCAACCGCTAGATATTGGTGTCAACAGGTCGTTCAAAGTTAAATTGCGAGCTGCGTGGGAGCATTGGATGACGGCGAACACACATTCACCTAGACAGGGAGGCAACGCCGGGCGAGTTACGCCACTATCTGCCAATGGATCGTGGATGCCTGGGCTAAAGTATCCGTCTCAAGTGTCGTCCAAGCTTTCACGAAGGCTGGAATCATCACTGAACAGCTCAGTAACAGCAACGAGACTGACTCTGATAATGACGAGAGGGATCCGGGCATGCTTGATGCCGAAATCGCCCAACTGTTAAACTCAGACACTGAAGATGAAGAATTTGATGGATTTGTGGAAGAGGAATGAACTGAAAAAGTGAGTGTATTGTTTTGTATTTTATGTGTTACAACTGAACAATATTGAGAGTTATTGTGAATGACTTGAATAAAGTTAGATTTATCTGACTGTTTTGTGTTGCTTAATGCGCCTTATAATCCGGTGCGCTTTATGTATGAAAATAGACCCGTTCATTGACAGTGCACCTTATAATCCGGTGCACCTTATAGTCCGAAAAATACGGTACATCCACAACTCCCAACAGCCACGTTCCAGCCATCTCCTCTGGCAGCAGTCTCAGGACACCGCCCGAGGAAATCGCTGCAGAACTTGGCGTCACATCGTGGCGGTGTGGTCGATCACCAATCATCATCCTCTCATGAGTCAGATGGAGCCCAGCACTCAGTTAAAACCACTTCTTGCACTTCCTCTGACAACTCTGACAGGGACGGAAATCTGTGGTCACGTCAGTTTAAGAAAGATAGGGCCAATGGCTTGCGCATGCCTCAGCACGTGAAAAGTTTAAAATCATTTGGAAGACAACTTCCAGAGGTGTTAATGCTTTTATCGGGATGCAACAAACACGCATTAGTGAGTTATTCAAGGTATTGCAGGGCCTTGCAATACTCCCCATATATGGATGAAACATCAGCCAGCCTTAGCACCATTCAGATCAACCAGAGGTGGTCTGAGGCTCCCAGAGATTACTACAGACGCTTCAGGGGTGCTTACTTCTAGGGCAGCAATGCTCCCTCTTCCTCCATAACCTCCACCCCTGCGTGCGAACCCACGTTATGCTGAGGTGTAGGCAGGGTAGACCTACCATGCAGGAGCTTAAGAAGATGGCCCAGATGACTTTGGAAACAGTTTGTGCACACAACTGATAATCATGAAGATGATGTCAGAGTCCTGAACATCCAGTCTTCAAAATGTGCAGAGTTCTTGCTTGAAGGTCGCAATGTACCTCTATACAGAGTGAGTGGCAGAACGGCACCTCCAGAACGCTTACCCCACCACCAACAGGGGTCGTGGAAGAACTGGAGAAGTGACAACAGTGGTCACCCTCAAGCTCAAAATAGGCACAGAGAATAAAACTCCTTTCCAAAGAAAGGGAACATTCACTTTGAGCGGAAACCCAGATATGGGAATAGGGACAAGCATCAGGATTCAGAATCCTTCGAGAGGAGATATGGGAACAGGGACGAGCGTCACAAGTTGAAGATTACTTAGCTCAGTCTAGAATAACCCATGTAATCATCAGTTGACTCCCTGCAAACCATGCAGTTTTTGTTTTGAGAGGATAAAGGGCGATCGATTCCCCTTTAAAGGTACTATAATGTAGCATATCAGCATTTTGGTAACTAAGCAACCCGGGGGGTGGGTTGTTGGGCAGGAGTTGACCGGAAGGGGGGTTTCCGGGTTGGGCGCGCTGAGCAGGTATTCATTATTCTTACATACAGGACCTTTAATTCCCGACATCGACGGACTGCCACAAATACCACATAACATACCCAACCCCGCTGCCAAGCCCCAGACATCAGGACCATCAACACTCAACCTCGCCAAACTCGATGCAGTTCTTTGGGAAAGAATGAACCACCTCTCGATCGCTACACACGATCTCCAGCGAGGTAGATATCTGGGCATAGTTAGATAGAACTCTGTTATATGATGATGTGTTTAACTGTTATTGATATTGTCGGATGATATTGTAAACCTGTTTTACCTCCTTCCCTCATGTTCCGGATCCCTGTTTTGGGCGCCAATGCAGTTCTGCTGCCACAATGCCACTTTCCGTGGATTAGTCTGGGTTCTTGACCGTGAAGGAGAGATGGTAGTTGGAATCATGCAAAATAGTCACAACAGAAGATCGCCCATGGGCTTAATAACGAATAAATTAGAATCTTTCTCTGTCTGCGTCTTTTTGGCTTATGGAGTCAGCCTCCTACTCTGGGGAGAGTAAACATGTGTGAATATATACCCATCAGACTAAACACACTCATCCCCTACAGCTGCGTCAATCTCAGGCATTTTGCCCCCCCCCCCCGCATACCGCAGATGTATTGTCATGGCAGTTCAAATATGACATAACTGTCATGATGTATTATGAGGCAAATTTCCCTTTAAAAATATGACATTGCACATGGTTATAGTCAGGGTAATCAAGAACAGGAATCCAGTGGAAGTTTCTTATAACCTGTTAAGGATTTATTGTAATGACAGGTCAAATAATACATTATGATGTATTATGAGGCAACTTTCCCTTTAAATTAAAACATGACATTGCACATGATGATAGTCAGGGTCATCAAGAACAGCAATCCAGTGGAATTTTCTTAAAACCTATTGTGGATTTTTGTCAATGTGTCTGTGTCCTGATGTATTAAGAGGTGAATTTCCCAAAAGTTCTCAAAACGTCTATAGTGAAATCATATGAAATTGCACATGGTCACAATCAGGGTCATCGAGAACAGGAATCCAGTGGAAATGTCTTAAAGGATCACTTTTCATCATTACTTACAAATGTGATAAATTATTGCCACTTTCTTCGTCCTCTTTGGCTGCTCCAACCACATTTAATATAGTTTTTACTTGTTTTATCAAATGTGATAAATTATTGGCGCTTTCCTAGTCCTCTTTGGCCGTTCCAACCACCCGTACCGTAACACCACGAATAGACGAGCATCAACAATCCAAGTGGCGGCTGGCTTCACCGTGTTTCCGCTGATGACGGCTCGCTTGGCCGCGGTGCTGATCCTCTGTGTGTCGGGGCTGGGTGCTGTTGGACACAATGGATCCTCCAGTGGATGTTTAATGGATAGATCAGACTATTGTGTTGAGTACCTGTGATGCTGGTACACACCTTGATTATCCTTGTTAATGCATTTTTGTTTTGATTGACATACCAAAAAAGAAAAGCAAAGGTAAGGACCGTTTTGTTGTTAAGTTAGATATGGTTACGATGTTCGAAGTTTAAGTCATTAGGTGATGTTATTTCTTAGTATTAGGCTAGATATAGATACAATTAGGATTTGGTGCGCACGCAATGTCAGCCGCGTCTGTCTCGGCGTCTATCGCGATACCGGAAGTAAACAAACAGACGGCGCTGTCAAAATCATCAGCAGTTTGATCGTTGACTTCATTAGGACTGTTTTTAACGATCACACACATTGCGTCGCCGATTCGTTGATTTCGGTTAGGCTGATATGTGCCTTTCAGAAAAGGCGTTTGTTCCACAAGACTGCTATAAAGTTCTCAGCCACTAATTCTAATGTTTTTGATTTAAGAATCGAATTATAATGGCAACTGTTAACCGATCGTAACCGTAGTTGTTTCACGTGGTGTCAACAATTCACTCTCGGAAGCTAATGTACATACATACTACATACATACACGGACAGTACGTGAGTCAAGATAAATACTGAATACTAAATCTGTTTCTAAAATCTGTCTCTTATACTACAGGTTGTATTGGAGAGTCTGGTGTTAATGGGAATATGTTGCACTTTTGCAGAGTCTTATCAGGTTTGCATTTAAGTTAGGTGATCAGGTATATTGTATCATATACTCTATATTTGTCTTCATTATCCTATCATTCAGTCAAGGTCCACTCTGAAATGAATGCCCTTGGTGCGGTTAAATACGACAGTCGCGGCCATGGCAGAAGCACTTGGACAGCGAAGCTTGTTAGGCCTTGGTGTTGTGCTCGCCTGGCTTGTACTCTTCCACCTCCTGGTCAACATCTGGCTGCTGTGTGTATTCACTAGCCTGCTTGTGGTACTGGGGGGCTGGCTTGGATCGCAAGCAGTCCTAGAGTCCAACAGCCTAGTTCACTTGGAGAGGTTCATCAGCCTGAAGCCGGTAAATCTCTCTTGCAAGGGCGGTATTTGCGCATTCACATTCTGTGCCTAATAATATTTGTTATCTAGCTTTTTGTATTGGGAGTCACAAAAGGCA
Organism: Coryphaenoides rupestris; assembly: GCA_002895965.2. NCBI lineage: Eukaryota > Metazoa > Chordata > Actinopteri > Gadiformes > Macrouridae > Coryphaenoides > Coryphaenoides rupestris. Next base: position 759,245 of record PIJE02000028.1, read on the forward strand.
TATGTTTGTTATTTGTTTCAGATTTCCTCATCTGTGGAGGATGAGGAACAGTTGGACCAGGAGATTAAGAACACAGTAAGGAAGATCATAAGCGACTTTGTCTCCTCCTGGTACTCCACTATGTCCACCGAGAGGGCTTTTGAAATAGATTTGCAGGAAGCCATGATTTCCATGGCCATGGAACTGAAGACGCGTGCTAGATGTGTGGATCTGAAGGTACTTGGTTTGGTCAGGTCGGCTTTGCTGAGTAAGGTGTTAATAAATACTTGTATTGGATGCATGTTAACATGATTTCACAAGTTGAATTATTATTTATTATATTTCAGGCCCTGTCCGAGAGGGTTCTAGATTTGTATGGCTGCCATCTGCAGAACTTCCTGAAAGCCAAGGAGCTCGTAGCAGAGCAGGACTCTTGCTTCCTGCGAGTAGACCAACCCAGCGATGCCAAGGACAGGTTCTGGAAGGTCTACTCTGAGCTTGGCATACCTCACCCTGCGATGAAGAGTGCTGCCGTAGAGCTCAGCTACACCAGAGCCGCAGTGGACCTGCTCCTCTATTCTCTGGTCCCACCGCCGCACCTGGAGAGCCAGACAGGCCGCTCTGTTGTCGGTGAGCTCATCACCTGCAACGTTCTGCTCCCATTCTTCAGCAAACTCTCTGACCCAGATTGGCTCAACGTCCTCCTGGTTCAAGTCTTCACCTCCCAATCATTATTTGTGGCAGAACCCCTAGAGTCATTGTCCACACAACCACCACTGCAGCCGCAGTCGGCGAAACCTCCAGCACCTCCATCTGCTCCGTTGGCTCAGTCAGATGTGCCACCACAAGAGGAAGATGCAACAAACCCCCGATCCCTGGAACAGACGGAGTTAGCCTCTCCCTCATCCCCAGTGACTTCAGTGGTCGACACTGAAATAACCAGCGACACAGACACAAATGCAGATAAGCTCGATTCAGTTGGTTACAACGCAGTCGACTCTGAGCTGTACTGTCCACGGAACAACATGGATGAAGAGGAGCCCTCTCGTCCATTTTTAAGACATTACATTAGGCCGGGTAAGTCCAACCCTTTCTACCAGGAGAACGACTCTGACCTGCACTCGCCCTTGGCCGACTATAAGCGAGATTCCTTGGACTCCCTGGCCATGGATGGGCAAGAGGGGAGCCAGTCTGACCTACCCAGGGAATGTGCCATGCCCACCAATGGCTTAGATCTCGACCTGGATGTTTTCTCCAGCCTTGTTGATGAAATGTGCCCTAAAGTCGTGTTAAACTCCCAGCCACTAGACCAACCAGATGGCTGTGGCCTCTCGTGCTTACGACCAGTGCAGAGTTCTCCTGGCTTCAACAACAGCCTCTGCGACAAGGAGGGGAGCCCTGTGTCCGCAAACCCAACCAGGGATCTCCTCCTGGGGCTGGAGCAGATGGGGAATGAGCTTACTTCTGCCAGTCCCTTGCTGGTTTCTTCCTCCCCGTGCCCTTCCTTCAGTTTTGAGCCCCTCAGCAGCCCAGAGGGTCCGGTCCTCATCCAGAACCTCAGGATCACCGGCACCATCACTGCCAATGAGCACCGGGGCACTGGCTCACACCCCTACACTCTCTACACCATCAAGGTAGGCAGAAGCCATACAGGAAACAGCCCTATTAAAAGAGCAATACTTTTTGGATTTCATATATTTTGTTCTTGAGGTAAAGGATATGCGCCTGTGTTTGACATGCTAAACGACATACAAAAAAATCACTTTTCCTCTTTTGGTTATACATTTTCTGCAGAAAATTGATTCACTTACTGGAACAGACAGATAGGCATTGATTTCTGTGCAATCAATGGGGTGGGGTGACAACATGCACACTCCATTCAGCATTCTTTCATAATCATTCAAATCATAATTATCAACCTTCGGCCTTTTCGATTAGTTATTTCATTTTAAATGTCTAACGTTAGAAACAAGTCCGCAATGTAGTAGTTTCAGATTTTCTTTTTTCTTCCTTTCGCATTTCATTGCATTTCTATTGTTTTTGATGTGATGCAACTTTGTGCCAGAGATGGCTGGATGTAATCAGACACCCATAACAAAAAAGCCAAAGAAGTTTGCAAATGAGAACTTAAGCAGAACTTATTAAGAAATCTACCTAAAAATTGTCTGGGGTGCACACAGCCTGTGTGTGCGTTAATGTGTTAATCAGTTCAAACAAACCAAAATATTCTCCAAATTATTAAACTAAGAATTTGGCTTCAACATCTATTATTGTATAAAAGTAGGCTGTTGATATCCAGTTGCAATATATAAAAGATATATTATTATGTACTGGTGAGGGCTTTTTAGTTTCCATTCCACACATTGAATCACCCAATATGTGGATGTAACATACAGTAGATACAATTAAAATGTATAGATACAAAAAATAGATGACAAAATGTCATGGCAGTATTTGTAACAGTAATTGTGACACTGAATACAGAAATATGCAGTTTTTGAGATGTGTGAAAAAGTAGCAGTTTGAAAAAAGGGAAACTAATAAATTGAAGATCCTCATGTTCTATTACTAAATTACAACTCCAACATTCTCTTGTTTGTCGAATTGTAGCATTCATTGGTAAGTAACCAACTGTAATAATGCAGGACATTGTTGTGTGTGTTGTTGTGTGTGTGGTTGGCAGTACGAGACAGTGGTGGGCTGTGAGAATGCAGGCTGCCTCCAGCCAGGATCTGAGGAAGCGGAGGCTACCCAGTCAGGAGAGGAGAGCCCGGCGGCCGGTCAGCCCGTGGCCTATCACATGGTCAACAGACGCTACAGCGAGTTCCTTAATCTCCAGACGCGCCTGGAAGAGAAACATGAACTACGGAAACTCATCAAAGGTAGGGTCACACTATCCTGCTTGGCTTCAAGATTTTATTGCGCTATGCTGCATAACATGAATAACATGAACAGCAAAGGTTAGCAAAGAGGAGCCTATATCTTGTAATGCATAACAAAAGTTTATTGTGGACATTTTGTTAAATTTATCCTAAGATAACTTTTACCCTAAGAAACTGTCAGTGATGCTACTCACCATCCCCCTACCTGTCTCTGATATTCGACATGTAACTGCACAATTAGATTACATTTAAACACATAAAACACATGGGTTAGTTTTCAACACCCTTAAAAAGTAAGTGTCATGTCATGTTCAGTTGTTGTTTTGTTATTGTAATCTGTTCATCTGTACATTACAAATCATGGTATATAATGTCATGTTATCCACCTGATGTGTCCGCATAATAAATGCTAATCTCTGTGCTAATGGTTCAGGTGTGAAAGGACCAAAGAAGATATTTCCTGACATGCCATTTGGAAACATGGACAGTGACAAGATCGAAGCCAGAAAAGGATTGCTGGAGACCTTTTTAAAGGTTGTTGTTGTTCTATTATGCTGGTTTAGATAGTCATCCAAATGTTTACATCAAGGATCACGGGATGTAAACACATTGTACTACATGGAAAATGTAGTGCAGTTCATGGAAAATGTAGTGCAATGTAGTTTGCAATGTAATTTTTCTGTCAAGACGGTTGATTGAAAAGAAAAAGAAAAATACTTTTGAAACATAAATCATCCATATACTATAACCACTGGTGGACTGCTAGTTCTGAATAGAAACCAATGCCTGTAAGATGCATATGGAATTTGATAACAAATAAATGTCTGTTACTCCACTTTGACAACATTTGGTTAAACTCATCAGCTTTTCATTTTTTTTTTCCCCCTTTCTTTTAGCAACTCTGTGCCATCCCTGAAGCAGCCAACAGTGAGGAGATGCAGGAGTTTCTAGCTCTCAATACAGATGCTCGCATCGCCTTTGTCAAGAAGCCTTTCATCGTGTCCCGCATAGACAAGGTTTTCTCTAACTCTGTCCCCTCCAGAAGGCACTTGTATGATATAAAGAAATATATTGTATCTATCATATGTATAGTGTTATTTGTCATGCAGTGATCACATTGAAGTTTATGGGTTGAGTTGGGTTGTCCATTCACAAAGAGTACACATAAAATGCAGTAGATGCAATTGCACTGTAACAATACTTTAATACATCCTCATTTGAATTGTGTGTGTGTGTGTGTCTGTGCGTTTGTATGTGCGTAGATTGTGGTCAATGCCATCGTGGATACCCTGAAGACGGCGTTTCCTCGCTCAGAACCTCAGAGCCCCACAGAGGATAATGTAGGAGAGATGGAGAGCGGGAAGATGATCTCTGACAAGAAGAATAGGTACAAGAAAGAAAGATAATTTTGTTACATTTCCAAAATGGGTTCTCCAGACCCTCTATACTGGACACATTATAAATACTAACATAAAATATAATTATATATAAACATATACACATGTTGTTTCAGTTAGTCCAAATGTACAAATTTCCATACTCTATATCAGAAGTCACAGGTCCAGGTCCGGATCCAGACGCCATCCTATCCGGACCCGGACCTATAAATGATTGAGAATTGTAGCGTTTCGATTTTAACCGGGACATCTTTTCTAGCCTTTACGCCACTGGCTTAGTGGCCCAATCATGTCATGTGATGCTACTCAGCCAATCAGATCGGTGCAGTCAGTGAGTAGAAACAAACATACACGCGAATTGACGAGAAGAGAAGGTAGACAGAGAGAACAGCCTTGAATGAAGAATGGACAGACTCTTACATGTTCATTCTTCCCATGGGCAGTTCAAAACCTGTCACTACGAGACAAAGCACAAATCTAGAGTTCACTTTTCTTACTGAGCAAGACAAACTGGTGGAGTGGGATATAAGAAAAACAGAAAAGGTGTGAAAGCTGTTCTGTTGTCAAGATGTGTTGAAATTGTTAATTATAAAATTGATTGAGACTGTTAAGATGTGAAATGGAGTTGGAAAGAAGAAATGAAATGGAAAGAAGAAAAAGGGAAACTCAAGCTACTTTTATTTAATTATTCTAATCACTATCTTTAAGATGCACACTTTTCAAAAGCTCTCTGTCATGTTGTTTTCATACAGCCCTTATTTTACTTTAAATGAGAAAATAACATGTATTTATTATTAGAGCACATATTATTTATAATCCGTCCAGTTCAATGTGAAAACTGACAATAAATATTGTTGAAATATTATATATATTGTACAGTTGATTTGACAGTTTGTTAACTACATAGCCTATAAATGTTGTATAAATGATACGATAACTAGGCTGCTTCAATATACAGTATATGACACTCATAACGCAAGTTAGACATTATGATGTTCCGGGCCTTTGCTTGAGGACATTTTCTTTAACTGGACCTCTTTGAAATGTAATTGAATACCCCTGCTCTATATAGTTCTATAGTCATCATATTATTGGGACAACAGCCAATCCAATCTGTTGAAAGGAATTCGGTCCGGAGACTTCTTAAGATAGAAAGTACACATAGTACTGAAAACTGAGAGATAGAACAAGAAAGAAATATTTTTGTAGTAGTTTTATCTCAATTTATATGTTCCCACCCAGGTCTCGTCAGAGATTCTCCAGCAAAAACAGCCCCTATGTGAATGGCTCTGATATGAGGCCTCAGATGTTGTTCTGCTGGGAGCAAAGCAACACAGTAAGAATGTACTATAGCTGTAATACAGTGGGTTCTTTCATGTCATCTGTAAAAAAAATCTCTGATTCTTGGTCTAAATCCTGAGACATTGTTTTCATTTTGATAGTAATAGCAAACTCAAGTCATTAATTTGTAGTCATCGTTCATTACTTAGTAACCACCAAAAGTGTGGCAAGATGAATCATTGAATCATTCCAAAATGTCATTTTCATTTCTCACCTATAGGCTTAACAAAAAATTTAAAGGTAGACTAAACGGACTATAAATGCCGATAAATATCATTAGTTTGTACCATCCACAATATTCAGATTTGTATTGAGAGTTGTGGTCTTCCTCCTCTTCCTCCTCCTCTCCCCTGTGTGTGGGCAGCTTTTCAACGGCATGTCCCTGGCTGACCTGGAAGCATTTGTGACGGACCAGGAGAGGCTGCTTGGGGGGGTGGTGGAGTGCAATCCAGACGGTGGATGGGAGCCGTGCAGCCACTTGGACAGCAGCCCTAGACTCAAGCCGAGGGTCCAGCCTGGTAATATTATAAACGGCTTGGATGTCTCTGATAACTCTTTCACTGCAGTGCAGAAACATTTGATTGATAATTGAAAAGAAAAGAAAATTGCAAAATTGTTAATAAATTAATAATAATAGTATCTATCTTTCAATAACAGAACAGAAAACCTCATATCTGGACAGTTGAGATTGAGAGAGAGCTACATTGTCATGCTGTAGCACTCTTGGATGAATACTTGGATGGTTTGGGTTTTAGATTTACACTGAACAAAAATATAAACGCAACACTTGTGTTTTAGCTCCAATTTTTCATGAGTTGAAAGCAAAGATCTAAGACTTTTTCTATGTACACAAAAGGCCTATTTATCTCAAATTTTGTTCACAAACTTGTTTAAATCTGTTAGTGAGCACTTCTCCTTTGCCGAGATAATCCATCCACCTGACAGGTGTGGCATATCAAGATGCTGATTAGACAGCATGATTATTGCACAGGTGTGCCTTTGACTGGTCACAATAAAAGGCCACTCTAAAATGTGCGTTTATATTTTTGTTCAGTGTATATTGAAATATTGATTGAAAAGAGACAGTTGAGAGACAGTTAAAGAGGGTTCGCAGGCCAGTCCCTCTGCAGGGCCTACAACACTACTGGACATCACAGGGGCCAGTAGGCGAAGGGCCATCAACTTGATCACTGAGGCAGCGGAAGTTGCCTCAAGATGGCTGTGGATCAGGAGGGGAGAGCCGTGGGTGGGGTAGAGCTACCTGGACACAAGCCAGGGTCAATCAATCCCGGCTGGGTCGCCTGGAGGAGGGTGCCTGATAGTTGAAAGACCCGAAACCCCTGTGGGAGAGGATAATACATATTTTTTATGTATAGAAGTGGTTGACACGTGTGACTTTGTTAATTGTCTTTTCAGACTAGTTACTAAATGAAGGCCTTTCTGTTGCTGTTTATATATTCACCAAAAAATCTTTACCAAGAGATTAGCAAATTTCCCAATGTTCAGAATATAAAAAATGATGGACAAGTTCATTTGGACTTCAACATTAGTAGAAACATTCAACAATACACCTAAACCTAACCTTAAATAATTTAGTCTTTTGCTTAATGTTAGTCACATAGTTGGATTAGTATATTAGTATGGGTGACTTCGACATGTCTGGACAAAAGTTGGTGTCGAAAATCAATGTGAAATGTATTCACAGCTTTAAATGCCATTAAATCAATCACAATGGCTTTGAAATTACCTCACACTGATTCGATGGAACTGGAATCAAACTGAAAGTCAGCAAATTATGATGACCTATTGATGGGCCTACTTGCCCTCCTCCATACAGCTGCCGCTGCTGCTGCCAGTGAGCTGTATGCTCACCTCATACAGACAAATTCCTTGACACTTCTCTTTGGCTATATAAATCAAATATTCCTCATGCCATTCCAAAAGGACCCGCCTGATCTTAATTCATTTTCTTTGCATCTGTGTCTTGCCATGGTGACGATTGCATGCAGCGTCTGATGAGTTGTGGGCCACAGATGTGCGACTTGCTATGATTGGCAGCCTCTAAGTCAGAATGATGCTGTTGTGAATGTAGAATAATTTTACATTCATTAACAATCATTTGGTTTTTTTTTATTTTGCCAAGGGCTTTGTCTTCTTCTCATCTTTACCCACAACTTTACGTGAGTGTCAGTGCTGATGGTGACCTAATAGAGAATGCAGCCACTCCTGCCCCCACCCAAGCATTCTTCCACATAGTCATCTGCATCATATGGAAACAATCTCTTCCTCCCCATTTACCACGCCAAGTAGTTGTCTTGTTTAATTAAATGGGCCACAGCAATCGAGAGTCTGGTCCTTGTCTGGTCCACTAGAGATCAGTGGCCGCACAGGCCACAGGCCCCCCTGATCCTGGCGGTCAGGGTGAACCACACGTCTGGCTCGTTTCAGCTCAATGACCACACGCTCTCTTGTTCTCTCTCTCGCTCTATCACTTACCCTTAGACTTCCACTTTCTAGATAGAGCCAAAGCACTTATCCATGTAAACTAACAAGATTCAGGAAGATTCAAGAAGTTTTATTGTACACATACAGGATGTGCAGTGAAATGAAAAAGTGGCGATGCCCAGCGGAATGTGCAAAAGAGAAATACAATACAAATAACATGAATTGGAGGATCATAATCGGGATATCCACAATATTTACAGTATTTACAGCAAAATGAGCAGCAGAAATGAGAAATCTAAACAAATTGACATATAAACAGAAGGGCATATAAACAAATAGGCAATATAAACAACAAAAAATATGAAAAAAGTGAAGAATATAGTGAGTACAGACCATGTATGTTGCTTTCATGTATGTATTCAAGATTCAATTTGTCACATACACATACAGGATATGCAGTGAAATGAAAAGTGGCGGTGATCAGCAGAATGTGCAAAAAAATGCTAAAGACAACTTGAATGGGAGGGATCAGAACCAGGACATCTAGAATATCTACCATATTTACAGTAAAAAAAACAACTGAAAAAATAGATATAAAATAGATAGAATAGAATAGAACTTTATTAATCCCGAAGGAAATTCTTGTGCCAGGTTGCATAGCGATACAGTACAAAAACCCCAGATTGATAAAATAACTAACGTATGTGCAAATTACAGTTAAATATACAAATATGTGGGCAAGATAAGATAAAACGCAGTATAACAAATATGAAACAAATATGAAAACATATAAAATCAAAAAATATATCAAAGAAAGTGAGTACAGACAATGTATGGCTGCATGTATGTCATAAGCATGTGTCATATGTCATATGCATGTGTACATCTGTGCCCTAGTGAGGTCAGAGTTCACAGTCCTAATGGCCTGCGGAAAGAAACTCCATTTTAGTCTCTCTGTTCTATTAGCCTGACTGCTGAGGTGCTTGCCTGAGCACAGCAGTTGGAATAAAATAGAATAGAATAGAACTTTATTAATCCCGAAGGAAATTCTTGTCGTTGTGTTGTTGTTGATGAGAGTCAGCACCTCCAAGTCTGAGGCCATGGTTCTCTGCCGGAAAACGGTGGAGTGTTCCCTCCGGGTTGGGAGTGAGTTGCTGCCCCAAGCGAAGGAGTTCAAGTATCTCGGGGTCTTGTTCACGAGTGAGGGCAAAATGGAGCGGGAGATGGACAGACGGATCGGTGCAGCGTCTGCAGTGATGCGGGCGCTGTACCGGTCCGTTGTGGTGAAGAGGGAGCTGAGCCGGAAGGCGAAGCTTTCGATTTACTGGTCCATCTACGTTCCAACCCTCACCTATGGTCACGAGCTTTGGGTAGTGACCGAAAGAATGAGATCGCGGATACAAGCGGCCGAAATGAGTTTCCTCCGCAGGGTGCCTGGGCTCAGCCTTAGAGATAGGGTGAGGAGCTCAGACATCCGGAGGGAGCTCGGAGTAGAGCCGCTGCTCCTCCGCATCGAAAGGAGTCAGCTGAGGTGGTTCGGGCATCTGATTAGGATGCCCCCCGGGCGCCTCCCTTTGGAGGTTTTCCGGGCACGTCCAACTGGGAGGAGACCCCGGGGCAGACCCAGAACCCGCTGGAGAGATTATATATCTCGTCTGGCCTGGGAACGCCTCGGGATCCCCCAGGAGGAACTAGAGAGTGTGGCTGGGGAGAAGGAAGCCTGGGGGGCCCTGCTTAGCCGGCTGCCACCGCGACCCGAACCCGGATAAGCGGACGCGAATGGATGGATGGATGGATGGAAATTTTTGTGCCAGGTTGCATAGCAATACAGTACAATAAAACAATATGGAGAACAACAGAATAATACAAATAAACCTCGGTAATTTCAGTCTACGGCTGAAGGTGCTCTGGTATGACTCCAGTGTGGCGTGCAGGGGATGGGAGGCGTTGTCCATAATACTGAGTAGTTTACTCAGCATCCTCCTCTCCCCGAGACCTCCACCAAAGACTCCAATTCCACTCCCAGGCCAGAACCCACTTTCCTGATGAGCTTATTGAGTCTGTTAGCGTCGGCTGCCTTCACCCTGCTGCCCCAGCACACAACAGCATAGAAGATGATGCTGGCCACCACAGAGTGATAGAACATCTGCAGCATGGTTTTGCAGACGTTGAAAGATCTGAGTCTCCGTAGGAAATACAGGCGACTCTGACCTTTCTTGTACAGGGCCTCTGTGTTTTTAGTCCAGTCCATTTTATTGTCTATGTGAACACCCAGGTACTTATATTCCTCGACAATGTCCACCTCGGTCCTCCTGATGCTGACCGGTTTCGGGTGAGTCGGTTGCTTCCTGAAATCAACCACCAACTCCTTAGTCTTAGAGATGTTGAGTTGCAGGTGATTTAGTCCACACCACTCCACGAAACTGTCCACCACAGTCCTGTACTCAGATTCCTGCCCCTTTCTGATATAGCCCACAATGGCAGTCATCCGAAAACATCTGCAGGTGGCAGGACTGTGAGCTGTATCTGAAGTCTGAGGTGTAGAGTGGGAACAGGACTGTCCCCTGAGGTGCTCCCGTGTTGCTCACTATCGTGTCCGAAATGTTGCTCTGCAGCCTCACATGCTGTGGCCGACGTGTGAGGTAGTTAGTAATCCAGGCCACTAGTGGAGCGTCCACCTGCATGTCCAGTAGCTTAATCCCAAGTAGGGCAGGCTTTATGGGGTTGAAAGCGCTTGAGAAGTCGAAGAAGAACGCTGCCTGCCTCCTCCAGGTGAGAATAAGCCCTGTGCAGCAGGTAGATAATGCCGTCTTCCACTCCAATGCGGGGCTGGTAGGCGAACTGCAGAGGGTCCAGTGATGGTTCGACTAGTGCACGGATGTGCTTCAGGACTAGCCTCTCCAGCAACTTCATCACATGTGAGGTCAAGGCCACAGGTTTGTAGTCACTGTGGCTGCTTGCGTGTCTTTTCTTGGGGACAGGAACCAGGCATGATGTTTTCCACAGGACAGGGATGATCGTCGTGCTCAGGCTCAGGTTGAAGATGTGCCGCACAGCTGAGTCGCACAGACCTTGAGCACTCTGGGACTGAGGCCGTCAGGCCCCGTGGCCTTGCCTGGGCGTAGTCTGCCGAGTTCACTTCTCACATCCTAGGATGTGGGAGAGGGGAGAGCGTCACAGGAGGAGCTGGGGGGAGGGTGGAGAGGAGCCACATCGTCAAACCTGTTGAAGAACAGGTTTAACTCATTGGCCTCATCCAGATTTCCCTCCCTCCCCTGGATGGTCTTAGCTCCATGGCCAGTGATGGTTCTCATGCCACTCCACACCTCCCTGAGGAGCTTCTGTTGGAGCTTCCTCTCAAGCTTTCTTCTGTAGCTCTCCTTGCCCTCTGTGATCTTTTCCCTCAGTTCTCTCACCTTCTTCATCTCCTCCTTTTCTCCACTCCTGAAGGCCGCTTTCTTCCTCTTCAGTGATGTCTTGATGTCTTTAGTCACCCAGGGTTTGTTGTTGGGGAAGCCGTGCACAGTCTTGGTCGGGATCACACAGTATGTGCAGAAATGTACATCATCCGTTATGCAGCCTGTGAGTCCGTCTATGTCCTGCCCATGTCCATCACAGAGAACATCCCAGTCTGTCAGCTCAAAACAGCCCTGGAGAGTCACCTCTGCATCCTGAGACCAACTCCGTACAGTTCTGGTGACCACTGGTTGCCTCTGAACCTCAGGTTTATAGAGGGGCCTCAGGTAGACCAGGTTGTGATCTGATCTGCCCAGAGGGGGGAGAGCTGTGGAGCTGTATGCCTCCTTAACATTGGCATACAGCAAGTCCAGTGTTTTATTTTCCCTGGTTTTGCAGTCCACAAACTGTTTGAATGTGGGCAGGGTTGATGTGGGCAGAGTGACATGGTTAAAATCACCCGATATTGATTGGGTGATTGGGTTTGTAGAGCCGCGGTCACGGAGTTGATGACGTCAGTAGCCCGCGATGCATTAGCCGCGGGAGGAATGTAGACGACAGTAACAATGGCCTGGGTAAATTCTCTGGGCAGGTGGACGGAGACTCACTGTTCGATGTCCGGGCTGCACACACGTTCCTTCAGTAATGTGTCCAGGGTTGCACCATCTGTTGTTCAAGTAAACAGCGACTCCCCCTCCTTTCTTCTTGCCGCTTTCGCTGCAACTCCTGTCCGCCCGCACCAGCTGAAAGCCGGCTAAGTCCACTACAGTGTCCAGAACATTGTCATGCAGCCATGTCTTCGTGAAACACATAACAGAGCCCTCCCGAAACACACTCTCACTCCTTGTGAGTGATGTTAACTCGTCCATCTTGTTCACCAGAGTTCATCGATATCTTCTCTTCTTTAGCCGTCTTCTCCTCCCGGCCCAGCAGCCCCAGTATCTCCTCCTCAGCTCCCTGGGGATGTCGGGTCTCCCGCCGGCCCCACCACACAGTCGGAGGTTCAGCAGCTGATCTCGGGTGTACACAATGGAGCCCCACGGCGCGTCCGCGTACGCCATGTCGACGTCGGGCACAGTAAATGTACTATAAAAATAGTGACTAAAAACAGAGCCATCTTGTTCGGCTGTACAAATACTAATTATTTGTACTAATTACTTACTAATTAAATAACAAGAATTCTAAAACAAGTAGATCAAGAAAGAAAAAAAGTACAAAAAGTAAAAGATCGCAAGGAGCAACTCTGGCAGGCAGCCGCTCGGGATGGCGCCGGAAGTGTAAGAGTTTGTTGTTGGGGTGGTGAGGATCCTTCATGATCTTGCAGGTCTAGTTCGACACCTCCTGGAGTAGAGGTCCTGCAGAGTGGGGAGTGTAGTGCCAATAGTGTGTTCAGCTGAACGCACTATCCTCTGCAGAACCCTCCTGTCCTGAAAGGAACTGTTGCCGAACCAGGCAGTGATGCTTCCTGTCAGGATGCTCTCCACCACACCAGCATAAAAGGTCTAAAGGATCCTCTGGGAGACTCAAAACTTCTTCAGCTGCCTGAGGTGGTAGAGGCGCTGCTTTGCCTTCCTCACCAGAGTGTAAATGTGTGTAGTCCAAGTCAGATCCTCTGCGATGTGGACTCCCAGGTACCTGTAGCTGCTGACCCTCTCCACAGCAGTCCCATTAATCCCCAGTAGTGTGTAAGTCCTCTGATGTTGTAATGTGAGAGAGAGTGTGCTCATCCCCAGCAATGGAACTCACTTAAGCTATGGTCATGCTAGTGGTGTTGTTGCTAGCCTCGAACCGAGCATAGAATGAGTTCAGATCATCCGCTATGGATGCGTCAGCACTCACAAGCACTTCCCTGGTAATCCGTGATAGTCCGTAGCCCCTGCCATAGGTGTCTGGTTTCGTGCTGCTCCATCTGCGACTCCACTCTGTCTCTGTACATTTACATTTAGGGCATTTGGCAGACGCTTTTATCCAAAGCGACTTACACAGAGTACATTTGTTGAAAGAGACAGCAATATATCACTGTGGCACATAAAGAGCAGGTTTCAAGCATTCATAATTACAAGGCTAATAGAACGAGGTTCATAACTGCTCGGTTGCCTGCATAATAGCTGGGATAAGAGCAGAAGTACCATTCTGAGTGCATTACCAACATCTAAGAACAAACAATTTGCTAAACAATGCAAATACTATTAAAAATGTCAAGACGTACAAGCACGCAAGTTCGTGCTAGGGTTAGGAGTTGGGACTTGGCAGAGTGATATTTCCCTCTTCTGAGTGAAGGTGGAACAAGTCGTCTAGCTGAAGTTGTTGAGCGGAGCACCCAAGCTGGGGCGTGGAGTCTGACTAATGTTTGGGGCAGTTCCGCTGACAGCCTTGCAAGTCAGTACCAGTGTTCTAATGCGAGCGATTACAGCTGGTTGTCCAGTACCACGCCAAGGTTCCTTGCAGTCGGTGACAAGTAGGTCCATCTGAGGGCAGTCTTTCCCCGACATTATGAGAAGCTCAGTTTTGTCTAGGTTAAGCTAGTTTTGTCGTCCATTTGCTGATATCAGCCATGCATTTAGAGATACTGTATGTGTTGCGATTTGGGTGTCAGATGGGGGGAAGGAAAGGAACAGTTGGGTGTCGTCCGTGGAACAGTAATAGGAGAAGCCGTGGGTGCCTAAAAATCGAGTGTATGAGGAATACAGAAAGAGTCCTAGTACTGAGCCTTGGTGGACACCGGTGTCAAGGGTGCAGGGTCTAGACAGGGAGCCATTCCATGTGACCTGATAGGTGTGATCTGTCAGGTAGGAAGTGAACCAGGATAACACAGATCCAGCATTTCCAAGCTTTTCCAGAGTGTAGAGGAGGATCTGGTGGTTCACTGTACCTTTTAGTATCTTCCACCGCTCGTCGGAGTCCATAGGACACCGCTTTATATTCTTCCATGTGGCCAGATACAAGGCCGGAGTTGTAGGCAGCAGTGTGGGCATTCAGGGCGTCATTGATAGAGCAATCGACCCACGTTTTTTTTTATTAGAAAAGGACCTAACATTAACCGTGGGGAGGATGGTGTCTGCTAGCATTGCTATGAAGCTCGTTACTACATCCGTAAACTCGCTGACGTCACTGGAAGTGGATAGGAACATGTCCCAGTCGACATCACTCAGGGTGTCCTGAAGATCGGCCTCTGTTTTGTCAGACTTTATGTCCCTCGTCACTACCCCCTCCTGTTAGAGCCTGACACGGGAGTGGATTTTCACTCCCGTCCCATCCCACTCCCACAAAAAAAAGTAACAGAAAATCCAATCGCATATGCTTTTGAGACCATATCCCGAGAAAAATCCTTTCCTGCCCAAATCCCAGAAAAATTAGTGTGACTCCCACTCCTGCTTCATTCCCGTTTTCTTTTTTAGGGGGCGAGGGAAGGGGTAATAGTTTTTAAGCAAAGCAGTGATTTTGATTTGATGATGGCTTCTGGCCATCCTTTTCTTTACTTTGTGTTTTTCTGCAGTTTTTCATTTTCATTCCATTTTTGTTTGTATGTGATGTGCCGTGCGTCGCTACGTAATACCAGCCGTCAGTGCTGCCTTCAAGGCAGGTCCGAAGTTTAAAAAAAGAGACTCTAAAGCAGGGGTGCCCACACTTTTTCAACTTGCGAGCTACTTTTAAAATGACCAAGCCAAAATGATCTACCTACACTAAAAATGCTAAATATATCCCGAGTATACTTAATATAAAGGGGGGGGGGTTGCTCCGTTAATTCGCGGTTCTGATGTCGGTGGGGGGGGGGCTCCGTTAATTCGCGGTTCTGATGGGGGGGGGGGGCTCCGTTAATTCGCGGTTCTGATGGCGGAGGGGGTGGGGGGGATGGATATCGCTGGATATTGGTGGGGACATGTCCCCAGCTTCCCACTAAATTCTGGTTCAATTCAATTTTTTTTTTAATGGCATGCGATCTACCCGGACTTCCTTTGCGATCGACCAAGGTGAGCAGAAAAATGTCACAATTTTTCAAGTGGAAGATTCCTGATACTTTGAAGGCACCACTTCGCCAGGGTCACCGGTGAAGGCTTCAAAACAAATTAACATTAGAAATGTATATTTTTGTACCAGTCATAAAAAAAAATATTCCCATAAAATTCCCATACCCATAAAATGATTCCCGCTCCTGCCCGCTCCTGTTTTTGGCACTCCTGGTCTTGCCCAATCCTGTGATGAATAGTGAGATTGACTCAGCCTCGACCTCCTGTACTATCCTTTGTGTATACTCTGGCAGCAGGAGATTAGATTGCAGTTTTGTTGGAGGTAAACCGTCGGCTTTCAGCAGTTATTTCATATATCCAAGACTTGTCTACATGGTTTTTAGGTTTGTCTAGATTATTATTATTATTATTATTAGGTATTCACAGAGTACCTGTGGATACCTGTTTTTACCCTGGTTATGTATTAATATAATTTTTTATTTTTAACACCCATATCTCAGCCTGCCACTGGTCAAAAGTAAAAAAAATGTGTTACACATATCTGTATTGCGATAAAGCATGGCTGCGGTAGAGTAAAAAAAAACCCCATCCTATGTCATGTCATGAGGTCAAGGAAAGATGAAAAGGAGAATTCATAAGGACAACGAGCACCGACTGCTCTTGGATGTGTAATTATGCGTCTGCGGATGTTATGGACATGGGTCTGCTGTGGTGAAACTACAATTTTCCGAAGATGGATTGCTAAACATCCATATTAGATTAGAAACATGAATTAATTGGAACATTGGAATTTAAATAAAAGATGAATAGGCCTATAGGCTACCAGTATAACAGTCACAAAAATAAAAACAAATGCTTTTCACATTGAGAATGGTTTCTCATACTCATCCTCCTGTCCGCTCATACATGAATCCCAATAAGTATTCTTTTTTACATGATGACATGATGGTTGTTTTCGTAAAAGGCTGAATGGTGCTGCCTCAAGTACTTGGGGATGACATCTCCTTTCCTTTCGTAAATTGTGGTCCAGTTTACCTTATACTCTTGGATACTTCCAGGTCATTCACTCAGTTACTCTTTTCGACCACAATCCAGTTCTCCAAAAAGTTTGGTACCACTTCCCCAATAGGGAGTAATACAATTTATTACACTTAATACAATTTAAATACAAAATTCGTTCGACCCCAGCATGCTTTTGGTCAGCCACAGACAACATATTATAATGTGCTTTGAACAGAAATGAACTCATAGCTCAGAAGGTTGCTGACATATAAAACATAAATTACGCTTATCAGATCATCAATGAGCCCAGACGAAATAATAATGTCGTGCTCTGGTCAGGACCCAGTCTCACTGTGGGGAAGAGTAACAGGATTGTTTGTGATACAGTCATCTCGGAAGAGATGCTCAAGGTTGACCTCTTGGTAGCACACTTTCCACGCGCGTTGACATTGGGATAGAAATCCGCACTGGCACCGTGAATGATTCCTAATTCGCTGACTTTGGGTTCAGACATCCTCTCACTTTTGCCACTGTCGTCCGACTCCACTGGATCAGGTTTTATGATGTTCTCTCTTACTGGCTCAAAAGCATATGCGATTGAATTTTTGATTATGTCCATGGTTCTGTCTATCTCATCAAAAGTCTCCATTGTATCACGAGTCAGAAGTGCTGTAGCCTACCTATGTGGGGTATGGTACTCGGTAGTAGTTCCTAGACAAACATACGTGTGACGTCACCCCTGACATAAACAAAGATGGCGGTACACTCTGTTGTAAATGTATCATAAAGACATATTAATACTGATCTTGATATATTGATTTTCTTCACAATGGCTTACTTTTATTATGTCGTTTTTATTGTGGTACATGGAATTACTCTATTGAAGTTATATGTGTGTTTGTTGCACTTATTCATCTCCCCTTTAACATCTACCTGTATCCTGGTCATACAAGCCCAGCAAAGCCAATTGACCTTCTGCCGGGAGTTGGATTGACAGGCGATCTGACCAATCAGAAGGCGATATTATGAGCTCTGTTGCTATCCGCCATCTTGTCCGACAAACTCGTTATGTCCATCAAACTGGAATGCAGTATGAGTATCTCTGTCAACTTATTTACGTTTTAGCTAATTAAACTCACAGGGAAAATAGTAAAAATTGTGAAAAGGTGCTATTATGGGACCTGCAACACAGACAGCAAGTACCCAGACAGACAAGGGAATTTCCACTTCTTTCTATTTCCATAACCGGGTAGAAACTTTGAGAAGTGTATGCGTTGGATTCCCCTGTGCTGATGACCACCAGCAGTGAAATCTATAAAAAATGTTAACGTTCACACTGGACTTTGTTAAGCGAACCAAAAATTGGATACAAACGCCTCGCACCACTCGCACATATTGCCACTAGTTCTGCAACCCGGCGAGACGACACAAGATCCGCAGCCCGACTCAAACCCACATATCCTATAATAGCCATGACAAACACTGATCATCCACGTATTTGGCTCAAAACCCGTGGGATGGAATCATTTCAAGCTGTTGTTTATTCGGTTAGGCTTAATCAAGTAGCCTACGTTTAAAGTGATACTTTTGGGCCATTTTATATCTACTGTATATCAAATCAAATCAAATCAAGTTTATTTATATAGCACATTTAAAACAACCACAGGATGACCAAAGTGCTGTACAGTGAAACATAAAAGCAGTCAACAATAAGAACAAAGGCAATAAGATCATATACGTTAAAACAAATAGATAAAATAGTCAGGAAAACTTCACAGACATTCAAATGCCAGGCTGAACATATGTGTCTTAAGATTGTTTTTGAAGAGTTCAATGGACGGGGAACATTTGATTGAGTATGGTATGGTGTTCCAGAGCTTTGGGGCAGCAACTGAGAAAGCGCGGTCGCCCAGAGCCCTTAACCTCGACCGCGGCACTGACAGGAGGAGCAGGTCAGAGGATCTGAGTGTCCTGGGATTGGAGAGTGGGTGAATGAGTTCTGAGATGTACTGGGGTGCCAGGCCATGTAGAGCTTTAAAAACAAATAGTAGAACTTTAAAATCAATCCTGTACTTGATGGGTAGCCAGTGCAGGGATGCCAGTACAGGTGTGATGCTGTCTCGTTTTCTAGTCCCAGTTATAAGACGGGCAGCTGCATTTTGCACCAGTTGTAAACGGGATATATGTGATTGGTTGATACCTAGGTATAGTGAATTACAGTAATCTAATCGTGAAGTGATAAGTGAGTTGGTAACGATTTTTAGATCGTTTCGTGTGAGGAATGATTTTACTTTGGCGATGTTACGTAGTTGAAAATAGCAACCTCTCACAACAGAGTTTATTTGTTTGTCGAACTTGAGGCATGGGTCAAAGATGACACCAAGATTTCTGGCATGGGGGTGAAGGTTGGGTGCCAGGGGTCCTAAGCAGGCAGCAGTGGTCATGGTGAAGTTGGAGGGGCCGAATAGTACCACTTCTGTTTTGGCGTCGTTTAGTTGGAGGAAATTTCTAGCCATCCACGCTTTGACCTCGTCTAGGCAGTTAAGGAGGATACTAACTGCGCTGTTGTTCTTATTACTTGTTTCTATGGGGAGGTACACCTGGGTGTCGTCAGCGTAGCAATGATAAGACACATTGTGTTTTTGAAATATGGAACCTAGTGGGAGCATGTATAAGGAAAACAGAATTGGCCCCAGGATTGAGCCTTGGGGCACTCCGCAGGTAATGGGAGCTGACGTGGATAGAAGGTTTCCAGCCTCTACAGAGAACGATCTGTCAGATAAGTAGGAAGTAAGCCACTGGAGGGCGCTTCCCTGTATACCGACCTGGTGCTCAAGACGGCTTAACAGGATATTGTGGTCCACAGTGTCAAAGGCGCAGCTAAGGTCCAGGAGAACTAAAATGGCACATTTCCCTGAATCACGGGAGAGCAGAAGGTCGTTTGAGACTCTAAGCAGAGCAGACTCAGTGCTGTGGCGTGCTCTGAAGCCTGATTGAAATGTGTCCATGATGTTGTTATTCTCTATAAAAGACAGGAGCTGAGAGTATACAATCTTTTCTAGGACCTTTGACAGGAATGGGAGCTTTGATATAGGCCGGAAGTTATTTAGAACAGTGGTGTCGAGGTTGGGTTTTTTGATAGTGGGTTGCACTACTGCATGTTTAAAGCAGGAAGGGACAGAGCTGTTCACTAGACTACTGTTCAAAATGAGGGTGACAGTGGGACCTACGGTGTCAAAGACATCCTTCAAAAGGCGTGTAGGGACGATGTCCATGGGACAGGTAGTCGGCTTAGTGTGTCTGACCACGTCGCTGATATGGGCCAGAGACACCGGCTCCAACCTAGTTAGGACAGCAGAGCAGGGAGGAGGAATGGGGGGGTCATAGACAGGGGGTGAGATACCCGATCTGATATTCTCAATTTTCTTAGTAAAGAAATGGAGGAATTCATCACAAGTGACTGTGGAGGGCACAGAGGGGGCAGTAACAGCAGGATTTAGGACAGTGTTAATAGTATGAAATATTGCTTTGGGTGAATGAGAGTTTTTTGAAATAATATCAGCAAAGTAATTTGCTCTGGCTGCTTTGATAGTTTTTTGATAATTGACAAGGCAACTCCTCAACATGTCATAAGAGATTTGGAGCTTGTCTTTTTTCCACCTTCTCTCTGCTCTCCTACATAATACCCTGGCGGCACGGGTGTTTTCATTCAGCCAGGGCTGGGTTTTCGTATTTGGTTGCCTCAGTTTGAGTGGGGCTACATCTTTCAGAATATCTGCACAGGTTGAGTTAAACTGAGTGATCAACTCTTCTGTACTCAAGCAGGGTAGCTGGGCCTCAAGTGTGTCCAGTAAGGAGGTAGTTATGTAGGCGTCAGAGAACCTGCTGGCTGTGGAGGAGTTTATTGCGTGAGAATAAGAGGCAGGCAGTTTAGTTTTATGGGCAGTGTGAATGATGGTAGAAAACCTGATGCACACGTGGTCTGAGATACCCAATTCTTCCAAAGTTAGGGAGGGAATGGTCAAGCCAATTGTGAATATGAGGTCTAGCGTGTGACCACGGTTGTGCGTTGGGCCAGAAACATGCTGCAGAAAGTTGAAGGAGTCCATGATATTAAGGAATTCGTTGGCTTTGACATCTGAAGTGAGGTCGACATGAAAGTTAAAATCACCAGAGATTAAGATTTTGTCATGATCCACAACAACAGAGGATAAAAACACAGAGAACTCTGAGAGAAAGGTGGCATCCAGCCTAGGGGGACGATATACAATTATAAAAAGGACAGGACTAACAGCATTGGATTTAAAAATCAAGACTTCAAAGGTAGAGTAAACAGTGGTTCTAATACGAGTGCACTTGTGGCAATTTCTGTAGATGGCAGCTAAGCCACCTCCACGGCCGATAGGCCGAGGGGAGCTGTAATAGTTGTAGCCAGGGGGACATAGTTCTAGAAGCTGGCTGTGTTCATCAGGTTTCACCCAAGTTTCTGACAGAAACAGGAGATCCAAGTTTGTGGATAAAATAAAGTCATTTAGAATGAAAGTCTTGTTTGACAGAGACCTCACATTCAGAAATGCCAGCTTGTACAGGGTGGGCGGGGGTGGGGAAGTATGGACACTTTGTGTAATGTGGAGTAGATTATTTTTGTTGGCAGCTTTGGGTTTGCCATATGGTGGGAAGAGTCGGTATGTCACAATGGATGGGATAATGAAGACGGCGGAGAAAGGTGTTGCCGGTTTTGGCCAGCAGGGGGAGTTCACCCCGGGAGGGGACACCAGTGTCAATGGATAATCCGGGGGGGGGGCGTGTGGTGTAAATAGTCATGCACATGGAGATGAATGTACGGCGTGCTGTATGTTAGCTGCTAAAAAGTGACTACCCAGGCGGTTTGGGTGAATTCCATCAAGCTTGAAAAGGGAAGAACGGTCCCAGAACAGATTAAAATTGTCAATAAAACAAAAGTTTAGAGCTCTGCAGGAAGGCTGGAGCCAAGTGTGGAGGCTGAGGAGTCTGCTAAAACGTCCTACCCCACGACCCAACGAGGGAATGGGACCAGAGATAAAAACGGATTTGCCGCAAGAACTTAAAAAACTAAAAAGATCATTAAAATCTTTTTTGGTAAGCTCGGACTGCTGGCGAGCTGTATCGCACGTCCCCACATGGACAACTACTCGCACGACTGAGGACGGGAGTGAGCTCAGCAGCCCCGGGAGCTTACTCAGGATTACTTGGACCGAAGCTCCTGGGAAACAGTGTGTGGCAGCGTTAAAAAAGCGTATGTTTCTGACAATGGAGTCACCAACTATTAGAGTGGTTGGGGTGAAGAGGGGTTGAGGGGGTGGCAGCTTCGGCTTATCGCAGGCGGAGAATGCCCAGCTCGTGCCCGTGATGCGGGGCCGGACAGGTGAGTGATGACGCGGTGCATCGCTGTGGGCCCCGGGAGGGGGGGAAGGACTCACCCGCTCAGGGCGAGGGAAACCTCCGGAGCGTCTGAGTACGGCTTCCTTCAGGGTCCTGCGACGTGAGACGGAGGTCGCTGATCGGGCTGTGGAGCACCAAGCTTGCCCCTCCGTAGCACGATGAGTCCTCCCACCGCTGTTTGCCACCACCGACGGGAGTATAGCGGCGTCTGCGAGCGCTGCATCTGCGGGCGCCGTTCGCGGTGGATCCGGGTCAGGGCGCGCTGGAACTGCATGATCATCAGCTGGTGGGGCAGGAGTGTCGGCGGACAGAGCCGCGTATTGGTTGGAGAGACTCAGGCGAGGCAGTGGGACAGCCCCATCTGGGCCTGAGTCTCTCTTGTGTCCTCGAACCACCACCTCGGACCAGGAGGACAGACGGTTAGGAGTGGAGCAGGACGAGGGCCGAGGGCAGGTGGAGGGGTCCCAAACAGCGGTGTCCTGGGTGGCTGTACTCAGGGAGGCAATCCGCTGGGCCTGGTCGGCGGCTAAAACCATGAATCTGGTCAACAGGGATTCTTTATTACGCAATTCAGCGGAGAGCCTTCCGATGTCATCCCTCAGGTCAGTGATCTTTTTGTTTGCTTTTGTAAGCAGGGAAGAGGAGTTAAGACTCGGATCGTCTACACTGGACATAATGTATCTGCCGTCGTTTAGTGCTTCTTTGTATAGTTCTTCTAAGTGTCAGTTGTGTAGTCTACTACTGCTGCTGCTGCTGCTGCTGCGGCTGCACACTTCCGGGCGGAGTCTGATATCCAATCCAATCCAACTTTATTTATATAGCACATTTAAAAACAACAAAGTTGACCCAAAGTGCTTTACATTGAGTCAAACACAATTTGGAAAAACTCAATAAAGACAGTAACAAAACAAATCAAGAACAAAGAAAATAAATAATTTAAGAGAAGTCATACAACTAAAGTACGTGGTACTAAAACGGGGAAAATAGATTTTGAGGTGGGACTTGAAAATGGGCAGTGTGGGGGCAAGCCTGATGTGCAAAGGCAACTCGTTCCAGAGTTTGGGGGCCACGACGGCGAAAGCCCTTTCCCCCCTCTGTTTCAGTCTAGCCTTTGGGACAGTGAGGAGAGAGTGGTCCACCGACCTCAGAGACCGTGGTGGTGCGTACAGGTGCAGGAGGTCGGACAGATACTGTGGGGCCAGTCCATTGAGGGCTTTATATGCAAAGATTAAAATCTTAAAATCGATTCTAAAATTCACAGGAAGCCTGTGAAGGGAGGCAAGGACTGGCGTAATATGCTCCCGCTGCCGTGTCCCTGTCAGAAACCTAGCAGCAGCGTTCTGTACCAACTGTAAACGTGACAGCGAGGCCTTGCTGACACCAGCGTACAGGGCGTTGCAATAATCCAGACAGGTAGAGATAAATGCGTGTATAACTATCTCAAGGTTTCTGAAAGAGAGGAAAGGCTTGACCTTAGAGAGCTGCTTTAGCTGGAAAAAGCTAGACCTGACCACCGAGTTGATCTGTTTGTCCAACTTTAACTCCCTGTCAATTTTTACCTCCAGGTTGGTAACTATGGGTTTGACAAGGGAGTCGAGGGGGCCAAGGTCAGGGGGTGCAGCACCAGGACCACTAGGTCCAAACAAAATGACCTCGGTTTTGCTGTCGTTAAAATTAAAAAAATTCAAAGCCAGCCAAGCTTTGATATCCCTGAGGCACTCTAGCAGGGCTCTAAGGGAGTTTGGGTTGTTGCGTTTCAGAGGCAGGTATATTTGGGAATCATCTGCATAGAAATGGAACGAGATGCCATGTTTTTTAATAATAGGGCCTAAAGGGAGCAGATAGAGAGCGAAAAGAAGGGGCCCAAGGATCGAACCTTGGGGGACCCCGCACGGGAGGGGGGCAGAGGAGGAGAAACATTCACCAAGGCTTACAAAGAAGCTTCTGTCAGACAGATAGGACCTTAACCACTCTAGAGCAGTACCTTTTATACCAACATAATGCTCTAGGCGAGAGATGAGGATGTCATGGTCTACTGTATCAAAAGCAGCTGTAAGATCCAAAAGCACAAGAATGACAGAGTCCCTAGAGTCAGCAGCTAATAAAACATCATTAAAAACTCTTAAGAGGGCAGATTCTGTGCTGTGAAGGGCTTTATAAGCTGATTGGAAAACCTCGAAAATGCCATGTGCATCTAGAAAAAACAACTGTAAAGCTACTACTTTCTCCAAAATTTTAGAAAGAAAAGGAAGTTTAGAGATGGGTCTAAAATTTGAAAAAACAGAGGAATCCAGACCAGGCTTCTTGATCAAGGGCTGCACCACAGCATGTTTATGACATACTGGTACATCACCTGATGTCAGGCTGTTGTTTATTAAAATTTGGATGTACGGGCCAATAGTATCCCAAACTTCTTTGAAAAAGCGAGGGGGAAGAGCATCAGGGGGAGCCTGAGGGTTTCATTTGAGCAGTTATTTTCTTCAGGTCAGAAAGGGACACAGGCTCGAATTTACTAAAAACAACAGCACAAGTGAAAGGAATAGAAGGGTCATAAGAATGGAGAGAAATACGTACTCTAAGGGACGCTACTAAATAAAAGTACTAAATAAAGTACTAAATAAAAGACGGGGCTTATCACAGTTTTTTGCAACAATGTCAGCTAAATATTTATTTGACAGTTTCCTGATATTTACACCAGCTTTCCTTTAAAATATCATAAAACAACTGAAGCTTGTCTTTTTTCCACTTGCGCTCAGCTCTTCGACACTCCTGTCGGGCAGCACGAGTAATGCCGTTTAACCATGGCTCAGATTTAGGTTTAGTGCGCCTGGCCTTAAGAGGAGCGACGCAGTCAAGGATGTTTAAACAGATGGAAGAACATTTGGAGTGTAACTCCTCAGTATTAAAACAACCTGAGGGCTCCAAATCAGCCCCAATTGTATTATTATAGGCAACAGAGAACTGAGCAGTAGTGGAGGATTTAAACAAGCGACAGGTACGAGCAGGTGCACGCTGAATAGTGATATGACAGGGAAGAGAAATCTCAAGTATAATGGGCATGTGATCAGAGAAAACAGCATCACATATCTCAACATTTGAAACAGGCAGTCCATAAGATAAGACCAGATCAAGAGTATGTCCGTGCTCTTGTGTGGGGCCAGTCACTAGACTGCACAAGATCAAACGCATCAATGAGATTTAAAAAGTCCCTTGTCAACGGCTTAGTAGGACAACAGACGTGAACATTTAAGTCACCAACAATTAAAACCCGTTCATATTTTGGCATTATGCCAGCTAAGAACTCGGGAAAAGTCATTGATAAAGTTGTATTTAGGAGGACGGTAGATGACAGCGCACAGAACTGGGTGAGAGCGACCTAACTCAAACATGTTCAGTTCAAAGCTGGAGAAGGAGCCAGCTGTGAGTTGCTTACAGTCAAAGCAGGTCTTATACAGGGTCAGAACTCCTCCTCCCCGACCAGTGAAAGTCTTATTCGCTATCGATCTAGCGTTGACCAGAGCTATCCTGGTAGGAGCCGGGCGTGGGCCCGGGACAATAACGTTGGCCGTCCGGGAAACCCGTCTCAGCGGGCTTCCCGGGTAGCCGTGCTCCGCGGGGTCTGGTCCTCAACCATACCGTACGTGTCGGCGCCTCTCCCCACTGGGAGGAACCACGCGGCTTTTATAGCCTTAAAATGTATTATTATTATTATTATAGCCGGGTTCCTCCTGATTGTCTTATCGCCTTCAGCTGTCTCGACCTGGCCCTCTGATGAGCCAAGTGGAGACAGCTGCGCTCCCTGTGGCTCGGGAGGGAGGGGCCGGAGAGTCCGTAGACTCCACCCACTACCTGGCCGCGAGGCGGGTCGGATCACTGTCCCTGGTGCTGATCCTCCGGTTTGCCACAGTATATATATGTATATGTATATATATATATACCGTATTTTTCGGACTATAAGGCGCACCGGATTATAAGGCGCACTGTCAATGAACGGGTCTATTTTCATACATAAGGCGCACCGGATTATAAGGCGCACCGCATTATAAGGCGCATTAAGCAACACAAAACAGTCAGATAAATCGAACTTTATTCAACTCATTCACAATAACTCAACATTGTTCAGTTGTAACACATAAAATACAAAACAGGCGCATTAAGCAACACAAAAGTCATAAATCGAACTTTATTCAACTCATTCACAATAACTCAACATTGTTCAGTTGTAACACATAAAATACAAAACAATACACTCACTTTTTCAGTTCATTCCTCAAACACAAATCCATCAAATTCTTCATCTTCAGTGTCTGAGTCTGAGTTGGGCGATTTCGGCATCAAGCATGCCCGGATCCCTCTCGTCATTATCAGAGTCAGTCTCGTTGCTGTTACTGAGCTGTTCAGTGATGATTCCAGCCTTCGTGAAAGCTCGGACGACACTTGAGACGGATACTTTAGCCCAGGCATCCACGATCCATTGGCAGATAGTGGCGTAACTCGCCCGGCGTTGCCTCCCTGTCTTGGTGAATGTGTGTTCGCCTTCTGTCATCCAATGCTCCCACGCAGCTCGCAATTTAACTTTGAACGACCTGTTGACACCAATATCTAGCGGTTGGAGTTCTTTGGTTAATCCACCCGGAATGACGGCAAGCTCCGAATTAGTTTGCTTCACTTGGGTTTTGACAGTATCGGTGAGATGGGCGCGCATGGAGTCGCGGTAGCCGTAATGCGCCGACAATCCATCAAGTATTACGCCGCGGTAGCCGTAATGCGCCGACAATCCATCAAGTATTACGCCGACAATCCATCAAGTATTACGCCGCGGTAGCCGTAATGCGCCGACAATCCATCAAGCGGTGCGGCTTGACAGATTTTTGAGCGCCGTGTACCACATAAAATCGGTTCGAGGTTAATACATAAGGCGCACTGGATTATAAGGCGCACTGTCGATTTTTGAGAAAATTACAGGATTTTAAGTGCGCCTTATAGTCCGAAAAATACGGTATGTATATACAGTCCCAGTCAAAAGTTTGGACACACCTTCTCATTCAATGGTTTTTCTTTATGTTTATTTTTTTCTACATTGTAGATTAATATTGAAGACATCCAAACTATGAAGGAACACATATGGAATTATGTGGTAAACAAAAAAATGCTCAACAAACCAGAATATGTTTTATATTTTAGATTATTCAAAGTAGCCACCTTTTGCTTTGATGACAGCTTTGCACACTTTTGGCATTCTTTCAATCAGCTTCATGAGGTAGTCACCTGGACCCATGGCAATTTGCGTACCGTCAAAACAGATCCACCGACGACGCCATTGCCATGGCACTTCACACCGCCCTCTCTCACCTGGAGGGGAAGAACTGTTGTGTGAGAATGCTGTTTGTGGACTTCTGCTCAGCGTTCAACGCGATAGTTCCTGCCAAGCTCGACACCAAGCTCAGGAGTCTAGGCCTGCACCCGACCATGTGCAGCTGGATACTGGACTTCCTGTCGGGCCGCCGCCAGGTGGTGAGGATGGGTAGCACCACCACAGAGCCGCTGACCCTCAACACTGGAGCCCCTCAGGGATGCGTGTTGAGCCCTCTCCTCTACTCCCTATACACCCACGACTGCATGGCTATGCACAGCTCCAACGTCATCATCAAGTTTGCTGACGACACGACAGTGTTGGGTCTGATCGCTGACGACGACGAGACAGCCTACAGGGAGGAGGTTGGATCACTGGCACAGTGGTGCCAAGAAAACAACCTCGCCCTCAACGTCAAGAAGACCAAGGAGCTGATCGTGGACTACAGGAAGCGGAGAGGAGAGCACGCCCCCATCTCCATCGACGGTGCTGCAGTAGAGAGGGTCAGCAGCTTCAAGTTCCTCGGCGTGCACATCTCCGAGGACCTCACATGGACCACGCACACCACACACGTGGTGAAGAAGTCCCAACAACGCCTGCATTTCCTCAGGCGACTGAGGAAATTCAACATGTGCCCCCGCATCCTCAGAACATTCTACTCTTGTACCATCGAGAGTGTTCTTACAGGATGCATCACCGTCTGGTATGGGAACTGCACCGCACTGGAGCGTAAAACACTACAGAGGGTGGTGCGGACGGCCCAGTACATCGTTGGAGGTGAGCTTCCCTCCCTCCTGGATATATACACCAGGCGGTGCGTGGCCAAGGCCAAAAGGATTATTAAAGACAATAACCACCCCAGCCACGAACTGTACACACTTCTACCGTCAGGCAGGTGATACCGCAGTATCAAGTGCCACACGAGCAGATTCAGAGACAGCTTCCACAGTCAGGCCATCAGGCTGCTGAACAAGTTCGGCATCAATGTCTAAGTGCTAGTGCTAAGTGTTACTGCCAGTGCTAGTCCTGGTGATAAGTGCTAGTGTTACTGCTGGAGCTAGTGCTGGTAGCAGTGCTAAGTGTTGGTGCTAGTGCTGGTGTTACTGCTAGTGCTGGTCCTAGTGCTGGTAGCAGTGCTAAGTGTTGGTGCTAGTGCTGGTGTTACTGCTAGTGCTGGTCCTGGTGCTAGTGTTACTGCTGGTGCTGGTGCTGGTACTGGTGTTAGTGCTAGTCCTGGTGCCAATTGCTGGTGCTAGTGTTGTGTTGACTGTCTGAGAAGGTATTCTGTGACATTCTGTGAATGTCAGCATATAACAATGTATATTTTAGTACATTGATTTATATGTGTATTGTTGTATATTCCATTTCATTTTATATTTCATTACTTATTTACACAGAATTTCTATTGATAGTTCTATTTCTATTTTGCACAGTTATTTCTATTTTGTCGTTCTTATTCTATTTTGTATTCCTTTATAATTACTGTTGGTTGTCGGACGTTTTGCACAAAAAGTTTTTCACTCACGGCTTATACTCACGTGTAAATTGTGAAGTGACAATAAAATACTTGAAACTTGAAACTTGAAGGAATGGTTTTCCAACAGTCTTGAAGGAGTTCCCAGAGGTGCTGAGCACTTGTTGCCTGCTTTGCCTTCACTCTGCGGTCCAACTCATCCCAGACCATCTCAATTGGGTTTAGGTCGGGTGATTGTGGAGGCCAGGTCATCTGACGCAGCACTCCATCACTCTCCTTCTCTACAGTAACTGTAGTCGAATAGGCCTATTCACTGTATAGAACTGTTAGTGAAGTCAATATATGAAATTACAACAAAAGGTTTTTTGGTGGTTTTTGGTTTATTGGGTCATCCTGATCAACAGAAGAAAAGTCTATAGAAATCTGACACCCGGAATGTTGTCATTTCCAAGATGGCCGCCAAGCCTCTAAAATGGCTATAAGTTATTTACTATTTATCCTAGAGTGATTATTTTGGTGTCTATCCATAGGTTTTAGTGATCAAGGAAACCTGTGAGACTATTTGAAGTAACACTGAGTAATAAGGTCATTAGTAAATCCAAGATGGCGTCCAACATGGCCGCCAGACAAGAAGAACTGTATGCATCATTGTTGTCGGGTGAAGCTGTCTTTGAGGATGTTGGAAAATCAGAAACTCTTTCCAGGATTGAGGAAGCAATCTCTGCTGAAAAGTCCCGTCTGTCGCTTGTTTCAAAGACAAGCCAACTGTGGCTATGTTATCAGAACATGCTGGGCGTCGCTCGCAATTTGATCAGAGCTGATCGCACTGGGTCTTGGTATATGCATATCCATGCTGTGCGTGATGCACTACCAATATTCGCTGCCGCTGGACATTCAAATTACCTGAAGTCAGCATACATATACCTACAGAATATGAACACCCATCAATTCTGGAGAAGTTCGAACAAGGACACCATGTCATTCGTCGAAGCGATCAGTTTTGGGCTGGTCTTGGATCGGACTTGGTCATCGAACAAACACTCATGAGATTGTAGAGAGTGTAGGAGGTCTCACAAGGGGTAGTGGAATGACAGAAGAGCAACGTGCCATTTGGACAATGTCATCCCCAATATCCTCCGAGTACAATAGTGCCATGCAAGAACTAACCAATCTCTCATACACTACTAGCGAACAGCATAAGGAGGCCACGGAATCAAGCGTCAACAGGGACTTGTCTGATCTTGAAAAGTTACATTCTAAGCTGGTGAGCTGCTCTCCATTCTCTCCCGATCCATCCCTCAGAAACATCACCACTGGTGTTGTGGCTAAGGATGATGTTAATGTACAGCTGTCAGAACATGTGGGAAATAAGATCATTGACAAAATGGTAGGCCAGCCCGTATTTGCCTACTCATATAAACGAAAGGACAAAGCAAAGACTCTAGGGGATGCATCGGCTGTCAAAGTTGGGAGTGAGACGCATTACTGTTTCAGCGATTTCTTGTTGTGTCACAAAATGGAGACCTATCACTGAAAGATGTTCTCAGCTATGAGCTAAGTACATTTCCTCCTGCTCTGTTTGAAGCAAAACACATCTTTCGCAAAGCAGACAAACCGCAGCTTGCGGATACTATAGCTGATCATGTGAATTCATCTGACTCCATCAAGAGCACAATTCCCTGATCAGTACATCCTAGATGGAGGCTCTCTGATCCATCGTGTGCCTTGGAAAAGCGGAGACACGTATGGGACAATTGCGCAATCATACAGGGATTTCACGGTTCGACATTATGGGAAGGCCACCGTTGTTTTTGATGGTTACGATGGAGCGCCAACCATAAAGGACACTACTCACCTGAGGAGAGGCGACAATGTGCACCCAGTCATCAAGGTCACATCCGATTCCGAGTTCACTGGAAAGAAAGATGAGTTTCTTTCTCGGGTGAGAATAAACAATCATTGATGTTGGATGCCATCTTGGATTTACTAATATACTCGATTACTCAATGTTACTTTAAGTAGTCTTACTGGGTTCCTTGATGCCTAATACCGAGGGATAGACACCAAAATCACCACTCTAGGATAAATAGTAAATGACTTATGGCCATTTAAAATGTCCGGCGGCCATGTTGGACGCCATCTTTGATTGACTAATTTACCTGATTATTCAATGTTACTTTAACTAGTCTTACTGGGTTTCTCGATGTCTAAAACCTAGGGATAGACATCAAAACTAGTGTAAATAGTAAACGACTTATAGCCATTTATAGTGTCCGGTGGCCATGTTGGACGCCATCTTGGATTTAATAATTACCTGATTACTCAGTGTTGGTTTAACTAGTCCTATGGGGTTCATAGATCCTAAAACCTATAGATAGACATCAAAATAACCACTCTAGCGTAAATAGTAAATGACTTATAGCCATTTTAGTGGATTGGCAGCCATCTTGATAGCCATCTTGGAAATGACAACTTTCCGGTGGTCAGATTTCTATAGACTTTTTTTTGTACATCAGTACACTCCATCAAACCAAAATCCATCAAAAAACCTTTTGTTGCAATTATTTTAGGGTCAAACCTTATATTGACCCGGCTATGTGCACCAACCCTGCCTCTGCACAGCACAACTGATGGTCTCAAACACATTAAGAAGGCAAGAAATTCCACAAATTAACTCTTGACAAGGCACACCTGTTAATTGAAAACCATTCCAGGTGACTACCTCGTTAACAGTTCTATTTCTATTTTGTAATTCTATTTTGTAGTTCTATTCTATTTAGTATTCTTTTATAATTACTGTCGGCTGTCGGGCGTTTTGCACAAAAAGTTTTTCACTCACTGCTTATACTCACGTGTAAATTGTGAAGTGACAATAAAATACTTGAAACTTGAAAAGCTGCTTGAAAGAATGCCAAGAGTGTGCAAAGCTGTCATCAAAGCAAAAGGTGGCTACTTTGAAGAATCTAAAATATAAAACATTCTGGTTTGTTTAACACTTTTTTTGTTTACCACATAATTCCATGTGTTCCTTCATAGTTTTGATGTCTTCAATATTAATCTGCAATGTAGAAATTTTTTTTAATAAAGAAAAACCATTGAATGAGAAGGTGTGTCCAAACTTTTGACTGGTACTGTATGTATATACAGTATATACTGTAAATATATATGTATATGTTGTGACATACTCAGTGGGGTTCAGAGTGTTCACGAGACTGAAAATAATTAATTCAATGTCCACACCAAAATTCAATGAAATACAAACTCTATCGACTGTAAGGGGGAGTGAGAGGGTATAGTTATTAGCAGTGCCAAGTCCATAATCCAGTAGAGTCGTCGTAGTCCATAAGCAGGGTCTAGCACACCGGGACGAATTCTCAGACGTTCAAAGGCAAAGGCACACAGCCAACTTCTTCTACTATCACAGAACATCCACAGCGCATTAGTATCAATTCCACCACTCTATCAAATCTATCTATCACTTCCACCACCACCACTTCCAACTCTTCCCAGGTCCTCTTCTATTTATGTCCTGAAAACAGGGCGTTGATTGGCTGCCGCGGAGTTCCAGGTTTTTCCAGTTCGGATGATTGCCGGTCTAGGCGGCTGTGTCTCAGGGGCTCCCTCTATGGGCCGAAGTGTGAATGCTGGGAACAGCCCATAATAATGCTTCCATATCTCTCCTCTTATGCTCCTCGGTGGCCGGCTGCCACAATGTACTGTATATATATATGTATATGTATATGTATATATGATCCGACCTGCATCTTCTTTGTTTTACCCAGAACCGAACCGGAAAAAAATTACGACAAAATACCACTTGCGAATCAGTTTTTTTGCCGATACAGGACCTGATACAGGACTCAACCCGAGAGCAGTACAGACACACACAGATAGAAAGACAAACACACACGGATTCCACAGGGACCATCCATAATGCACTCTTTTTTGGTTCGCTTCCTATAGTTGGTGCGGATCACGTTGGCAACAAATCGTAGTTTACTTGGAAGCAGACCGAGACCACCGTTTTCAAGTGAACCAGACTTATTTTTTTTGGTCCGCACCTGAGTTCGAATGAACATTCACACCACCCCAAACGAATATTTATAGGACACCTGCTACTCTAGGACTAGCCTAAAATAACCGTATCCTACCTGTTTTATTTTTGTAGATGAATGAATCCAAATCAGGCAGACTGAATGCACAGCAATGCCAAGGAATGCTGTGCAGGAGTCCACAGAGATGGAGAAGTCCATGGTTCAAATACGATCTGAAAAACATAACGTTAGACACTGCAGGAAATCAAATGCTGTCTATACTGTGTGTGTATGTGTGTGTGTGTGTGTGTGTGTGTATGTTGCAGTGTCTGAGACGGCACTGGCAGAGCCGGCTCTCAACATCCTGTGCCTGTTGATGATGGGTCAGTGGAGCTGGCTGTGCACGGAGAACATCCAGAGGACCATCCGCATACTGTTCGGGACGGTCATTGACAGGTGAGCGGCCCACCACCAGTCATTCAGTGTTGATGGGAGTTTCAAGTTTCAAGTATTTTATTGTCACTTCAAAGTTTACACAAGTATAAGCAGTGAGTGAAAATCTTATGTGCAAAACGCCCGACACCCGACAGCAGTTATAAAAGTTATAAGTCGTAAGGTCGCTGTACTGCACACATTACAAGACTGTCTGTCTTGTAATCAGGAGTCTTTAAGTCATTGTGGGTTTCACACAACTGATCAGCGACAGGTGGTCACACATTACACAATGTTTCACAAGGAGGAATCCCTGACTTGTCCTCAAACTAGTCACACAAATGATGCGAGAACTGACGCTTCCAAAATAGATGTCCGCAAGAATCTAGGTCCAAGTTGTTTGTGCGCTTTGTGCAGTTTGAACAGTTCACCCTACATGACATTATGATGTGGCTCTGATTTGTGGCTTCTGCCTGCGACTTCCAAAAATGTGTCAGCGACTGGAAAATTGGGCTAATATTGTGTAGTGTAAATTCAGCGTAAGGCTTCCTGGGCCCATGGTCAACACGAATGTTGTAGTAACATCCCATACCCACTACATTTCACCCACCACATGCACACAAACACACACACACATATGCATGCATGCACGCACACACACAAAACGTGTCTTCATGTTTTACTGAAACTATTAATTGATCCTAAGTCCCCTCTTAGTTACTGTTGCTATGCCGGTCAAACTTAACAGAAACATGGCGACGCCGGTTCCGTTTAGCCAGGTCCCGCAGTGTATATTAGTTTCTGGACGTCAGAAAATATTTCTTCAAGAAGCCGACAGCAGGGACTGCAGTACGCAATGGAAGAATATATTAAGGATGTAGGTCCTACAGTCGGTTATTAGCTTATAATTAATAATTATCAAAGAAAATTATTAATTATGAAAATCAAAAAAGGATTCATCTGAATTAAATGAAATCCCTGAAATCAGGGACCAATAACCAGACAGTGGGAGACTTCATGTCTCAGTGAGACTTAATGTCTCATAAAATATACTAAGCCAGGGGTGCCCAATACGTCGATCGCAAAGGAAGTCCGGGTAGATCGCATGCCATTAAATTTTTCTTTTGATGTTATCATTCATCCTCCCTATGACATTTGCCACTTGATTGACGTACAGGTTACAATGTAAGAATGTGTATTAAATTAAAGTCGGCAAATGGCATAAAGTATTCCTTAAATACAATAAGCAATGCACATCCTGAATCTACGTGATCAGTGAGTGACTAGACGAGAGGATTTGAATCACTCACATCTTTCACCAATATCAAAACACTAAAACAAGATGTATGCGCTAAGAGAGGTGTAACAGAGGGGCATGTACAGAACTAACAATGGATGGGATCCACTCGGACTTCAGATCAAAACAGAAGGGAAGGAGGCAAAATGTGTTGGCCAAAAGTCAGTGGACATCTGACCATCACACCTATATGAGCTTGTTGTACATCCCATTCTAAAACCATGGGCATTAATATGGAGTTGGACCCCCCTTTGCGGCTATGACAGCTGCCACTCTCTGGGAAGGCTTTCCACAAGACTTTGGAGTGTGTCTGTGGGAGTTTGTGCCCATTCAGCCAAAAGAGCATTTGTGAGGTCAGGCACTGATGTTGGACGAGAAGGCCTGGCTTGCAATGGGCCTTCTAATTCCTCCCAAAGGTGTTCAATGGGGTTGAGGTCAGGGCTCTGTGCAGGCCAATCGAGTTCCTCCACACCAAACTCATCTAACCATGTCTTTATGGACCTTGCTTTGTGCACAGGGGCACAGTCATGCTGGAACAGCAAAGGGCCTTCCCCAAACTGTTGCCGCAAAGTTGGAAGCGCCCAATTGGCTAAGATGTCTTCATATCCTGTAGCATTAAGCATACCCTTCACTGGAACTAAGGGGCCTAGCCCAAACCCAGAGAAACAGCCCCAGACCATTATCCCTCCTCCGCCAAACTTTACAGTAGGCACTATGCATTCCGGAAGGTAACGTTCTCCTGGCATCCGCCAAACCCAGATTTGTCCATCAGACTGCCAGATATTGAAGCGTGATTCATCACTCCAAAGAACACGTTTCCACTGCTCCAGAGTCCAGTTGTGGCGTGCGTTACACCACTCCAACCAACACTTGGCATTGCGCATGGTGATGTGAGGCTTGTGTACAGCTGATCGGCTATGGAAACCCATTCCATGAAGCTCCCGACGCACAGTTCTTGTGCTGATGGTGCTTCCAGAGGCAGTTTGGTACTCTGTAGTGAGTGATACGCTTTCACTTCACAATAACAGCACTTACGGTTGACCGGGGCACATCTAGTAGGGCAGAAATTTCACGAACTGACTTGTGGCAAAGATGGCAGCCTATGACAGCGCCGTGTTCAAGTGCTCGCAATACTTTTTGTTTTCCGCACATCTGGTGCTGGCATCTGTGTGTAGCCAAAGGTAGGATATTTAAGTGGAGTCCAATACCTTCAACATTTTTCACTATGATAATGTCCTTGTCAGCCATTATGCTGTCACCGGGTTTAAGATAGCCAGCTTGAATGAGACTTGGAGAGTAGTGTTGTGATGTTGCTTCGTCTGAAAATGATAAGTGTGGACACAAACATGACTGAACCACGAGGATCACATGCAACCAATCCTTTGAGTGTATTTGTGGATTTGTAGTCAGAGTAGCTCTGGCTTTGAAGCAACAGGGAAGTTGGCCTCTCAATTTTTAGCTCTGTGCAGTCAAGCATGGTGAATGTTGTGGGGAAATCCTCTTTGAAACCTACAGGCATCTGGGCTGCAATTGCATCTCGATGTGGCCATACTGATATCTGTCCAAGCCTGTGAAACATGTAATTCACAGAGGCATTGAAAATTACTCTAACACTGCATGTTCATTTGAAATTTGAATGCCAAATGTTTCATGTCATAGTTATTACGGAGCTTCATTAAAACCATCAATAACTGGCTATGCAGGTGCATGCTTTTTGTGTAACATGTCTGCTGTTTGTATGTAAGAGGTATTAACTGTTTGTCCTGTTGTGTTGTTATTGGTGATTCTAAAAAAGCATAGATTATTACATTTGTCAAATGTAAACCCTGTACAGTATTCAAAGTAGTTAGAATTTCAGGTGTCACTTTAATGGTTTGGACACCAGACAGCTGTTCTCCCGCAAGCTTAATTTTTTCTGCCTGTTGGCTGACAATCCTCCTCAAGAACTTCTGATTCAATCCCAGGGATGTTTGTGTTCTGTCAGGGCCAGGGAGTCTTCAGTCTCAGGGTCTTTGTCTCCTGTAGGGATTTTTCTAGATGCCTTTAATCAACCTGTCTGCAAACCACCAAGAAGAGGATACATCTCTGTGTAGTGTTGTTAACATCCCAATGCCCCTGTCCACTGACATCAGAACGGCAGCTATTTGGAGCAAACCAAACTTCGCACTTGAGCATGCCAAGCATATACTATGCTTCACACATCACTAACCAAGCAGGCTCTGAACTTTGGCACACAGAATGACTTGAGCGGATAACTGCCTCAAAATTTGGGGAAGTAATAAAAAAGAAAAAAGTGACAGAATCGTTCATTGACTCAGTTTACAAAACAGTTTACAAAAATCCTTTTCATCTGTTAAGACTCAATATGGTAACAGCAAATAAATAGTAGCCAAAGGGGAGTACCAACAAATGTTTCCAGGGAGGCATATACACAAATGTGGCCTACTCCTTCAGTCCAGCCTCCCCTTTCTTGGAGCCACACCAGATGGCATAGTTTGTGATGAAGGCCAGAATGGATTGCTTGAGATAAAATGTCCATACAGTGCTAGAGACATGACTGTGATGGAGGCAGTATTCACTATTAAGAATTTTCATCTGACTAAACTGGGAGAAACAATCAATGTATCTGAAACTCACAACACATACGAGCAACTTATGTCTGGCCTCAACTTCTGTGATCTAGTGGTATATACCATAAAAGACATGTTTGTGACCAGAGTACACAGGAACAACAACTTCATTAATGAAATGATTGTGCAGCTCAGCCAATTCCATAACAGATGTGGTGGTGCAATGAAGTGTATAGAGGTGTAATATATATATATATATATTTTTTTTCCATATACATTTTTATTAACACTGGTCTTCTGTGTAATGTTTGAAAAAAAAAATTATGAGACCAAAAGCTTTCCCTGAATATTATAGCAATAGTCTCACCTCTGTTTTGTGATGAAATAGCTTCAGTGGTTTCTCCAAAGCTCTCTTTGTTTCTAGTCTACCAGATCACGCTCCTGACTGTCCACAAACACACAGTAAGAGTTATTGAAGTGCACAGTATCAGGCTCTATTTTAAATGTCAGCCCCTTTGTAACTCATTAGAAGAACAATGTGAACCTATATGTCAACCTATTCATTGATTCAATCACAACTCTTTCCCGGCTAACTCTAAATGTAATTTAAGCCAGGTCAGTACACAAGTAATTGCATGTCAGAAGAAATCAGAGTGCGTGGTTGGGGTCCGTGGTGGCTGGGGTGGCGGTGTCTGGGGACATGGTGGTTGGGTTCACAGTGGCTGGGGTCAGTGATGCGTGTTGGCTGGGAATACCTTTCGAGACTGCTTGCAGTTCTAATTTAAAAAAAAATCCTAAATCTTTCTTTATCTTTATTGCCAGTGTCTGCATTCTGTAATTCTGTACTCGAGAAAATGTACTCTCTACATTAGACAGAAAATAGAAAAAAAATGTTAGAGAGGAACTGCGCAGCTCGTCTTATATCTAAGTCCGCTTTCACAGCAATATTTCGGTAGACTGTCCAATTCAGAGCTGAAATTAATACTCCCACCTCCCCCTTCCCTCAAAAGGCCTTTGCTTTTTGGTCAGGCTGCTTCTGTATATAAGAATTTGTTCTTAGTTGCTTGCCTGGATAAATAAAGGTTAAATAAAAAATAAAATTAGTTGCATTTTCATTTGGTTAGCGAAACAAAACATTTTCATCGTGTTTGAGTTTGAGCTGAAATGGGGGGTTCACTAAAGCCCCTTATAAATATAGGTGGTAAATTACTGGGATAAACTCTACGGCACCCCTATCGATTTTTGCTATTCACACATGCAGCTGCGTTCCGGAACATTTCAACTTTGCACCCTAGATGGTTAGGGGACACTCCAGCAGATAGCTATAATGCAACACATATGAATGTCCGCTATAAAGAAGAACTAACAGGAGAGGAGCTCCTTTACTTCTGAATCTGTCATGTTTCCATCCATTCATGCAAACAATCATTTTGCTGGGAGGCAATTGTCTCTGAATTGGAGACAATTGCCTGCAGAATCACAATTTGTATAAATTTTTTATCTGAATGTTTTTCTTCTGATTTTTAGTGTTATTTAACACAAAAGGCAAAACTCCAATATCATGTCAGATTTCTACATGGACACCAGTGGCTTTTGGATCCACTCAGTTACAAAAGTTTCAATGTAGTCTAAACCCTACTTCCATTTATCATAAAGCACATAGGTGGTTTGGACATTGTACAAACTTTTGATGAGATTACACAGCAGGACTAGCGCTGTTTACCTGAAAATAAAACGCACTGTGCTATTGTGTGTGACGGCTCGCCATAGATGGAAAAAATATTGCTAACTCAGACTGAGCTGTTATCCCCATGCTAACGGCTCACACTAACTATATAGATACTTTTTTTCTTTGTTTACGGTGTACTATCAGTGCTTCTTAATTCCTATACATTGAATTGTTTCTGGCATCACAATATCAACAAAATAGGTTAATTTGCCAACATGTAGTGTATGATAGGCAGATTCCCCCAAGTATTGCAATAATAATCACCCACCAGCAATGTCCCTACATCAAAACTGAAAGTGAATGTGGCGCGGTGAAGTAAAGGCGGGATCCCCGGTATGAGTCCCAGTAGGTCCAGGTGAACTCTGAACAGGTGGGTCTTGAGTCTCTTGCGGAAGCTGGTGAGCGACTCTGCTGTCCTGATGTCAGCCGGGAATTCATTCCACCACTGCGGTGCCAGAACACAGAGTGTTGAGACTTGGCAGAGCGATGTATTCCTTTTCGTAGTAAAGGTGGTACCAGTTGCCCAGCTGAAGTTGAGTGGAATGCTCGAGCTGGACTGACTAATGTTTGGAGGTAGGAAGGGGCAGTTCCACTGACAGCCTTATAGACCAGTACCAGTGTCTTGAATCTAATGCGAACGATTACTGGGAGCCAGTGGAGCTCGCGGAAGAGGGGGGTTACATGGGATAATTTTGGTAAATTGAACACCAGGCACGCTGCTGCGTTCTGGATGTGTTGTAACGGTTCGATTGCAGTGGCTGGGAGTCCAGCCAGGAGAGAGTGGCAGTAGTTGAGGTGAGTGATGATGAGCACTTGGACCAGGATCTGTGCTGCTTCACATGTGAGGAAGGGCCGGATCCTGCGGATGTTGTTAAGAGCAATTCTACAAGATTTGGCCACAGCTGGTCCTCCAGTACCACGCCAAGGTTCCTTGCAGTGGGTGCAGGGGAGACTTTGATGTCCCCGATGGTGACAAGTAGGTCCATCTGAGGGCAGTCTTTCCCCGGTATGAAGAGAAGCTCAGTCTTGTCAAGGTTGAGCTTCAGGTGGTTGGCGGTCGTCCATCTGCTGATGTCGGCCAGGCATTTAGAGATGCGTGTTGCAATGTGGGTGTCTGAGGGGGGAAGGAAAGAAACAGTTGGGTGTCATCTGCATAGCAGTGATAGGAGAAGCCGTGGGGTGTAATTACAGAGCCTAGAGATCTAGTGTATAAAGAGAACAGAAGGGGTCCCAGTACTGAGCCTTGGGGGACTCCGGTGTCAAGGGTGCAGCGTCTGGACAGGAAGCCATTCCATGTGACCTGATAGGTGCGATCTGTCAGTTAGGAAGTGAACCAGGATAACGCAGTTCCAGCAATGCCAAGCTCTGCCAGGGTGGAGAGAAGAATCCGGTGGTTCGAAAGCATCAGACAAGTAGGATCAGTGATATATTGTTTCGCTCTTTCCACAAATGTCCTTTACTTTGTCTGCCAAATGCCCCAAAATGTAAACAATTATAGAATTTAGAATAGGATTAGCTGTCTTGCTCAGGGTCACCTTGACTCATAGCTAGGGGGAGCTGAGGATTGAAGCAGCAACCTTCCAGTTGCCAGGCAACTGCTATAACTCCTGAGCTACTGCCCCCCCCGATTAAAATTTAAGGCCCAGACACACCAAGCCGACTTCAGACAACCAGTGGTGAAGACCGACCATTGCGTCGCTTCTCGTCCAGGCTAAAAAGTTGAACTCGAACACACCGCAAAGTATCCCAAAAAAAGTGATTTGCGGGTTGTATTTTGTGTAAATTTTTTTGTGTAAAACAAAGAAGACCAGCATTGGACCTCCTTCACAGCGATTGGTTGCTGCTTCAGTCTCTGCCTGTAGGCGGGGAGTAGTTGGATCGAGC
The DNA here is from genome assembly GCA_002895965.2 of Coryphaenoides rupestris. NCBI lineage: Eukaryota > Metazoa > Chordata > Actinopteri > Gadiformes > Macrouridae > Coryphaenoides > Coryphaenoides rupestris. The sequence continues at coordinate 799,909 of PIJE02000028.1, forward strand.
GGTGGGTGGAGGAGGGCCTTGTAGCCGTCCCGGAAGGGGGTGTAGCAGTGGTCGAGCATCCGCTCGCCCCGTGTGTTGCTTGTTATGTGTTGGTAGAACTTCGGGAGAACTTTCTTCAAGTTCGCCTTATTGAAGTCCCCCGCCACAATGAAAGCAGCCTCAGGGTGTGCCGACTCCTGTTCGCTGATAGCCCCATAAAGTTCCTTCAACGCTATGTCCGTGTTGGCTTGAGGGGGAATGTACACAGCAGTCACGGTTACTGCTGTAAACTCCCGCGGTAGCCAGAATGGTCGTCACATAAGCATCAGGTACTCCAGGTCCGGGGAACAGAAAGACTTGAGGGTATGCACATGACTTTGGTTGCACCAAGATCTGTTTATCATGAGACATACCCCCCCTCCACGATCTTTACCAGAGAGAGTCTTTGTTCTGTCCGCGCGGTGGACGGAAAATCCTGTCGGCTCGATGGCTGAGTCGGCAACCCCCTCTGACATCCATGTCTCCGTCAGGCAGATTATGCAGTTGTCCTTAGTTTCCCGGTGGAATTGAATACGGGCCTGTAGCTCACATAACTTATTGTCCAGAGACTGTGCATTAGCCAGCAGAATGGTGGGTAGTGGAGGTCGATTGCCACGACGTCTCAGCCTGACTAGCACGCCGGCTCGCTTCCCTCTCCGTCGGCGACGCTTGCGTGTGATCGTGCCTAAGATGGATGGAGATAGTCCAGCCATGACTCCGGGCGGGACGTCTGAGTCGAAAGACTTGGAAAAACTCCGGTAGGCGGCGAGCGACTGTCGTTCTAATCTCCAGAAGTGTACAACTGTCGTAAGTGAACATACTGATAACTTCCTGTGCAAGGATACTTGCAATTAAAAGAATAAATAACAAAAAACTGTTTCCCCCCGTACGGGAGCTCGCAATACGGCCGCCATCACGTACGGCGCCATTTTGGGTTCAAACATAGTGGCAGCCCTTCCCACCATCACAAGACTGAGCTGTGCTGCACATGTCCTTAACATCGTCCTGTACACTATGATCGGTAGGGCTGGGTATCGAAATTCGGTACTTTTTTGGTACCGACCGAATCACTGCGGTACTACCGAGCACCGGCAGAGGTCAGAACATTCGGTGCCAAACTTCGGTACTTTTTATTATTTTTTTCCTCATCTCTCATCCAATCACTATATTTGTTCTAAAATCTAACGTGACTGCTGGTTTTGGTGGCGGTATCAAGGGCGTATTGTTGTTTTGGACATTGGTGGACATCACAGATGTTGCGCCACGGATGCGCAATTACGCTCACGTGAGGCGCGCGTCGGGCTCCGAGTCAGCGTCTCTGGGGGCGGGGCTCCGTTAATCGCGTCCTTGCGTTACTACGTCACTACGCATGTAAACACCGAGCCATGTGGATGTCCGCATTTGCGGAGAGTGGAAAAATGTCCAAACCACGGTCCAAGGTCTGGTTACATTTTGTAAAAATTAGGGACGGTGCAAAATGCTATATTTTTGATAAGACCATAGCTGCCGCGGGTAGCAACACTTATTTAATGAAGCATTTAATCTCGCACGGCATTAACCTGAGACAAGAGAGCTGCACTGTGTTTGACTGCATGAACAAGCAAACAAGACTACTGACGTTACTACTAGCGGTAACGTTAACGATAACGAGGAACAGACTGCTTCCTCAACATGGATAGAGTAAGTTAAAAATGTGGACATTTTAAACTTAAAATGCATCAATCTGGTGCAATTTGAGAGCTTCTTTCTCTGTGTGTGAAAATGTTAGACATTTTCAAGTTAAAACTATAAGGCATAATCTGGTGAACTTAGAGGGGGGTGGGATCATTAAAGCTCAGTTTTCATTCTGTTGTGGGCCGCCACAAATAAATCAATGTATGGGAAACACGGCCTAGTTTACAAATTGTCTAAGTGAAAAAGGAGTAATAAATATTTCATACTTTAAATGAATGACACTTGGACTCTTTCTATTTGGAAAAACTAATGTAAAAAGACTTTTACTAATGTAAAAAAAGACTAATGTAAAAAGACATAATGCAATTGCATTATGAAATGTGCTTTTATTTACACATAGATATCGAAAAAAGTATCGTTTTGGCACCGGTATCGAAACTCAGGTACGAAGAATTTGAAACGATACCCAGCCCTAATGATCGGGAAACCTAGCCAGGAAGATGAATTTGGAGAACAAGTGATTGCGCTTGTCACTGGGTGAAGTCACTCCACACCTACTTCAGCATCAGTGGAAACACGCTGGAATTCAATCCACACAATGCTCGAGGCAGCTGTCAATCTGAGGACGTTCGTGCACTGCTGTTGGAAAGGGGGTAAGAGTGTCGTCTGAACGACTTGAGCAAGGAAGCTTTGGATGCAATGGTGAAGTTTCTTCAGAGATTCAAGGAGGTTACTAAGGCACTGGAGTCATCAAAAATTTCTTCACCTCAACACTGTGTGGTTCAATCGCCTCAGATGCCACCGGCAACCGTCCTCCACTGACAACCTGACATTCTCCTCTCTAGGAAAGGAAAAATGTCTCACTTGAAAAGTACGAGATACAGCTCCTTCACAAACTAGCCATGTTTTTGCACCCAAAGCTAAGTAGTCTGAAGCTGCTTACAGACGAAAATAAAGTGGGAACAGCGCAAGACGAAGCGTGAAACGTCCTGTTAAAGGTAAGGCTTTAACTTTGCTGGATCACTTTATTTCTGCATTTGAGCTAAGGTCCGAATGAAAATGTGGTCTCAGGAGTTTGATTGTCTTTATTTCTTACTGTATTACAATTAGAAAAACGTTTTTATTGTAACATTACAGGCCACTGTATTATAGGCTTATTGGCCGACTTGTCTTTGTTTTCATCATAATTTATGTGTTTATGTGTTTATAAAGTTGCAAAGGCCTAACCTTGCTCCCATTACACCCAGACTTAAACAACAGCCGTGGATCGCCCCAACGTGTTGTCAGTTCATCACCTCCCGAGAAGAGTCCTCGACCATTGGAGGGATTATCCAACGTTGAGGATTCTTCTTCCAGTGACGAGACCGCCACTCAGGATGAAGTTGCTGCATACATCGAACTCAAGTCACCAAGGAAGGAGAATTTCGACCTTGTCAATTGGTGTAAAGCTCGGCTATTAATCTGTTTTCCCCTCAACTGTGAGTGCCAATGCATGGCTAGCAGATGATCTGTAGTCATCGTTTGCGCTATTCGAGGCGAGCAACCGGCCAAATCGATCCACAGACAATGCTGTCTCCCAGGTAATACACAGCTCCATCTCTCATCTTGACAGTCAGAAGGGGGGTATGTGAGAATGTTGTTTATTGACTTTAGCTCTGCTTTCAACACCGTAGTTCCAAGTAAACTGGCTGGCAAGCTGATTGAGTTGGGTCACACTCCTATGCCCCTGGATCCTGGACCTCCTAACTGCCAGGCCCCAGGTTGTCAGGGTGGGCAAACACACATCCGGACCCCTCACCCTGAACACATGATCCCCCCAGGGTTGCGTCCTCAGCCCTATACTGTACTCCCTGTACACACATGTGTGTGGCCAGGTCTAGCTCCAACACCATCGTCAAGTTTGCGGATGGGAAGGCTTACCTACAGGAAGTTGCTCACCTGTCACTATGGTGCCAAGACAACAGACTCATGCTGAATGTCTCAAACTTAGGAGCTGATTGTAGACTTTTGGAGGTCTACTGGCATTAGCCAGTCTGACTGTAAAGATATCAGGCTGCTAAAAAGTGTCATGTAGCCTATAGGCCTACTGGTTTGTTATCGTTGTAACAGAGTATCAACACCATGAGTGTCATTACTTGTTCATTCATCAATTGTGTAGTGTTGTGTTTGTCTGACTGAATGCTGAAATAAACGTACATCTTTTTATTGATGCATGACTGTAGCCTAACACTGGTGTGATCTAATAATTGAATGCACGCGATTGTTGCATGACAATATAACGTTAAAGAGGGGTGGATGACCATTCATTGATATACGCTACATTATTAGTCTACATGAATATTATTCAATGGAATGAATGGCTTAGTTTAGATTGAATTGTTTCATTTCTGAGCGAAATACGTGATCATAACGTGATCAATATGAGACGTTTTCACTGGTTATGGTTATTATAGGATATGCAGGTTCGTGTCGGGCTGTGGATCTTGTGCCGTCTCATCATCGGGTTGTGGAACTAAGTGACCATATGTGCGGGTGGCGGGGCAGGTTCGGTATTGCACATTGCGGGTGCTGGGCGGGAGCAGGTCTTGAAAATCAGACCGGTGCAGGGCTCTGGTCTGTATTCTTCATTCAGAACGGGAAACCGGAAGACCCAGGACTGCAGTTATAAACCATAAACAAAACAGCACTTGCTTTCTATTTTCGCTGTCACTTTACCATAGGTGGCTTCATTCTTCATTCTTTGTTCTTCATTCTGATGTTCTGTTGAAGTTCAGATTAAAAGTGACAGAAGCCTTCTACTGTATGTGCCCCCTTTGTCCCACTTTGTTGTTTGCCTGCTTTGTCAATTCCTTCGCTCATCTTGCACACTGATTCAAGGACTGATTTCCTGCCTTAACAGCCAATCAGAGTGATTTCGCTCTCGCCGTCACTGATTCAACAAGTTGAGTCGGCCCAAAATCTGCCGACTCGGGTCTAATTAGTGCCGACGTGCAGGACACACCAAGCCAGCAAGGTCCACCGACGCCCACTGACGGCCCAACTTTGGCTGACGATAGCCGAGTACAAACACAACACAGAGACAATGAAATTGTTATGAATGTGTATGGCATTGCAGTATGGTGAGCACTTTAACTTGCAGACTAGTTTGTGGCACTTAATGATGTTTGGGCCAACTGTTGTGAAGAGAACAATGCTATGCTGCATTGAGATGAGGGCCACTATGCCGGGGGCATGTGTGGCATTATGGAAGAGAATGCAGGAGGTTAGAAATCTAATAACAGAAGTAGGATCTATACACACTTTTGTCCCACAACATGTTCTGTTCTGCTGTTGCTATTCAGTCATGGTAGTATTACCTGCTGTCGAAGCGCTCATGTTTTAACTTCAACCACAACCTGCTCACAAACTGGCAATTTAAAGCGATTTGTGCTGTAAAATCCTACATGTCGTCCCTGAACGGATTAATTATTCTTACATACAGGACCTTTAAGTGTAAATGTTCTTGGTCTTGTATGTTCTTGTATCTTACTCTCTGAAAACACTGATCCATGATCCAAAGGATTAAGCGTTACTGCAGCGTTGTGTCTACCAACAAAGGAAATTGAGTCAGCTGCAGCTCCCTGTGATGTTGATCCCTGATCCCTGATCCCTGATTCTGTATTAATTTCATCATCAGGAGACACAGCACAAAACAACAGTTTGCACATCTATTTCATGAGACAGGTGTGTAGGAAAGGGACGAGTATATAAAAAATATACAAATATTGCAAATATACTCCTGCACTGTCTAACTTTCAATAATACATTTATTATTTTGTAATTACTATGGAAGTAACATTTGTTTTTGAAAATGCCAGGAAGCTTATTGGTCCCTGATTTTAGGGTGGTGCCCCGTTATTATGAATTCAGATTAATACTTCTTTTATTTTAATAATTAATAATTTTATTTTATTATTAATGATAAGCTAATAACCAACCATAGGACCTACAACAGTATTCTGCTGTTGGTGAGTAGAGAAACAGAGTGTTGTGTTCTTAGCTATTCTTGTTGTAGAGTTGGTAGTGCAAATTTGTTCAAGCTAGTGTTGAAAGAGCAATTTTTTTTTTGCTGTTGTTGTGGGAGACTTGATACTTTATTAAAGCTAATCTTGTAGTAGTGTTTGTTGAGTTATTCTCAAACTAACCTGTGTTAATATTGCTGTTGTTGCAGAGTTGGTAGAACTTTTTAGAAGTTTTCACTTAAACTTTAAGAGAGGTATTTAGTAGTTTCCTGGGACGACAGATCTCCGATGAAGTAGCTTGGACCCACAACACAGAGTTCATTCTCAAGAAGGCACACCAGCGCCTCTACCCCCTACGGTGCCTCAGGAAATGCGGCATAAGCACACGATGGCTTGAATGAATGATTGCCATGAATTATTACCATGGCACCATAGAGAGCGTTCTGTCAGGTGGTGTTACTGTGTCGTATGCCAATACAACTGCACAGGACAGGAAAAGAGTGTGCACCTCCATCCATCTTTCGGACCAGGTGTCAGCTCCATCATACAGGACCAGGTGTCAGCTCCATCATACAGGACCACAATAACCCTGGGCACCAACTGTTCTCCCTCCCGCATTCTAACTGGGGGAAGCAGGTTAAAGGAAGAAACTGTTCCCACAGAGCCGGGAACAGTTTCTACCTAGTCAAGTAGTCAAGTATTTTTTATTGTAACTTCACAATTTACAGGTGAGTATAAACAGTGAATTAAAAACTTTTTGTTACAAAACGCCCGAACTGTTAGAACTATTGAACTATTGGACTGTTATTGAACTTTTTTGACTGTTGAACTATTTGACTATTGTTGGAATTTCTTCTATTACAATAGACTTACAGGGGGTAGACTACATGTTGCTGCTACTATCTACAATTTATGATTTCTTTATGCTATAAAAAATATTACTGTACTGCACGCACACTTTTACAATTTCTTTTTACTTTTTACTTTTAACTGTACTTATTACAGTTGTCTGAGTATTAATGTTTCGAAGAATACTGCAGGAGTGAATGGGGAGTAAGCATTCCATTGTACTTTACGAATTTTGAATCTTCATTCAGGCCCCGCGAATGAAGACAAGGGAGTCTTTCTGCGGGAGTCCGTCCAGGGAGTCCGACAGCTAGATCTTCTTACACCCATCCTAGCCATGTGCCTAAACTCCATTACAGTCAGGACATCCTACCGTAGCAGATGTCACCAAGGACACATCACTCGGTGCCACAACAACCTCCCATCTCCTTTACCCAATGATCTCACCCTACGCAGACCTTGATGTGAGAGGGGGACTCTGAATTGCCAATCGGCGATCAATGAAATTGAGACCATTCTTGCCTATGCCACCCTGCAGTCTCTCCATTTCCTGGCTCTAACAGAGACCTGGATCATCCTGGAAAACACGGCCACTCCAGCCGCCCGCTCCACTGCCGACTCTTTCCCACACTCTGTGACCCACTGGGTCATCTCCCCAAAGTGGTCATACCAGATTATTTCCCTGGAACATCTGGTCAGATCTGCACTTGAACTCCATGCTGTGTCTGTTCCCCATCCAATCAAGCTCAACATTGCTCTGGTCTACCGACCACCAGGCCCTCTCCCTGTTTTCCTGAAGATAGGACCCTACTTGTCATTCTGGGAGACTTCAACATCCAGCCAGAGAAGTTACAATCATCTGAATGTATAAGATTTTTCGGCCCATTCGGCCTGACACTTACCCCTCACACCACCCACAGAGCCGGGAACCAACTCGACCTTCGTCTTCACAAGGTCCTGTGCCACTTCGTCACTCTCTGTTAACCCCCTCCCTGTGTCTGACCACCATTTTGTTGCTTTCTCCCCGCCTAATGTCTTCCATCTCCCTCAACCCTTCTCACATCATCATCTCCTTCAGAAACCTGAAGGACTCTCACTGTCCACTCACCTCCAGATCAGCACAATCCTCTCCTCCCCCTCCATTCTGAAGCTCTGCAAGCAGCTGAGAGAAAATGGAGGAAATCAGACTCTGCTGATGATCTCTCTCACGACCTCCACCTCCTCTCAGACTTAACCTCTACTGTGTCAGCAGTCAAATCTGCCTTCAAAGATCAACTCTTCCACCTCCAACCCTAGGAAACTGTTCTCCGTATTCTCTTCCCTCCTAGACCCTCCCTCCCCTCCTCTCCCTCCTACCTCACAGCTAATGATTTTGTCACATACACACACACACTACAAAGAAGGTGAAGGACATCACCTCCTCTTTCACCCCTGCTGCTATACTCCCTCCCCCAACACCCACCTCTATTGCCTTACCTGCTTCGCCCCTCTCTCCTCTTAAGAAGTCAACAGGCTTGTTGCCCTGATCCCCTTCTCCATTCTCCAAGACATCTCGGGCGACATCCTCACTACCCTAATCAACACCTCCCTCAATTCAGGTATGTTTCCAATCACCTTTAAGACTACCAGAATCAAGCCGTTCCTCAAGAAAACCAGCCTTGACACCACCGACATCCGGTTCTACAGACTTTCCTTTCATGCCTCTCCAAAACCCTGGAACGTGCTATCTCTATCCAACTGTCCTCCTATTTCTCTCAAAACAACATGCTAGACCCCCATCAGTCTGACTTCAAGGCTGCACACTCCACTAAGATGGCCCTACTTGTGGTAACTGAGTCCCTCTGTGTAGCCAGAGCATCGTCCCTCTCATCTGTGTTCTTTCTTCTTGACTTCTTTGACACAGTAAACCACCTGATCCTCCGGGCCCCCTCCGACACCCAAATCACAACACTCATCTCTAAATGCCTGGTTGACATCAGCAAATGGACGACTGCCAATCACCTGACGCTTAACCTAGACTGAGCTTCTCTTCATGCCGGGGAAAGACTCAATGCACAAAATGTTAATGTTAGAATCGGGTCAATTCATTTCTATTTATATGATACTAAATTAATTGAGATAATTAGTTATTATTAATAATTAATAAGTAATGTTTTTTTTGGCCATGGTGCAGATAAATATAAAATACCCTACCTTCCAAGTATTGATTTAAGGATGGGCTTCAAAAACATCCCATTATTGTTGCAAGCTCTAAGGCAAACTGTGCTGGTTGTAAATTCCAGATGGCTGGAGGTTTGTGTGGCCAACCTGACCTGTACGCAGTACTGGGTGGCATACTTGCAAGTCATCCAGGAGGCGTTCTGGCCGGGAGGAGGGCTGCTGTCCACTCAGCCCTGGCCACTGCGCACTCAGCTGGAGAAGGACGACAGCAGACAGCAGGCCCTTCTCTGTCTGATGGGAGTTGTACCAGGTACTGACAGGGAAGTGTGCTCATACACACACGGGCTACATCAAAATACAGGCACACACTCAAATCCACACACGTAAATGCACAGGACTGTACACTGCCATATTAACCACTTTGCTGGAATGAGTTGATATTGTTAGCTTTGATCATTCTGTGTGTCTTTGCATATGTCCTCTTCTCCACAGATCTCGTCTCAGACCTGCTTGGCTCTGACAAGTACAGACTCAGCTGGCAGACAGCGCTGGACTCCCTTCAAGACCAATACATCAATAGGTGACTACAGGAAAACATTCACATACAGCGAGACCTGAGAGACCCATTCCATGCTTCACACCCAACACCTTGGGTGTGATACATACCACACACGCACTCTCTGAATTATTCTATACAAAGGTTGAAAAAGCAAAGTTCCCCTTTAACCTTTGTCGCAGCTGACCAAAGTTTCACGTTCATGTTTGGTGTGCCACGGCCCAGCAGCAATCCATGCTACACTTTGCTTGTTGCTGGTTGTAGAAAATCAGGATAAACCATTATGTGTTGTGCAGACGTGTTCTAGCTGAATGAGCCATTGGGCGAAAACACGTTGATATCCATCAGCCAACCCACCACCCAGGAACCCATCTCTGGTGGGACTGGCTGTTCAACAATATGGACTCTCAGAATCTGATTTGGTTTCACACAAAAACTTTTTGCTCTTCTTTGCTCATGCTCTTTCTAAAACATGGATGTTTAAGCAAGTAAAATCTGTGACTTCATCATCATCATCTTCAAGTAATCCATGTACTCTTAGGGGAAATGTAATAATTACTTCCTGTCAAAGCAGGGGGTACACATGGCTCCAAGTGCCCCTCAGTTTGTTGTGTTTCATTGGTGGTTTACAATATGTATTTTAAGGAAGGATGTGTCAACCTATTTAGAAGAATATTCTAATAGTGCATTTTGGTTTTGTATGGTTACATTGCATGTTAAAATTTAGGGTGGGACGATATTGAGAAATGCATTTATAGCGTTATCGCTGGACACTGGTGGGTGGTGATTGCAGAAGTTATTTGAAGAGAGTGGTACATGCATGTACCAGCGTGTTCCAGGTTGCAGAATGTGTTACAGGTCCCAGAATTAGAACCTGTAAAAGGATTTCCTGCAAAAAACTGAGAATAATTGAGAATAATACTCTGTTGTTGACTTGAAGTCAGTTGAATGAGGAGGGATGACGAGATTGTGGTTAACCTGTGCTGATACTGGTCTGCTAGAATCTGTGTGGGACTGAATACAGCCGATCACAGGTTGTGCCCCGGCCAGGACCGGGGCACAACCTGCAACCCGCATCCCTCAGCATGGTGCCCCTCTTTTGCCCCACTTTTACATGCTGGACATGACCAGGGGGTCTATTGGCCACTCTGTGTTGGAGTCGGGAGCACAGCTCTTAACACGGTGTGAGAATAGGCTTTCTACTCAGAGATGAAGAACGTTGCTCTTCACTTTAGCCTATTCTCCCTGTCATTCAGTGGTTTCCCGGCATTGTGTTGGAATTTAGAATGATCAGTAAATACCCTGTCTTCTACCACTGATCGTATTCCTGTTCGATATCATCCCTGCCTTTGCTTGGCGTCATATGGTCAGGTTATGTGTGATATCATGTGTTTGTGTAGACCTTTGTCTATCCTCACCTATGGTCGCTATTCGGTGCCTACACACTGAGTTTTTGTGTGTCTTCAGTAGCAATAGCCCTGTAGCAGCATTTTTTTGTTAAAAGGCTGCTAGGAGGTACTTTTATGATTGGTCGATGAGAGAGCTCCTCGACCAATCATAACATTTTCTATTGCGCCTCTCACTATATGCAGACTTAGGAGAAGCCTTTGGTTCCCCATTGCTTTGGGAACCTTGTCATTCTGATTCGCCTTCATATTTTATGGGTTCCATAAAAGAGCTGGCTGTATCAGGGTTTACAAACTCTCTCTATTCTCTTACTCACTGCTTTGCGTGTGTTGGGGACAGTTAGAGATTTAATATCACTGTTTTGTTTTTGCACAGTATGGTGCTTTGAGTCCGGTGCCCCAGGATTTGGGTCCAGCAGTGGTACATTCATCGAGCTCTGCTCGCAGCTTCACCTTAGCCCATAAGGCGAAGCCTAGATGGCGTAGCCTACATGAAATAGAACAACATTTATGTTATGATAACTCTAGTTCTATGATTGTAGGCATACCATCTAGTTTTCCACCTGCTGTACCCTCCATTGCTGAAAGAATGGTGTGGAGGATGAGTGCTTATATACTGTAGCAAAGTTCCTTGCCACAATGCCACATCAGTGGCTTGTTTGGGGCTCCTCAAAGGACACAGGCAGTAGTGGTGTTGGAAAGTCTGGTTTATTTCAAAAGGTTGGATAAAATTACATGACCCAGACTCAAACTACTCCCCCCCCCCCCCCCCCCCATCCAAAAACAAGAACCCCCATCCCTAATGAGGCCCGCCAACCCCCCTACCCCTCCATCTTGGATACTGGAGGTGCTGTCTTGGTTGGCAGAGGTGTCCCTGGATCATCCAGGCCCATCCCCAACGTGGCCAGCCAACCCCCTTATCCCTCCATCTTGGAGACCGGAGGCCTGGGCTGCTGCCTTGACTGGCAGAGGTGTCTCTGGGTATGGGCTGCAGGGCTGTCTGGATGGGCTGGGTAGGGGATTGGTAGCTAGGCCCTGGTGGAGCCCGTTGGAGGGCCTGGAACAGCCCCTGGTAGGGCCACCCTCTACCAGGCGATGTAACTCGATCCCCCATATCTCTCCCGGAGTGTGGGCCTTCGGCTGCTGTCCTACCTGGCAGAGACATGCCTGGGTCTCAGGCTGCTCCAGGCTGGTTGCAGGGGATACCAGCAACAGTCATTTGCACATGGCGGTTGCTGCGCCGCAACCCCCATTCTCTGCTGGGCCCCACTGACATCTAACGATGCCACAAGGGAAGGGCCAGTGTTGGGAGATGGCCGTGTGTCCTTTGTTACCGGAGGGCCCCACATTCGGCACCAGTGTGACAAAGTTCCTTGCCACAATGCGACAATGCTGCCTGTGTTTATTGCAAAAAGGTTTGATAAAATGACACGACAGAGCAGATGGTACCTGTGCTAGCCTGCCAGCGCTCTCTTGAGTGCGGGTGGCTGACTTAACCTGTGGTGCACTGATTAGCCAATGCACCACAGGCTTGCAGCCCCACCCCCAGACTCTAAATGGGCCAGGTGAGGTCAATTAAGCCAGCCAGACACCAAACACACACACTCCCACATGTACACACAGTGGCGTGGGGAATGTGGGCAGGGCCAACGTTGATTGGTACATTGTCGACATTTTCAGTGCAAGCAGTTAAAGAGTGTGCACACGGGGCAAGCCGATAAGGCGAAGCCTCGACAAAAGAAATGTATATATGTATATTTATATATATATGTATATTTATATTTTCTTCAAATTTAATTTAATTTAAATTCAAAGATAAAGACAAAATACCTAGGCTACTTACAATGTCATGATCTGCATTCCATACCGTGAGTTTCCACCAGCAATCATTCAGTCATTCTTCTCATCAGCCTAATCAGCTCCACCAGTCCCTGTATCAATTGCCCGGTCTATTTAAGCTCCACCTTTCCACTTGCTCTCTGCCACATTGTTTCTTTGCTCACTTATGCAAGTCTCAGAAATCTCTCGTTTTGATTACCTGTTGCCGATCCTGCCTGTTCCCGAGTACGCCAAAAGCCTTCTGTCCCCGATTCCTGTCTGCCCGTACCTGCAGCTGTTCAGCTTCTCTCCGCCTCGCCCTTGCTTCCCAGTTTCCCAATCCTGCCTGTCCCTGACTATACGTCTACCTGCTCCCCCCCGGTACCTTCGCCCGGCTGATTATCCGTCCAACTCTGAACCTGCTACCACCACCACCATGACTTCCGCATCTCCCCTGCCAGCTCCACTGCTTCTTTACGGACTATTGTGTGTGTATGTGTGTGTGTGTGTGTGTGTGTGTGTGTGTGTGTGTGTGTGTGTGTGTGTGTGTGTGTGTGTGTGTGTGTGTGTGTGTGTGTGTGTGTGTGTGTGTGTGTGTGTGTGTGTGAGTCTGCCACATTCTTGGGCTCCCCTGTCCGATGTCCCCAGTTCAAGACCTGAGGAATCTCAAGCCCCGTATCCCTGTATTCCCGTATTCCCCATCATTGGATTATAATTGACTATTGTTTCTTGGATTCAGCATACCATCTCTAAGGAATTAATGAAAGATCATTTGAAACAGTTTTCTGTGGTTGTACTGCAATGGACCTTTCCACACTGTCAGTCACGCGGAGAATAATAACCAATAAGATTGCCTGATTTCTTAAGACCACGCCCCTTGCAACAGAGCCGCCATGATGTCCCACAAACAAAGCTTGTCCCGCGTTGTTGTGTTCATAGATTAGACTACAGCTACATTTAGTTAGAACAACATGGTTCTTAGATGCGCTTGGGGAACGTGCAATAATGACCACAGATATCCAGAGAGATTACAGGGAGCGCGTTTCATCCAGATTTGGAGTATCCATGCAGTCTGCAGGACTTGTTTTTAATACATGGATAGAGCTTATGTATTTTAAATTTGGACAACTGAGCATATGGCCTCATGGAGACATTATTATTAAAAACATGCCTGAAAATAATTTCCTTCTACTTTAGTCATTATTGATGGTACTGAATTGAAGACCCAGGTGCCATCTGCACTGGCTTTACAGAGTCAGCTTTATAGTGACTATAAGTCAAGCACAACCCTCAAAGCATTGATTGGATGTGATCCAAGTGGGTCTGTCATTTTTGTGTCTGAGTTATTTACAAGTGCTGTATCTGATAAGGCAATTACTGAACGCAGTGGTTTTTATGATGTACTTAAAACACTGAAAGTTCACAAGTGCAACAATCAAATGGTTGATAGCGACTCCACACATCAATTTACAGCAGCGCCGACACAAAAAGGTTTATTTGTCACCTATTTCAGTGTACAGGTACATTGACCAGTGAAATGTTTTTTTCGCTAGGACCATATTGTTACCGCGCCATCGTGTGATTAGCATAGCTAGGTGATTAGCCCATTGTAGCTAGTAGTTAGCAGATCTTAGGCTTATTTTCATTGTAAACACATCACTAACATACTCACCCTGCTTTGCATGAGCAGTAGGACTTTCAATGTGGAGTTTGTGAGGTGTTTGTGTCTTCCGCATAGATCGGCAACACTTAGCATCAAGTTTTATGTTGTCATCTGCTCTGTCCGAAATCCGAATGTCATGGATATATCCTTGTGTAAAATAGTTCAGGCCTTTCTGTAGAACTTTCTTCGATAAAGTAGCGGCATCCTTGAGAGAGAATCATCAGCAGGGGGGCGTTGTTCAGTGGACATTACTAACATGCTGCAGAGCTGTGGGAAAGCTTGTGGGGCATAGCAACAGTAACTAGGGGGGGCGGGACTTGCCGCTTGAGTAGGGAAAGGTCCATTGGGTTGTACTCACACCCGTCCACACCCGTCTGGCCAGACTTGGACCCAGCACACACCCTCTCATCACTGTGTCGCCTCAACCTCATCGAGGCCGCCCTACAGCAGCATGAAGCCCGGTTTGCTGCCACCACCGCCGAAGCAAGACAAGTGGCAGCAAATCATGATCATGCATTGAATGCCATGGCAGCGGGAATTCACTGGCTCAAAAATGCCATAACCCCACCAACTCCACCGGTGTTCCCTCCCCGCCAGCCCCAGTGCCTCTGTTCCCGTGGCCAGCTCCTGAACCCCGGGTGGGAATGTCAGAGAACTATGCAGGGGATCCTGACGGCTGCAACCCATTTATCACGAACTGTTCCATCCTGTTCGCCCTGCAGCCACACACGTTTGCCCACGAAGCAGCCCAGGTGGCATTTACTATAAATCACCTGATGGGTAGAGCCTGCCTGTGTGGACCTGCTGAGTGGGAGAGACGGACCCCCGCCTGTGGGTCTTTTCAATCGTTGCCGCGGAGCTTCGCACAGTGTTCGGCCGGGAGTACAGCTCTGATGCGGCTCGTACCCTGTTGAGCATGCGTCAGGAGAACCAGACGTGGTGATTACGACATAGATTTTCGCACCAGGGCTTGTCAGAGTGACTGGCACCTCTCTGGACTCTGGGACGTGTTCCTCCATGGTTTGTCCCCTTACATGAAGGACGAACTGGCATCCTGCGATGTTCTGCCCACATTGGACGGGGTGATCGAACTAGCTAACAGGATGGAGCTCACAGATCCAGTACTGGTGGCGGGAGAGGAGACACGAGATGGTCCATCCATGGGGATTGCCAACCACTGCTGCAGAGATGCAACCAGGGGCAGCAGAACATATGCAGCTTGGCCTACCGGTCTTTTGCCATCAGGCCAACCTCTGCCTTTACTGTGGCCAGTCTAGCCATTACATCTCCAGCTGTTCATTAAAAGCAAGGGCTCACCAGTAGGAATGAGGAATGTACTGGTCCCTCCGCCCAGAAAAGACCCTTGCTTCATGCCAGATTTCTCCTTCCGCAGGGTCCCTAGGCCCTGGTCACCCTCATCGACTCCTCCCCATCGTCTGTACAACTGCACTATCAACCTTCAGCCCGACACGTCCCTGCCCAGAGGACGCCTTTTCTCCCTGTCTACCCATGAGGCCATGGAGACATACATGAACAGCTCCTTGGCAGCCGGCATCATCCACCCTTCATCATCGTCTGCGGGGGTGAGCTTATTTTTTGTGGAGAAGAAGGATAAGACTCTGAGGCCCTGTATTGACTACAGAGGTCTGAATGACATTACGGTCAAAAACCGTTACCCCCTTCCTCTCATCTCTTCCGCCTTCCAGTTAGTGGTCCTATCCCAGAGGGCGGCCGTGGACCAGAAGCTCCACCCTTGTGCCTTCTTCTCTCGGTGACTGAACCCCGCTGAGAGAAACTACGACATCGGAAACCGGGAACTGTTGCCCATCAAGTTATCGATGGAGGAGTGGCGGCACTGGCAAGCAACCCTTTTTGGTCTGGACCGACCACAAGAATCCATACGGTTAAAAGACTCGCGACAGGCCCGTTGGTGCCTCTTCTTCAACCACTTCAATCGTCTTCTGCCTCTCCTACCGTCTTGGGTCGCTTAACGTCAAGCCTGACGCCCTGTCATGTCAGTTTACGGAGTGGGAGGAGTCGACCACAGGGCCCGAACTCATCCTCCCTGTTCCCTGCAGGATTGCCACCCTCAGCTGGGAGATCGAGGAGATCGTGAGGTCCGCTACAGAGAACCAATCCCTTTTGCTTTCAAATAAAACACATTACATTCATCCATTTACCTTTAAAATCTTCAATCACTGTACTGCTGCATTCATACATCTTCATTCAGTCCATTAACTGAGCTATAGTGTTTCCATTTAGTTCAAAACTATCTAAAATAACACATTACTATGAAATGTATAATTTCTAGGTTCTTACCTCACTCATACCAAAACTAGCACATTGCTACAATTGAGCTTTATTTCTCAGTTAAACTGAGAAACAAATACATACACAATCTTCAGTGTTTCCGCTGGTAGCATTTTGTGGCGACAAAGACGGCAAACAAATTAATTAATAAATAAACCAATCCATGATCTAATGCAACACCTTAGGGACTCGACATCGCCTCCCGTGCAGGCATTATGGAATTCAGTGGTTAACGACACTCATTTAGCAGTTGTTCATCGGCTAAAACTCTGCTAAAAATTTGCTCTCTATTTTCTGAGGAAAAGAAAACAGAGGAGGTTAATTAGGTAAGGGCTGAAACAATTCCTTGAGTAACTCAATTACTAAAAATCATTGATGAAAATGTGTTGCATCAAAGCTTTGTTTAATCCATATAACTACCGGTATACAGCCAGCGCAATGTGTTTTGCACAGATGATTAAGGCCCTGTGCATTTTTCTGTGCACAAGCGTCTTTTTTTCAATCGTTCCCAATAAGAGTGCGTATGGGCCACTCTGAGTTGAAAACATTCTAACTTTTCATAAATGCGCTGATGTCGTCACCAGCGCAATTCTGTCATGTCGAGGAGAGAGGGAGGGATACATTTGAATAAGAATACACCTGTGGACATCACATCTAGCTCCCCCTCAACGCCACACCTGTGGATGTGTAGCTCCCCCTCGCTGGACCTCTAACTCCACCCCTTTGGACCTAGTGATGCTGACAAAATGGCGACCCGTTCCCGCAGCAACCAGAAACAACTAGAATCTGAGACATTTTAATGCTTGTCATTTTGACAATCTGGAAGTCTGTTTAAAGACATTGAATGGTTAAAAATGAAATGTTCGCATCGGTCCTTTCTTTACCGCCATTCCCTCAACATCTTTCCTCATGAACCCACTCTAAGTGCTGCTCCTCCTCCTATATCAAAACCCCCAATACTACGGTAATTAATTCTAATAATAACTAGAACATTTCCCCAAAGAAATGAGAAAAGAGTGGGCCCACGTGGTGCATATCCCAGGAGTGTGGACGCATATTGAAATCATATGTGACGTCTTTCTTTTGTCTACAACAATGGCAATGAATGAATGGAATATCTATTATTTAGTCATGAATATAACTGTGTACTTTTCAAGACAAGATATATTCAAGACAAGAGCAGTGTGCACTTTTTTTTTTTTTTTACAAAACTACAGAAATTAAAGAAAAAAACTAAACTAAAATAAATCAACTCAAGCATGTTTCACAAGAACATTTTCAACTTAGGAATGTGTATTTATGCAGTATATGAAGTGACAATATATCATAGAATACAATTAGATAAGTGAAAAATGTATGATAAACTATGCTGTTTTTATTCCATAGAATTGTTCTTGTTTTATATTATATATATTTCCATGTTTTAATTACAGGTATTAATTGAGTTGAGTTGTCGCCACAGCTCTCAATCGTCTGCTAAGTCACTGGCAGCTATGCTATACTGCAGGCTGTTTTTTAGGGTTTTTTTATTACTTGAGTCAGATTTATATTTGTGGTATTAAAACTGAAAACACCAGCGAATTAGAAATGTAAGAAAAGAAGGAAAATGATTTTTATTTCTGTTAGTTTATACGGGATACTACGGAGCAGTTATTTGTGTCTGTCTATGTCTATCTGTCTGTCTGTCTACAGTATGTGTGTGTCTATGTTTATCTGTCTGTCTCTCTATGTGTGCGTGTCTTTGTCTCTGTGTTTGTCTTTGTGTATCTATCTGTCTATCTGTCTCTCTCTGACAGAGGTAGGCTTTAAACTATATCACAATATTTCATGGTATTTATTGCGATAATATCAATTACGATAAATTATTGGAATTATTGGACTGGAAGTAGGTGTGGTTTACACCGAATGTCAGATTATCTTGGGCACATTTTTAAATATCTAAACTAATATTTGTTGGCAATGCAATTGTCATCCCCTCAAAATATCAAATATACATTTGAACAGTATTACATGAATTCTTCATTGCGCTGCGCAACTGTTATCCATATTGGGAGGGTGCACTGCACTGGGGCCCACCGTCTGTACTTACGCTCCTGCCGCGAAAGGTAAGAGAGACGTGCGGAGCAAGGATTGTCTCTGACCGGTCCACATATTTAAAGTGACAGATATCCTCTGACGCATCCGCAAGCCTCTCGATCGCGTCATAAGTAGTTCACACTACACATTACGGTTCCGTTGTCGATTGACCTATTGAGGAGCAGAATGCTAAGAATGCTTTTTGTTAAGTTAATCTTGTAACTGGAGAACGATCCATATATGTTCGAGGTGTCAAGTAGCACCGTGAGTGACTGCTCTGGATTGGAAAGATATAAGATGATATCATCAGCATAAAGCAAAAATCGAGTGTTCCTGTACTCCAATGCTGACACCATAGATGGAAAGGTGATTTCTAATAGCGACTGCTAATAGCACAATAGCCAGAGCAAAGAGCAGCGGAGAGAGTAAACACCCATGACCGGTTCCGCGTGTCAGAGGGAACTGCGACGAGACGTTGCCGTTGGTCAGAATTTGGGCCAGAGGACAATGATATAATAATTTTCCGAAGATTTGCAAAGTTTGGGCCGATATTCATTCTGCTGAGTAGTTCAAATAGATAAGCCCACTCAACACGATCAAAGGCCTGCTCCGCTTCCAGAGACGCCGCAGTGACAGGGTCTGGATCATGCTCCACATGATGTATGATGTTAAATAATCTCCTAACATTGTCTGATGCGGAGCGATTCTTTACAAAGCCAGTATGGTCCATGTCCACCATGCCCGGGAGGACAGTTTCAAGCCTGAGAGCCATGAGCTTTGCCAAAATCTTATAATCGGAATTTAGAAGTAAAATTGGTCTATATGAACCACAAAGCAGGATTATTCCCTGGTTTTGGCAGCACCGTAACAAGGGCTTGCTCAAGAATGTCAGAAAGTATGCCCATTTCAATCGCATAGTTTAGTATATGGTGGCATGATTAGCTTGGGGAGGAAGGCTTTAAAAAATTAAATGGTGAAGCCATCAATCCCTGTCGCTTTACCCCCCGCGAGTTGAAAAACGTCTCTTTGAATATCATCATATGTATGTCCTGCATCCAATTCAGCTCTGCTATGGTCTGGCAAGGGACATAGGTCCAAGAAATCTATGAATTACTGACAGAGATTCTCCTTCAGATCTGTATAAAGTTTCATAGTATTCCCTCAATGCCTTATTTATATCTTCTGGTTTGTCAACCACTATATTATTAGGCAGCATGATAGCGTTAATGGCTAATGGATCTTGTGCTGTCGGGTCGGGTTAGTGGTCATATGTGCGGATGACAGGGCGGCTTCAGGATTGCACGTCGTGGGGGCGGGAGCGGGTCTTGAAAATCAGACCTATGCAGGACTCTGGTGCAAGGTATGCATTATGATTAAGGGCTTGAATTTCAGTTCAACTTATGTTACAATAAAAAAAGGATGCTCTCTTATAGCCATGTGAACCATACTGCTACAGTGCTCGAACAATGTTGTGACCAAATGGCCCATTTCATGCTGTGGAACCGCTTATTTTGTTGTGCCGGTGGGTGGATTTTGGAGTCCTTCCTGAAATGAGTTTCCATCCGCAGGGTGGCTGGGCTCAGCCTTAGAGATAGGGTGAGGAGCTCAGACATCCGGAGGGAGCTCGGAGTAGAGCCGCTGCTCCTCCGCATCGAAAGGAGTCAGCTGAGGTGGTTCGGGCATCTGATTAGGATGCCCCCCGGGCGCCTCCCTTTGGAGGTTTTCCGGGCACGTCCAACTGGGAGGAGACCCCGGGGCAGACCCAGAACCCGCTGGAGAGATTATATATCTCGTCTGGCCTGGGAACGCCTCGGGATCCCCCAGGAGGAACTAGAGAGTGTGGCTGGGGAGAAGGAAGCCTGGGGGGCCCTGCTTAGCCGGCTGCCACCGCGACCCGAACCCGGATAAGCGGACGCGAATGGATGGATGGATGGATGGATGGATTTAAACTTTCCGTTGTGGAGTTCAATTGGACTTCTATTAAACTATTGAGTTGTATGTTTTGGTTATAGTCTTGATTCTACTGAGTTCCCTCCAGCGGGTTCTGGGTCTGCCCCGGGGTCTCCTCCCAGTTGGACGTGCCCGGAAAACCTCTAAGGGGAGGTGCCCGGGGGGCATCCTAATCTCCTTTCGACGCGGAGGAGCAGCAGCTCTACTCCGAGCTCTTTCCGGATGTCTTAGCTCCTCACCCTATCTCTAAGGCTGAGCCCAGCCTCCCTGCGGAGGAAACTCATTTTGGCTGCTTGTATCCGCGATCTCATTCTTTCGGTCACTACCCAAAGCTCGTGACCATAGGTGAGGGTTGGAACATAGATGGACCTGTAAATCGAGAGCTTCGCCTTCTGGCTCCGCTCCGTCTTCACCACAACGGACCAGTACAGTGTCCGCATTACTGTAGACGCTACACCAATCCGTCTGTCCATCTCCCGCTCCATTTTGCCCTCACTCGTGAACAAGACACCGAGATACTTGAACTCCTTCGCTTGAGGCAGCAACTCACTCCCAACCTGGAGGGAACACACACGTTTTCCGGGAGAGAACCATGGCCTCAGAATTGGAGGTGCTGACTCATCCCGACCGCTTCACACTCGGCCACAAACCGCAGCAGTGCATGCTGGAGGTCACGGTCTGATGTAGCCAACAGAACCATATCGTCTGCAAAGAGCAGAGATGCAATTCTGAGGTCCCCAAACCGGACACTCTCCTCACCTTGGCTGCGCCTTGAGATTCTGTCCGTGAAGATCACGAACAGAATCGGTGACAAGGGACAACCTTGGCAGAGTCCAACACACCCACTGAAGAAGTGCTGACTTTGTGCCGAGAATACTGGAACGGCCGCTCGCAACTTTATTTGTAAGGCAAAGAACGAAATGGAGAGAAACCGAAGGCCCCCGGTAACCCGCCATTACTCCTGTAGTCCCCCCACAAGGAATTCCGTCAGGGGCACGGTCATAAAGCCTTCTCCAGGTTCACACAGCAAACTCCTATGCCGCCCCGGCCAACAACCCTGCGAGGGGAAACAGCTGGTCCACTGTTTCCACCGGCCAGGACGGGAACCCAACATTGTTCCTTCCATGAAGCTGAGGTTCAACAATCGGTTCCAGAGCCTCCTTTCCAGCACCCTGCAATAAACGTTCCCAGGGGCGGAGGCTGAGCAGTGTGATACCCCTAAGAATTGGAAGCACACTCTCCCGGTCCCCTTTTTTGAAAATGGGGTCCACTCACCTCCATGGCTACATTGACTAAGGCGCTGTCAGCCATGGACAGCCCTGAAAATGTCCAGAGCCTTCAGCATATCAGGGCGAATCTCATCCACACATGGCGCCTTGCCACTGAAGAGCTTTTTGACTCCTTCAACGACCTCTACCAAGGATATGGGTGAGGCTTCCCCTGAGTCTTCAGACTCTGCCTCTTCCACAGAGACGTGTCTGGTCGGGTTCAGGAGTTCCTCAAGTGTTCTGTCCACTGCCCGAACAATATCTTCAGTCTGGGTCAGCAGTTCACCTCCCCGACTGAGCACAGCCTGAGCCAAGCCCTGCTTTCCCTTCCTGAGTCACCGGACGGTTGGCCAGAACTTCCTTGAGGCCAACCGAAAGTCCTTCTCCATGGCCTCCCCGAACTCCTCCCACACCCGGGTTTTTGCTTCAGCAACCGCTGAAGCTGCGGTCCTTTTGGCCTCCCGGTACCTGTCTGCTGTTTCAGGAGACCCCTGGGCCAACCATGCTCGAAAGCCTCCTTCTTCAGCCTGACGGCTTCCTTCACCTCTGGTGTCCACCAACGGGTTCTTGGGTTGCCGCCATGACAGGCACCAACAGCCTTTTGACCACATCTCCGAGCTCCAGCCTCTACAATGGAGGCTCTGAACATGGCCCACTCAGGTTCCATGTCCCCAACCTCCCCCGGGATGCACGAGAAGTTCTTCCGTAGGTGGGAGTTAAAGACCTTATGGACAGGGGCTTCCCCCAGACGTTCCCATTTCACCCTCACTACATGTTTGGGTTTACCAGGTCTGTCTGGCAGTCTCCCGTGCCATCTGATCCAACTCACTACCAGGTGATGATCAGTTGACAGCTCTGCTCCCCTCTTCACCCGAGTGTCCAAAACATGCGGCCGCAGATCTGCTGATACGATTACAAAGTCGACCAGTGACCTTTGGCCTAAGGTGTTCCGGTACCAGGTACACTTGTGGACCACCCTATGTTCGAACATGGTGTTTGTTATGGCCAGTCCATGACCAGCACAGAAGTCCAATAATATAAACACCACTCTGGTTCAGATCGGGCAGGCCGTTCATCCCAATCACTCCCCTCCAGGTTTCTCCATCATTCCCACGTGTGGCGTTGAAGTCCCCAGTAGAATATGGAGTCCCCGGATGGAACCCTTTCCAGGATGCCACCCAAGGACTTCAAGAAGGCCGGATACTCTGAACTGCTGTTCGGTGCTTAAGCACACACAACAGTCAGAGCCTTCCCCCCAGCGACTTGCAGTCGCATGGAGGTGACCCTCTCGTTCACCGGACAGAACTCCAACACATCAGCGGTCAGCCGAGGACTTGTGAGTATCCCCACACCCGCCTGGCGCCTCACACCCTGGGCAACTCCGGAGAAGTAGAGGGTCCAGCCCCTCTACAGGAGTTTGGTTCCGGAACCGGTGCTGTGAATGGAGGTGAGCCCAACCATATCTAGTTGGTACCGCTCCACCTCCCGCACCAGCTCCGGCTCCTTCCCCGCCAGTGAGGTGACGTTCCACGTCCCTAGAACCAGTCGGCGATGACGGGGATCCGCACGCCCAGGACCCCGCTTTTGCCTACCGCCCGGTATACAATGCAACAATTGCACCACATAGACTCTACACCTGCACAGGTGGTGAGCCCACAGGGAGGTGACTCCACGTTGTCTTTTCGGGCTTGGCCCGGCCGCCCGTGGTGGAATGAATAGACGACTGTAGACTAAGCATGAGTAGGTGATCAACATGTAGACTCAAGAACTTATTGAAGAATGCACGCTAATAGCAATAGACTGGGAGACACTGCTAAGTGATGCACAGACTCCTCTAATAGAACCGCAGAAGCCTAGACCATAGACATTTCGAAGAGTAGAAAAAGACTAAGAAAAGAGAACAACGTTATAGAACCATTGAGACCGGTGTAGCGGCTAGATAGAAATGAACGAGAAAAACTAACGGACTCTACCACCATAGAAAGACAACATAGACATAGAACCCCGTTGGAAGACTAGAAGCAGGAATCCGCACGCCCAGGACCCCGCCTTTGTCTACCGCCCGGTTTACAATGCACCCGATGAAGGTCGACTTTGGTATCTACATAGACCAAAGGTTTTCATTTCCATATGCACTATTTTAGCTGCCTGGGTTAGATTGGTCTGTCTAGCTGATGATCTGTCACAAGAAGGATCCAACACCAAATTGAAATCTCCCCCAATCACAATTTCTGAGGATGGACATGTAAGTTTTAGAAATAACTCTGATCCTCAGAGTTAGGGCCGTAAAAACATTTACTATTGTCATGGGCTCGGCATCTAACCATCCCTGAATGATCAAAAATGTACCCCCCCTGTCCTGGGTCTGAGTATACTTATTTCTCAAGATAGCCACCCCTCTAGCATTAGAAGGAAAAGAATAATAATACATTTGACCAACCCATTCACGCTTTATTTTGGCATGCTCGATGTCTGTCAAATGAGTCTCCTGTAGTGACGCTATGCTTACTTTATGTTGCTTTAGATAATACAGGATCCATTTACGCTTTACAGGGTTGTTTATGCCCTTAATATTCCATGTCACGAATGTACAGGAATTACATAAAGAAGTCATGTTAGGTTAGAAAATACATGTAATACTGTAGTTTGAAATGTGCCCATGACAAACTGGACCCCAGAGAACAAAAGTTGACAAATGGAATGAGATGATTAGTGTGGAAATAAGTGAGAAAAGAAGATAAATAAAAGTAAAGCTAATAAAGTAAAGCTGAAAAATAAAGCAAATTCAACCTCAACCTCCATATACAAAACTTCAAATAACGGAAGCTAGCACACTTACCCCACCTGACTCCCTCCCCAACTGAAAGAGTAAAAAAACTCCAAAAGTAACTTCATGAATTGTAACATTAGAAAGTGAAACATTTCCACTTCTGTGTACCAGTTGCACCAAGCCTCTCTTCAAGTAAGAAAAAAATCTGATCAAAAACAATATACAGTATATACAATATACAGTATATATATACATTTCCCCATAACAGAGTGTCAACCGACATGGGGTGCATGCATCAACAATACACATAACGTTAGTAGGCACCATGCAGTGTCTAGCGCACTTTCCGCGAGCCACCTCAAAACAAAAAGATTCAAATAAACCCTTCATAGGGGCCTAATGACTTTAAGCAAATAAATAACAGCAGTAGTGCCCTATGGTGTAGCTAAGAATGGCTGGCCCAGTTTAAACAAACTGCCCACTAGTATATACAGTACATGTAGTAAATTAATATGATGAAAATATTAACATTAGCTTAAATAGCCCACCACACAAATTAATACCTATATGAACAGAAACAGGATTTCCCGCGATGGACATAAAAACAACAGAATAACGATGAGATAGTCTCCCAGTCTATTTGCAGCATAACAGCAAAGGCTACTGCAGCTGTCTATCGTCAAATATGGTCGAGCTGGAGGTAACATTAACCCAGCAATAGACCAACTATTTACCCGACATGGAACGTCCTTTATGATGGTAGCACCAGGTTAGGAAACTCCTTCCTCAGGAATGCATTGGCTGCAATAGTTGAGTCGAATGAGCGTGTTCCTCCAGACTTCAACTCGATCCTCAGGATGGCAGGATAGCACACACTGTATGCCAGTCCCACCTGTCTCAGTAGCTTCTTAAGCGGTGTGAATGCCATGACTTTCTTGAGCAGCGAGGTTGACGGGTCAGAGAAGATCATGATTCTTACGGGACGATGCGAGGATATGGACAGCATCTTGGAACCGGAGCAACTTGATTCCAAAAGCCCTCTGCCTTCCTTGGTCAGGTGACTGTCTCACAAGGGTGCGGTGAGCTCTTTCTATTTCCCATTTCGACTTCGGCAGCCATTCCTGTAGGAAAGCGATAGCATCATCCCAGAGATTCTCATGTTCGTAACCATTACATTTTTTCTTCCGCAAGATGGCAAGATGGTGTAGCTTGTCCTTCTCTAGATTATCCTGTCGCAAGTTGTGGCAAGACGGGACTTTCCGGCCCCTCCCTCCCGAGTCGCAGCTGTCACCTATCGGCTAATTAGGAGGCAAAGTGGTGACAGCTGCGGCCGATCACGGACAAGGGGGGACACGGCTATAAAGCCGCGTGGTTACTCCCAGTAGAGGAGTTCGGAGGGGCGCCGACAGGAGTTCGGGGTTCGGAGTTCGGGATCGGCGATCGGCGATCGGGGTTTGCGCCGACGCGCGCCGCGACGCCGAGATCACGCTGACACGTCAGGGAGAGACGCCGACCCGGGAGATCGCGCCGACCCGTCGGGTATCGCCGAGGACAGTGCCCCGTGGAGCACGGCTACCCGGGAGGAGGCCGACAAAGCACATGTAGACTGGATGGGCAAACTCCCATGCACCCCCCAACAACCCTGCGAGGGTAAAGAGCTGGTCCACTGTTCCACGGCCAGGACGGAAACCGCATTGTTCCTCCTGGAGCTGAGGTTCGACAATCGGCCGGAGCCTCCTTTCCAGCACCCTGGAATAAACTTTCCCGGGGAGGCTGAGCAGTGTGATACCCCGATAGTTGGAGCACACCCTCCGGTCCCCTTTCTTGAAAATGGGGACCACCACCCCGGTCTGCCATTCCACAGGTACTGTCCCCGACCTCCACGCTACATTGACTAGGCGTGTCAGCCACGACAGCCCGACAATGTCCAGAGCCTTCAGCATCTCAGGGCGAATCTCATCCACACCTGGCGCCTTGCCACTGAAGAGCTTTTTGACTACTTCAGCGACCTCTACCAAGGATATGGGTGAGACTTCCCCCGAGTCTTCAGACTCTGCCTCTTCCCCCGAGGACGTACTGGTCGGGTTCAGGAGCTCCTCAAAGTGTTCTTTCCACCGCCCGACAATATCCTCAGTCTGGGTCAGCAGTTCTCCTCCCCGACTGAGCACAGCCTGAGCCAAGCCCTGCTTTCCCTTCCTGAGTCGCCGGACAGTTTGCCAGAACCTCCTTGAGGCCAACCGAAAGTCCTGCTCCATGGCCTCCCCGAACTCCTCCCACACCCGGGTTTTTGCTTCAGCAACCGCTGAAGCTGCGGTCCTTTTGGCCTCCCGGTACCTGTCTGCTGTTTCAGGAGACCCCTGGGCCAACCAGGCCCGAAAGGCCTCCTTCTTCAGCCTGACGGCTTCCTTCACCGCTGGTGTCCACCAACGGGTTCTTGGGTTGCCGCCACGACAGGCACCGACAGCCTTTTGACCACAGCTACGAGCTGCAGCCTCTACAATGGAGGCTCTGAACATGGCCCACTCAGGTTCCATGTCCCCAACCTCCCCCGGGATGCACGAGAAGTTCTTCCGGAGGTGGGAGTTAAAGACCCTACGGACAGGGGCTTCCACCAGACGTTCCCAGTTCACCCTCACTACACGTTTGGGTTTACCAGGTCTGTCTGGCAGCCTCCCGCGCCATCTGATCCAACTCACCACCAGGTGGTGATCAGTTGACAGCTCTGCTCCTCTCTTCACCCGAGTGTCCAAAACATGCGGCCGCAGATCTGCTGATACGATTACAAAGTCGATCAGCGACCTTTGGCCTAAGGTGGTCCGGTACCAGGTACACTTGTGACCACCCTATGTTCGAACATGGTGTTTGTTATGGCCAGTCCATGACTAGCACAGAAGTCCAATAACAAAACACCACTCTGGTTCAGATCGGGCAGGCCGTTCATCCCAATCACTCCCCTCCAGGTTTCTCCATCATTGCCCACGTGTGCGTTGAAGTCCCCCAGTAGAACTATGGAGTCCCCGGATGGAACCCTTTCCAGGATGTCACCCAAGGACTCCAAGAAGGCCGGATACTCTTCTTTCGGTCACTACCCAAAGCTCGTGACCATAGGTGAGGGTTGGAACATAGATGGACCTGTAAATCGAGAGCTTCGCCTTCTGGCTCAGCTCCCTCTTCACCACAACGGACCGGTACAGCGCCCGCATTACTGCAGACGCTGCACCAATCCGTCTGTCCATCTCCCGCTCCATTTTGCCCTCACTCGTGAACAAGACCCCGAGATACTTGAACTCCTTCGCTTGAGGCAGCAACTCACTCCCAACCGGAGGGAACACTCCACCGTTTTCCGGCAGAGAACCATGGCCTCAGACTTGGAGGTGCTGACTCTCATCCCGACCGCTTCACACTCGGCTGCAAACCGCCCCAGTGCATGCTGGAGGTCACGGTCTGATGTAGCCAACAGAACCACATCATCTGCAAAGAGCAGAGATGCAATTCTGAGGTCCCCAAACCGGACACTCTCCTCACCTTGGCTGCGCCTTGAGATTCTGTCCGTGAAGATCACGAACAGAATCGGTGACAAGGGACAACCTTGGCAGAGTCCAACACACACTGAGAACGTGCTTGACTTTGTGCCGAGAATACGGACGCAGCTCGCACTTTATTTGTACAAGGACCGAATGGAGAGAAACCAAGCCCCCCGGTACCCCATACTCCTGTAGTCCCCCCACAGGATTCGTCAGGGGACACGGTCATAAGCCTTCTCCAGGTTCACAAAGCAAACTCCTATGCCCCCCCCCAACAACCCTGCGAGGGGAAAAAGCTGGTCCACTGTTCCACGGCCAGGACGGAACCTGCATTGTTCCTCCTGAAGCTGAGGTTCAACAATCGGCCAGAGCCTCCTTTCCAGCACCCTGCAATAAACGTTCCCGGGGAGGCTGAGCAGTGTGATACCCCTAGAATTGGAGCACACTCTCCGGTCCCCTTTTTTGAAAATGGGGTCCCCAACCTCCATGCTACATTGACTAGGCGTGTCAGCCATGACAGCCCGAAAATGTCCAGAGCCTTCAGCATATCAGGGCGAATCTCATCCACACATGGCGCCTTGCCACTGAAGAGCTTTTTGACTCCTTCAACGACCTCTACCAAGGATATGGGTGAGGCTTCCCCTGAGTCTTCAGACTCTGCCTCTTCCACAGAGGACGTTCTGGTCGGGTTCAGGAGTTCCTCAAAGTGTTCTGTCCACTGCCCGACAATATCTTCAGTCTGGGTCAGCAGTTCACCTCCCCGACTGAGCACAGCCTGAGCCAAGCCCTGCTTTCCCTTCCTGAGTCACCGGACGGTTGGCCAGAACTTCCTTGAAGCCAAACGAAAGTCCTTCTGCATGGCCTCCCCGAACTCCTCCCACACCCGGGTTTTTGCTTCAGTGACCGCTGAAGCCGTGGTCCTTCTGGCCTCCCGGTACACGTCTGCTGTTTCAGGAGACACCAACCATGCTCGAAAGCCTCCTTCTTCAGCCTGACGGCTTCCTTCACCTCTGGTGTCCACCAACGGGTTCTTGGGTTGCCGCCATGACAGGCACCAACAGCCTTTTGACCACATCTCCGAGCTCCAGCCTCTACAATGGAGGCTCTGAACATGGCCCACTCAGGTTCCATGTCCCCAACCTCCCCCGGGATGCACGAGAAGTTCTTCCGTAGGTGGGAGTTAAAGACCTTATGGACAGGGGCTTCCCCCAGACGTTCCCATTTCACCCTCACTACATGTTTGGGTTTACCAGGTCTGTCTGGCAGTTCTCCCGTGCCATCTGATCCAACTCACTACCAGGTGATGATCAGTGACAGCTCTGCTCCCCTCTTCACCCGAGTGTCCAATAACATGCGGCCGCAGATCTGCTGATACGATTACAAAGTCGACCAGTGACCTTTGGCTTAAGGTGTCCCGACTTGGTACCAGTACACTTGTGACCACCCTATGTTCGAACATGGTGTTTGTTATGGCCAGTCCATGACCAGCACAGAAGTCCAATAATATAAACACCACTCTGGTTTCAGATCGGCAGGCCGTTCATCCCAATCACTCCCCTCCAGGTTTCTCCATCATTACCCACGATGTGCGTTTTTGAAGTCCCCCAGTAAGAACTATGGAGTCCCGGATGGAACCCTTTCCAGGATGCCACCCAAGGACTTCAAAGAAGGCCGGATTTACTCTGAACTGCTGTTCGGTGCTTAAGCACACACAACAGTCAGAGCCTTCCCCCCAGCGACTTGCAGTCGCATGGAGGTGACCCTCTCGTTCACCGGACAGAACTCCAACACATCAGCGGTCAGCCGAGGACTTGTGAGTATCCCCACACCCGCCTGGCGCCTCACACCATGGGCAACTCCGGAAAAGGAGAGGGTCCAGCCCCTCTACAGGAGTTTGGTTCCGGAACCGGTGCTGTGAATGGAGGTGAGCCCAACCATATCTAGTTGGTACCGCTCCACCTCCCGCACCAGCTCCGGCTCCTTCCCCGCCAGTGAGGGGATCCGCACGCCCAGGACCCCGCCTTTGTCTACCGCCCGGTTTACAATGCACCCGATGAAGGTCGACTTTGGTATCTACATAGACCAAAGGTTTTCATTTCCATATGCACTATTTTAGCTGCCTGGGTTAGATTGGTCTGTCTAGCTGATGATCTGTCACAAGAAGGATCCAACACCAAATTGAAATCTCCCCCAATCACAATTTCTGAGGATGGACATGTAAGTTTTAGAAATAACTCTGATCCTCAGAGTTAGGGCCGTAAAAACATTTACTATTGTCATGGGCTCGGCATCTAACCATCCCTGAATGATCAAAAATGTACCCCCCCTGTCCTGGGTCTGAGTATACTTATTTCTCAAGATAGCCACCCCTCTAGCATAGAAGGAAAAGAATAATAATACATTTGACCAACCCATTCACGCTTTATTTGGCATGCTCGATGTCTGTCAAATGAGTCTCCTGTAGTGACGCTATGCTTACTTTATGTTGCTTTAGATAATTACAGGATCCATTTACGCTTTACAGGGTTGTTTATGCCCTTAATATTCCATGTCACGAATGTACAGGAATTACATAAAGAAGTCATGTTAGGTTAGAAAATACATGTAATACTGTAGTTTGAAATGTGCCCATGACAAACTGGACCCCAGAGAACAAAAGTTGACAAATGGAATGAGATGATTAGTGTGGAAATAAGTGAGAAAGAAGATAAATAAAAGTAAAGCTAATAAAGTAAAGCTGAAAAATAAAGCAAATTCAACCTCAACCTCCATATACAAAACTTCAAATAACGGAAGCTAGCACACTTACCCCACCTGACTCCCTCCCCAACTGAAAGAGTAAAAAAACTCCAAAAGTAACTTCATGAATTGTAACATTAGAAAGTGAAACATTTCCACTTCTGTGTACCAGTTGCACCAAGCCTCTCTTCAAGTAAGAAAAAAATCTGATCAAAAACAATATACAGTATATACAATATACAGTATATATATACATTTCCCCATAACAGAGTGTCAACCGACATGGGGTGCATGCATCAACAATACACATAACGTTAGTAGGCACCATGCAGTGTCTAGCGCACTTTCCGCGAGCCACCTCAAAACAAAAAGATTCAAATAAACCCTTCATAGGGCCTAATGACTTTAAGCAAATAAATAACAGCAGTAGTGCCCTATGGTGTAGCTAAGAATGGCTGGCCCAGTTTAAACAAACTGCCCACTAGTATATACAGTACATGTAGTAAATTAATATGATGAAAATATTAACATTAGCTTAAATAGCCCACCACACAAATTAATACCT
Organism: Coryphaenoides rupestris; assembly: GCA_002895965.2. NCBI lineage: Eukaryota > Metazoa > Chordata > Actinopteri > Gadiformes > Macrouridae > Coryphaenoides > Coryphaenoides rupestris. Next base: position 831,253 of record PIJE02000028.1, read on the forward strand.
ATATGAACAGAAACAGGATTTCCCGCGATGGACATAAAAACAACAGAATAACGATGAGATAGTCTCCCAGTCTATTTGCAGCATAACAGCAAGGCTACTGCAGCTGTCTATCGTCAAATATGGTCGAGCTGGAGGTAACATTAACCCAGCAATAGACCAACTATTTACCCGACATGGAACGTCCTTTATGATGGTAGCACCAGGTTAGGAAACTCCTTCCTCAGGAATGCATTGGCTGCAATAGTTGAGTCGAATGAGCGTGTTCCTCCAGACTTCAACTCGATCCTCAGGATGGCAGGATAGCACACACTGTATGCCAGTCCCACCTGTCTCAGTAGCTTCTTAAGCGGTGTGAATGCCATGACTTTCTTGAGCAGCGAGGTTGACGGGTCAGAGAAGATCATGATTCTTACGGGACGATGCGAGGATATGGACAGCATCTTGGAACCGGAGCAACTTGATTCCAAAAGCCCTCTGCCTTCCTTGGTCAGGTGACTGTCTCACAAGGGTGCGGTGAGCTCTTTCTATTTCCCATTTCGACTTCGGCAGCCATTCCTGTAGGAAAGCGATAGCATCATCCCAGAGATTCTCATGTTCGTAACCATTACATTTTTTCTTCCGCAAGATGGCAAGATGGTGTAGCTTGTCCTTCTCTAGATTATCCTGTCGCAAGTTGTGGCAAGACGGGACTTTCCGGCCCCTCCCTCCCGAGTCGCAGCTGTCACCTATCGGCTAATTAGGAGGCAAAGTGGTGACAGCTGCGGCCGATCACGGACAAGGGGGGACACGGCTATAAAGCCGCGTGGTTACTCCCAGTAGAGGAGTTCGGAGGGGCGCCGACAGGAGTTCGGGGTTCGGAGTTCGGGGATCGCGGAGATCGCGGAGATCGGGGTTTGCGCCGACGCGCGCCGCGACGCCGAGATCACGCTGACACGTCAGGGAGAGACGCCGACCCGGGAGATCGCGCCGACCCGTCGGGTATCGCCGAGGACAGTGCCCCGTGGAGCACGGCTACCCGGGAGGAGGAGACCTGACCAGAGAGGACTCCTGGTCGTACCTGTTAAGTACTGACGTCATCTGTGTGGAGTTCTAATAAACGGCCCGCAACGGAGCCTGAACTGACTTGGTTGTAGTGTTTTCTATGCGTCTTGCCTCAAGTGTGGAAGCGGGTTGCCACAAAGTCTGCAATAGCTGCTTCATATTCTGCATATGAAGTTTCAATTTTATTCACCCTTCGTGGTTCGCAAATCCTGGTGTAACTTGTCAACAAGGTAATCCACTTTGGTCAGCCAGGAGATTGTATCTTGAATCCTGGTGATGCTAGCTTCCATCGCCATTTAAATCCATGCAGGTGGCCGCGTGTCTTCGGGGCTCACCTGCTAGCATGGCTGCACCAGCTAACTCGCCCTCTTTCTTATCTTTCTTGGGCATTCCATGTTTCTTTGTTATTAGTAGTATGGTTTACCCATCCAGTGGTGTCGGTTAAGTCATTATAGGAAGGGTATAAATCATGAATAATTCTGAAAATATAGAGAGGCTAAGTCGATGCAAGTTATCTGCCATAACCGGAAGTCCCACATCTTTGTTTTTGCACTGGCTCTGGAACCAAACTCCTGGAGAGGGTCTGGACCCTCTCCTTTTCCGGAGTTGCCCAGGGTGTGAGGCGTCAGGCGGGTGTGAAGTCCCCGGCTGAGTGCCGCTGTGTTGGAGTTCTCCCTGGTGAATGAGAGGGTCGCCTCCATGCGACTGCAAGTCGCCGGGTTGGAAGGCTCTGCCTGTTGTGTGTGCTTATGCACCAACCAGCAGTTCAGAGTATCCGGCCTTCTTGGAGTCCTTGGGAGGGATCCTCGAAAGGGTTCCATCCGGGGACTCCATAGTTTTACTGGGGGACTTCAACGCACACATGGGCAATGATGGAGAAACCTGGAGGGGAGTGATTGGGATGGTGTTTTGTTGTTGGACTTACAGTTGTGGTCAAAAGTTTACGTACACTTGTAAAGAACATTTACATTTACATTTACATTTAGAGCATTTGGCAGACGCTTTTATCCAAAGCGACTTACAAAGAGTACATTTGTTGAAGGAGAGGCAGCAATATATCACTGTGGTACCTGAAGATAAGAGTAGAGCTGTTTTCGAGCATTCCTATTTACGAGACGAATAGAACGAGTTTCATAATTGCCAAGTTGCCTGCAGCGACACGGCTGTCCTGACATGAGCTGGGAGCTCATTCCACCACTGCGGAGCCAGAACCGTGAAGAGTTGGGACTTGGAAGAGCGATGTTTGGCTGTTTTTAGTGAAGGCGGTACCAGTCGTTTGGCAGAAGTTGCCAAGCGGAGTGCTCGGGCTGGGGCGTAGGGTCGGACAAATTTTTGGAGGTAGGTAGGGGCGGTTCCGTTGACAGCCATGAAAGTCAGTACCAGTGTCTTGAATCGAATGCGAGCGATTACCGGGAGCCAGTGGAGGTTGCGGAAGAGGGGGGTTACATGGGAGAATTTAGGTAGGTTGAACACGAGGCGTGCTGCTGCGTTCTGGATGCGTTGTAAGGGCTTGATTGTTGAGGCGGGGAGTCCAGCCAGGAGAGAGTTGCAGTAGTCGAGACGAGTGATAACGAGCGCTTGGACCAGGATCTGCGCTGCTTCACGTGTGAGGAAGGGCCGGATCTTGCGGATGTTGTAGAGAACAATTCTACAAGATCGGGCCACAGAGGTAATGTTGGTGTTGCAGGACAGCTGGTCATCCAATACCACGCCAAGGTTCCTTGCCGTGGGTGCAGGGGAGACTTCGATGTCCTCAATGGTGACAAGTAGGTCCATCTGAGGGCAGTCTTTACCCGGTATGAAGAGAAGCTCAGTCTTGTCGAGGTTGAGCTTCAGGTGGTTGGCGGTCGTCCATCTGCTGATGTCGGCCAGGCATTTTGAGATGCGTGTTGCGATGTGGGTGTCTGAGGGGGGGAAGGAGAGAAAACAGTTGGGTGTCATCAGCGTAGCAGTGGGTAGGAGAAGCCGTGGGATGTGATTACAGAGCCGAGAGATCTAATGTATAAAGAAAACAGAAGGGGTCCCAGTACTGAGGCCTTGGGTACTCCGGTGTCAAGGGTGCAGGGTCTGGACAGGGAGCCATTCCATGTGACCTGATAAGTGCGATCTGTTCAGGTAGGAGGTGAACCAGGATAAACGCAGTTCCAGTGGATGCCAAGCTCTGCCAGGGTGGAGAGGAGAATCTGGTGGTTCACTGTGTCGAAAGCGGCGGACAGGTCAAGGAGGATGAGCACGGATGAGAGGGAAGAGCTTCTGGCGTCGCGAAGGGACTCTGATACTGCAAGCAGTGCCGTCTCCGTGGAGTGCGCCGCTTTGAAGCCTGACTGATGAGGGTCCAGCAGGTTGTTCTTGGAGAGATAGGATGATAGTTGGGTGGCGACAGCACGTTCTATGGTTTTGGAGAGGAATGATAGGAGAGACACAGGTCTGTAGTGTCGGACGTCGGTGGTGTCCAGGGTGGGTTTCTTAAGGAGTGGCTTGATTCTGGCGGTCTTGAAGGCAGTCGGAAACAGGCCTGAAGTGATGGAGGTGTTAGTTAGGGTGGTGAGGAAGGGAAGGATGTCGCCCGAGATGTCTTGGAGAAGAGAGGACGGGATTGGGTCAAGGGGGCAGGTGGTGGCATGGTTGGATGTCACAAGCCTGTTGACTTCTTCAGAGGAGAGGGGGTTAAAGCAGGTAAGGCTGGTAGGGGTGGGTGAAGGGGGAGTGAGGGACGAAGCAGGGGTGAAAGAGGAGGTAATGTCCTTCACCTTATTTGTAAAGTAGGTGGCAAAGTCATCTGCTGAGAGGGAGGAGGGAGGAGGAGGGGAGGGAGGGTTGAGGAGGGAGGAGAACATGGAAAAAAGTTTCCTGGGTTGGAGGCGGAGGAGTTGATCTTTGTACGATAGAAGGCAGATTTGGCTGCTGACACAGTAGAGGTGAAACATGAGAGGAGGTGGAGGTAGTGAGAGAGATCATCAGCAGAGTCAGATTTTCTCCATTTTCTCTCAGCTGCCCGCAACTCTGTTCTATGAGCCCGCAGAGTTTCGGACAGCCAGGGAGGTGGAGGAGAGGCTCGTGCTGGTCTGGAGATAAGTGGACAGAGTGAGTCGAAGGATGAGGAGAGAGAAGAAGTCAGAGTGGAGGACGCTTCCTCTACTGACAAGAGGGAGAATTGTTGGGGGGGGTTAGTGAGGAGAGGACAGTTGCAGAGAGAGTAGAGGGAGAGAGAGTTTTCAGGTTCCTACGGGAGGTGACGATGTGAGGCGTAGCAGGTAGGGAGGTGGGAGATTTTAGGGGGAGGGAGAAAGCGACAAAATGGTGATCAGACACAGGGAGGGGGGTGACAGAGAGTGCCGAAGTGGCGCAGGACCTTGTGAAGATAAGGTCAAGTTGGTTCCCGGCTCTGTGGGTGGAAGGAGAAGGAGTGAGCGCCAAACCGAATGTGGCGAAGAAGTTGATGAATTCGGGTGATTGTAACTTCTCTGGCTGGATGTTGAAGTCGCCCAGAACGACAAGTGGGGTGCCATCTTCAGGAAAACAGCTGAGGAGGGCATCCATCTCGTCGAAGAAGTCGCCAAGAGGACCCGGTGGTCGGTAGATCACGGCAATGTTGAGCTTGATCGGAAGGGTAACAGATACAGCATGGAGTTCAAGTGCAGATCTGGTCAGGTGTTCCAGGGGAAGGACATGGTATGACCACTTTGGAGAGATGAGGAGTCCGGTTCCCCCACCTCACCCAGAGGGTCGGGGAGTGTGTGTGAAAGAGTAGGTCGTGGAAAGGGCGGCAGGGGTGGCGGTATTTTCCGGGGTGATTCAGGTCTCTGTGAGAGCCAGGAAGTGGAGAGACTGGAGGGCGGCGTAGGCCAGAATGGTCTCAGTTTTCTTGACCGACGATTGGCAATTCCAGAGTCCCCCTCTGACATCAAGGCCTGTGTAGGTTGAGATCGTAGGGTAGAGGAGATTGGAGGGGTGGCGGCAGCGAGTGGAGGGTCTTCGGTGACACCTGCCGCGGTAGGATGTCCAGACTGTAATGGACTGTCGGCACATGTCTAGCACAGGAGGAGGGAAGGTGTAGGACTGGACGGACTCCCGCAGAATGACTCCCTTGTCTTTGTTCTGGGTCTCCCGCAGAATGACTCCCTTGTCTTTGTTCTGGGTCTCCCGCAGAATGACTCCCTTGTCTTTGTTCTGGGTCTTCGTTCGCAGGGCCTGACACTACAGCTGACGCTAAGATACTAGCTCTGTATTAATAGCTAAGTGCACAAGGGGGGCTCATGCAGGGTTAAGCTCCTCCTTGTCGTTACCTCAATTGACTACAGCTGAATGCCCGAAACTGGGTGATTATCCCTGGGCGTGTCCACCTCTTAATATGCTAATGATCAAGTTTGCAACAACAGCTCTGTAATAAGTGAATTTGACCAATATCTCTGCCAACAATACTACAACAAGGTTCCTTTTTACCAACACTACCCCAACAAACCAACACTGTTATCCAAATTACTTTACGATAGATACCTCTACCAACGCTGCTACAAGATTAGTTTCAAGTAAAACCAACACTGCAATAGGTTAGTTTACGAGAAATAGTTCTACCAGTCCTGTTACAAGATTAGTTTCAAGTAAAACCAACACTGCAATAGGTTACTTTACAATGTTAGTTTAAGTAAAATACAAACACTGCTACAGGTAGTTTAAGATCAATTCCTCTGCCAGTCCTCTGCACTTTATACTTACGAAATTGTTTGCACAGTTGATCTCGGGATATGTAGCTGCTTTGAAATTGCTCCAAGTGACTTTCCAGACTTCTTCAAGTCAATGATCCGCTTTTTCAGATCCGTGCTGAGCTCCTTTGACTTTCCCATTGTCCCGTTTGTGGCTGAGTCTAATGATTGTATCAAATGAGCCCTATTTAAATGGGCTCAGAGAAGTCACCAGCTGTAGTCAATCATAATCACTCACAAGAAGTTAAGAGGCCACAAAGCTAATGTGATTGACACAACTTTCTACATCACCAAAATTGATAATTCATGTTGCTGTATGTACAGTATCTCACAAAAGTGAGTACACCCCTCACATTTTTGTAAATATTTTATTAAATCTATTCATGGGACAACACTGAAGAAATGACACTTTGATACAATGTAAAGTAGTCAGTGTACAGCTTGTATAACAGTCTAAATGTACTGTCCCCTCAAAATAACTCAACACACAGCCATTAATGTCTAAACCGCTGGCACCAAAAGTGAGTACACCCCTAAGTGAAAATGTCCAAATTGGGCCCAATTAGCCATTTTCCCTCCCCGGTGTCATGTGACTCGTTAGTGTTACAAGATCTCAGGTGTGAATGGGGAGTAGGTGTGTTAAATTTGGTGTTATCGCTCTCACACTGGTCACTGGAAGTTCGCCGCACACTGCATCAAATTGGTCTGCATGGCTGTCGTCCCAGAAAGAAGCCTCTTCTAAAAATGATGCACAAGAAAGCCCGCAAACAGTTTGCTGAAGACAAGCAGACTAAGGACATGTATTACTGGAACCATGTCCTGTGGTCTGATGAGACAAAGGTCAACTTATTTGGTTCAGATGGTGTCAAGCGTGTGTGGCGGCTACCAGGTGAGGAGTACAAAGACAAGTGTGTCTTGCCTACAGTCAAGCATGGTGGTGGGAGTGTCATGGTCTGGGGCTGCATGAGTGCTGCTGGCACTGGGGAGCTACAGTTCATTGAGGGAACCATGAATGCCAACATGAACTGTGAAATACTCAAGCAGAGCATGATCCCCTCTCTTCGGAAACTGGGCCGCAGGGCAGTATTCCAGCATGATAACACACCTCCAAGACGACCACTGCCTTGCTAAAGAAGCTGAGGTGATGGACTGGCCGAGCATGTCTCCAGACCTAAACCCTAATGAGCATCTGTGGGGAATCCTAAAACGGAAGGTGGAGGAGCGCAATGTCTCTAACATCCATCAGCTCCGTGATGTCGTCGAGGATTCCAGTGGCAACCTGTGAAGCTCTGGTGAACTCCATGCCCAAGAGGGTTAAGGCAGTGCTGAAAAATAATGGTGGCCACACAAAATATTGACACTTTGGGCACAATTTGGACATTTTCACATCGGGGTGTACTCACTTTTGTTGCCAGCGGTTTAGACATTATTGGCTGTGTGTTGAGTTTTTTTGAAGGGACAGCAAATGTTCACTATTAAACAAGCTGTACACTGACTACTTTACATTGTATCAAAGTGTAATTTCTTCAGTATTGTCCCATGAAATTATATCATAAAATATTTGCAGAAATGTGAGGGGTGTACTCACTTTTTAGCGAACACGCAACACTGTATATTTTTGACCCAGCAGATTTGGTCACATTTTCAGTAGACCCATAATAAATTCATAAAAGAACCAAACTTCATGAATGTTTTTTGTGACAAAGAAGTATGTGCTCCAATCACTCTATTACAGAAAAATAAGAGTTGTAGAAATTATTGGAAACTCTGGACTGCCATGACATACATGTTCTTTACAAGTGTATGTAAACTTTTGACCATTGCTTCCGCATCATTTAAAGAAAGCACCCCACTTCACCGCATAAAAGGAAGAAGTGGACAGTGCACAGGCACTCATAGTATAGTATTGATAACTGCAGCGGTAAGACTCTTTCCCTGCAAAATCAACCTTTCAGGAGCCAAACCAGCAACCGTCCCCACAGATAGGGCACCACCAGAATGAGCAACAGACTCTCCTGCCGGACCCTCTCCAGAAGGATCAGCTGCTGTGATAGGAATGCATACAAAAGTGTCCATGGCCATGGAGCATGTGCCATAGCATCTACAGGGGAAGATCGTGCAGGCGGAGAGAGAACCACATCTCACAGTGGGCTGGCCCTGTCCCAGTCGGGTGCTAAAGTGTGGGTCAGCCACAGGGCCCAGTGAACCATGGTAGTCCACGCCATCTGCCAACCTTCTGACACACCCACCGGCTGGCAAAGCTGGAAGATGGCGCCGCTGAACTGGGCAACCTTCTCCACTTCCTCTCGCCCAAACATCTCCTTGCCCACTGTATCGTATGTACTGTAGGGGGCACAACAAACAGTGTGACGATATACCGTGTACTGTCGTGGAAATTATCAATACTCTGACATTCGTAAGAGGGAGATGAGGAAGACCAAAGTTTGAAGGTTAAAGTCACAGCCAATAATGACAATAAGCCGAATGCCTAATGCCCAATTACAGGAAGGAAGTAAAGATCACCATGTATCTCCACAGTCCTCTGGAGTAAACCTATCTTTGTAGGGAAAACTCCTTTTAGCGGGACTGCCTCTTGTTATATCACATGGGGACTTAACCCATCATTCAATAATCAATGGTTATAATGAGATAAACAAATCAATATGATAAAAATCTAAAGAATATATTGTATTGTCAATGTCATGTAACTTAATCAGAGCCTTGCATCTTTTGTTCCCTCTATAAGTTGTAACATTATCTAATTCTTTCTGAAACCCCTAACTTTTTCATACTTTCACCATTTCTCAACAGTAACAGTAACAATCTTCATCCCAATTATCATTTCCACATCATGTTAGTTTTTTCTGGAACTGTTTTTACATGTCTCCTTCGTGTCGTATTATCAGTGTCCAATGAGAACATTGTCCATTCTTTCATTCAATGATCTTCATGTATTGGTGTGCTGTATGCAGGTTTTGGGCAGTATTGTCTTCTTTATCTTCAGGTCGCTGATGTAATTCACATGGAGAGGTTACTAGCACAATCACATGTGAGCCTTCTCGGGGAGTTCAATCTTCTTTCAGAGATTAAGCCTTCATTGGCCCATACCTCTCATCTTCATCATCACCATGGCCGTTATTTCCCACATACTCCCATTCTAACCTTTTTGACTCAACTATGTCTACTTGAGTGAGGACCATCTCTTTTTCCATCCTAGATGCTATCATGGATCTCAATATGGGAATACTGGCTATTCCAGATCTGCCGTGTTATTGGTGCTTCCTCCTTCCTCTGGCTCCATCCTTGGACCAATGGCATCTGCCAGAGCCCATAGAGTATCAACTCCGTGACCGCGCGTCTACAGACTCTGCACCCAAACGCGTTCATATCGATATCGGGTGATTTTAACCATGTTAATCTGACATCAACCCTGCCCACATTCAAACAGTTTGTGGACTGCAAGACCAGGGAAAATAAAACACTGGACCTGCTGTATGCCAATGTTAAGGAGGCATACAGCTCCACAGCTCTCCCCCCTCTGGGCAGATCAGACCACAACCTGGTCTACCCGAGGCCCCTCTATAAACCTGCGGTCCAGAGGCAACCAGTGGTCACCAGAACTATACGGGGGTGGTCTCAGGATGCGGAGGAGGCTCTCCAGGGCTGTTTTGATCTGACAGACTGGGATGTACTATGTGATGGACATGGGCAGGACATGGACTCACAGGCTGCATAACGGACGATGTAAATTTCTGGACGGACTGTGTGATCCCGACTAAGACCGTGCGCTGCTTCCCCAACAACAAACCCTGGGTGACTAAAGACATCAAGGCGTCACTGAATAGGAAGAAGGCGGCCTTCAGGAGTGGAGACAAGGAGGAGATGAAGAAGGTGCAGAGAGAACTGAGGGATAAGATCTCAGAGGGCAAGGAGAGCTACAGAAGAAAGCTTGAGGGGAAGCTCCAACAGAAGAACCTCAGGGAGGTGTGGAGTAGCATGAGAACCAGCACTGGCCAAGGAGCTAAGACCACCCAGGGGAGGGAGGGAAACCTGGATGAGGCCAACGAGTTAAACCTGTTCAACAGGTTTGACGATATGGCTCCTCTCCACCCTCCCCCCAGCTCCTCCTGTGACCTTCTGCCCTCTCCCTTCCACCACCCATCTCTCCCCTCTCCCCTCCCCCCCTGCACCGCACTGGAGCGTAGAACACTACAGAGGGTGGTGCGGACGGCCCAGTACAT